>OU342742.1:390101833-390530309 GCA_910589775.1 Avena eriantha
CAATCAAGTTGCCTGGTATATGGATATTCAAGGAACATTATAATAACTCATGGATACACATGAAATACATAATCTCTATGATTGCCTCTAGGGCATATTTTCCTTCAGTCTCCCACTTGCACTAGAGTCAATCTAGACAGTATCTAATACCTATGCTCTTGTGTGCGCTTCATGCGCAGGCTGCGGGAGTGGCTTAGTCAAGGGATCAGCAACATTTGAGTCCGTATGTATTTTGCATAACATGACACTACCTTCATCAATGAACTCACGAATAGGATGGTAGCGCATGCGAATATGTTTGTTCTTCTGGTGCTGTCTAGGTTCTTTGGCTTGTGCAATAGCACCATTGTTGTCACAATAAACGTCCAAGGGATTGGACGAGCCTGAACCACACCAAGAGCGATCAGGAATTTCCTAATCCAAACAGCTTCCTTTGCAGCCTCCGAGGCAGCAATATATTCAGCTTCTGTTGAAGAGGAGGCCACTGTATCTTGCTTGGAACTTTTCCAGCTCACAAGCACCACCATTCATGACAAACACATAACCTGATTGCGATTTCGAGTCGTCTGAGTCATTAAGGTAACTCGCATCTGTGTAACCCTTTACACTGAGTTCAACCTCACCTCCATAAACTAGGAACATATCCTTAGTCCTTCTCAAGTACTTAAGGATATTCTTTACCGCTGTCCAGTGAATCTCACCTGGATCAGCCTGGTATCTGCTCGTACACTTAGAGCATAGGAAACATCTGGGCGAGTACATGTCATTGCATACATGATGGATCCAATAGCCGAGCATATGGAACCCTACTCATGCGTTCTCGCTCATCAGTGGTCGAAGGACACTGAGTCTTGCTGAGTTTAATGCCGTGAGACATGGGCAAGAACCCCTTCTTAGCCTCTTCCATGCTGAACCGTTTCAACACTTTGTCAATGTACGTACTCTGGCTTAATCTAATTAGCCTCCTTGATCTATCTCTATAGATCTTGATACCCAGAATATATGCCGCTTCTCCCAAGTCCTTCATAGAAAAACTATTTTTCAATGAGGTCTTAACAGACTCGAGCATAGGAATGTCATTTCCAATCAATAATATGTCATCCACATATAAGATTAGAAACACAGTGATTTCCCATCTTGTTCGTTTTGGTGAAGCCAACTCCTTTACACTTCATCAAATCGAATGTTCCAACTCCGAGATGCTTGCTTCAAGCCCATAAATAGACTTTTGAGTTTGCATACCTTTCCAGCATTGTTTGGATCGACAAAACCTTCGGGCTGCATCATATACACGTCCTCAGAAAGGATTCCATTTAAGAAAGCCGTCTTGACGTCCATCTGCCATATCTCATAATCGAAATGTGCAGCAATGGCTAGAATGATCCGTATAGATTTAAGCAATCGCTACGGGCGAGAAAGTCTCGTCGTAGTCAACTCCTTGAACTTGTCGAAACCTTTTGCAACAAGTCGAGCTTTATGGATGTGAACATTTCCATCCATATCAATCTTCTTCTTATAGATCCACTTGCACTCGATGGCTTTAAAACCATCAGGCAGTTCAAACCAAGTTCCAAACTTGATTGTCTCCCATGGACTCTATCTCGGATCTCATGGCAATCAGCCATTTCTCAGAGTCTGGGTCCACCATCGCTTCTGCATAGGTCGCAGGCTCATCATTGTCTAACAATAATAACTCTCGCGCTTCGCGGAGCCTCGCCGACCTTCGTGGTTGTGGTGCTTCTATTGCCACGGGTTCCTCAACTTGTTCTGCTACAATAGCATCACTCGTAGAAGCATCCCCGACTGGCTCATCTTGAACTTCTTCAAGTCGCACCGACCTTCCACTCGTTCCCTTTGTGAGAAACTCTTTCTCTAGGAAAACACCGCTACGAGCGACAAACACTTTGCCCTCTTCTCGGTTGTAGAAGTAATACCCTAAGGTTTCCCTTGGGTATCCCACAAAAAATGCACTTATCCGATTTGGGTGTTAGCTTGTCCGACTGAAGTCGCTTGACAAATGCATCACAACCCCAAATCTTTAGAAAAGACAAACTGGGATTCTTTCCAGTCCACATCTCATATGGTGTCCTTAACTACGGATTTAGATGGTACCCTATTTAGCGTGAAAGGTGCTGTTTCTAGCGCGTAACCCCAAAATGATAATGGTAAATCCGACTGGCTCATCATCGATCGAACCATGTCCAACAAAGTTCGATTACGCCGTTCAGAGACCCCGTTTCTTTGAGGTGTTCCGGGCGGCGTGAGCTGTGGAACAATTCCGCAACTCTTAAGATGATTGCTAAACTCGTGACTCAAATATTCGCCTCCGCGATCAGATCGCAAGGCCTTTATTTTCTTGCCACGTTGATTCTCTACCTCATTTTGAAACTCTTTGAACTTTTCAAAAGTTTCAGACTTATGCTTCATCAAGTAGACATAGCCATATCTACTGAAATCATCAGTGAAAGTAATGAAGTAGTGATATCCTCCTCTGGCTATCGTGCTCATTGGTTCACATACATCAGTATGTATGAGTTCCAACAAGTCTGTCGCTCTCTCGGGAAACCCCTTGAAAGGCGTCTTGGTCATCTTTCCAAGTAAACAAGCTTGACATGTCTCGTATGATTCAAAATCAAACGAAGTTAGAAGACCATCACCATGGAGCTTCTTCATGCGCTTTTCACTTATATGCCCCAAACGACAATGCCATAGATAGGTAGGACTCAAATCATTTGGCCAAAGCCTTTTAGCACTAACATTGTAAACACATGCATTATCAAGATTTAAAATAAATAACCCATTCACAATGGGAGCATCAGCCACAAACATAGCATTCTTAGAGATTACACAACCATTGTTTGTACTCGCGAATGAATAACCATCCCTCATCAAACATGAAGGTGATAAAATGTTTCGACCCATACTAGGAATGTAATAACAATTATTCAACTCCATGATAAATCCTGACGGAAGGTGAAGTTGCATGACGCCGACGAACAATGCAGCAACCCTTGCTTTATTTCCGACGCGAAAATCCACTTCGCCTTTTTGCACTTCTCTAGTCCTTATTAGCCCCTGCATCAAATTGCAAATATGAGCAACCGATCCGGTATCAAATACCCAAGAGTTAACATAAGAATCTGCAAGAAAAATGTCCACAACATTTACAACAAGTGTACCTGAGTGGGAAGTACTCTTACTTCCACTTTTCTTCAAAGAAGCCTGGTACTTGCTGCAGTTCCTCTTCCAGTGGCCATATTCGTGACAAAAGAAACACTCAGTGTCTCCTGCAGGACCAGCCTTTTGCTTGGGTGCAGGGTTTGGCTTAGGGATCGTATCCTTAGCCTTGCCCTTCTTCTTCTGCCAAGAAGTGCCCTTTTTCTTGAAGCTAGGCTTGTTCTGCATAGCCATCACATGGCTATGCCCTGCACACTTCTTAATGTCACATTCTGCTGTTTTCAGCATCCCACATAATTCATTAAGGCCCCTCTCCACCCCATGCATATGGTAGTTCGAAATGAAATGCCCATAGCTAGATGGAAGAGATGCCAAAATGAAGTCAGTGGCCAACTCTTGGCCTAATGGAAAACCAAGCTTTTCCAAAGTCTGACTGTAACCAACCATTTTGATCACATGGGGGCCTACAGCTGCTCCCTCTGCCAGCTTGCATTCCACAAAGGACTTAGCGACATTGTACCTCTCAGTCCTAGCCTGAGTCTGGAACATGTCCTTAAGCGCAACGATCATATCGTACGCTTCCTGATCCTCAAACTGTTTTTGAAGATCAGGTTCCATGCATGCAAGCATAAGACAACTGACCTCAAGAGATTCATCACATGCTTTCTTGTAGGCATTCTTAAGGGTAGCAGTTGCATTATCAGCAGGTTCATCCGGGATTGGGGTATCCAGAACAGTTTCCTTTTTCTCAGCCCTGAGAACAATTCTCAGGTTACGGACCCAGTCCGAATAGTTTGTTCCATTTAGTTTATCCTTTTCAAGAATCGAACGCAAAGCAAAAGGTGATGAATTGTTCGGTGCCATTGATCTACAACAAAAAAATATGCAAAATACTAAGCCATGTAACCATGAAAGAGTAAAACATATTAAACAATTTAATAGCATATACTCCCACTTAAATCAACATCCCTCTATTGATACTAAGTGATTCAAGATCCACAATTAACAAGTCGACTAGTGAGCTTTAGCATCACTGCTAGAAGACAAGGTAAATCGGTAAGCAACCTTTGCTAATCATATCACATATGACTCTTGTTGTTGGGTGACATCTCTATGTAAAAACTAGGCGCCCAACCTTTATGCCCCAAGGTCCTTAACTGTTAAGATGACCTTGTTAAGCTCACCAACCCTTATGCGTGTAGGTATCCGATACAAACCCATCCAGCCAAGGAAAACCGTGGCACCCTAATTTCATAGACCCACCAACGATTGTACAGGGCATAGGATGGTGCAAGGTTTGGTTGGGAGGGCATGGTTTAACTTAAACTTTGTGAGGGATCGTTCTACTTCTATCATCTAAGCATGCATAGTAGTAAAACGTATAAGAATAGCATTCACATAGATGTGATACAGTATGGCCCATTTTCTCATGGTGATCTCCATCGCCATAGAACCTGTCCACCATGATGATCTCCATCTTCATGCTCTATGCGAGCCATCCTCCAAGTGATGAGTTCTCCAAGAACTAATACAAGCTATTACTCCTAACATCTAGTAATCAAAATTACATGGTATTGGGATCATCACAAGTTGGCACGCAGGCCATTACAATAATTGACAACACATATGGCTCTAGCCGTGTTGCCCAACTCACGACACGCAGGTCATGAAAAAATACATACATGCATCACATACATTTTTTGGGCCATACTGATCACATAAATCCTGCAAAAACAAGTTGTGCATAGAATCGCATTCTACCGGATCATGTGAAATCGTACCACCTATGAACCTTAACGAGATACAAAAAAGGGGGCTACGACTAAGGGGGGTCTAGGGGGTCTCCCCCTGCGGGGTTCGAAGGGGCAGCGCCCCTCGCGGTACCTTTAAGGATTTTGATCGGCAAATCCAATTTACCATAAACCGACCATAGTTCCGATTTGACCAAACTCATTTGATCACGGTACGTCGATTCAGATCTAATTCCCGATTCGATCAATCATATTGATCTTCGCGTGATTCAGAAGGATTTATGTGTCACTGTCTACCCCGATGGCGGAAACCGACCGGTAGGGGTAAGTCGTTCGACGACCTTAGAATCACGATCACGGAAATTAAGATCATAGATCAATCCAGAAAACATCGCCATACAAACGATCATATCATTCATATCAATCTACATATCACCATATGCAAACTTCCCGAACCTATGACTGAATAGCATCGGCTCTGATACCACTGAAGGGTAACGGGTAGGCTACACTAGCGTAAAATCAAAAATTTCTACCGCGTCAACCAGGAATACTATTGTCATAGATCACGGGATTACCGCTAGACGCGCAGGTGCGGAACTCGATGAAGCACGTTGCGGCAGTGTAGATGTTCTACGTCTCCTCCTCGTCCTCGTCCCACGAGCAGCTCCCCTTTGCGCGGCTCGTCCAAGTGCTACAGATGCAGCACCTCCGAGGTATCCACACGTCCGGAGTGGAAGTCGTCACACGCCAGACTGCTAGGTCTGCGCGTGCAACACAGGCGGAAGAGGAGTGGCGGCTGGGTGGAATGCTCTCTGCTTTTCAGCTCGCCTCACTCCCTCTTATATAGGCATCCCTGGTGGGCTTCTACATTAGCAGCCCATTAGCAGCCTAAGCCTGGTCTAATTCGGATCCAATCCTCATTAGGCTTCCAGCCCCTAAAGTGTGTGACCCTATAGGTTCATACACGTATAGACATGACGCGAGTACACTTGCTCCGTCAATAGTTGGTAGCGGCCTCTAGCAAGACGTGCCAACTCCTAAACGCATATAAAGATCATTTGGACGAACCATCACAAGGTTGAGTACATGTCTTTCCCTTTGCCTCACGATATTTGGTCTAGCTCTAAGCTGACCTCTCTTTCTCGATACTGTGATTCAGAATCCCTTTACTAGGTTAACTCTTAACCATATGTAGCACGGCCATGCATTTCTGGATCCGATCACTCGAGGGGCCCAGAGATATCTCTCTCAAGTAGAGAGGGGCAAATCCCATCTTGATTGACCGATGCCTTGCAGCATGTATCAGGACAAACCCGAAAGCTACCTTTATAACTACCCAGTTACGGAGTAGTGTTTGATAGCCCCAAAGTAGGTCGATCCACATCTCAAGTACATGCGACAATCTCAGGTCTAAGGACAAAACGTACACGATGTGTAGAGAGAGCTGCAAGTATTATTGCTAGTCTCATGTTGGGTCAGTCCAACCCCATGTTCATAACATGTGTCCACATCATTGGTTTGACATCTCCATGTCAATGACTTGCGAAACATAGTCATTAACCAATCGATGTGCTAGTCTAATATTCACGTGTGTCCTCGCATGAACTCCGACTAGGGACAATTATTAGATAACCATACAAGTAAAGAGTTTCACAAACAATTCACATAATTGCCAATCAATACAAGTTGCCTGGTATATGGATATTCAAGGAACATTATAATAACTCATGGATACACATGAAATACAATCATCTCTATGATTGCCTCTAGGGCATATTTCCTTCAAACACAACCTCATGGTCGAAGGAATAGGTTACTATGTATTTGAAAGCTTACAGCAATACGAACTTAATGACTTGATCTTATGCTACGCTTACTATGGGTGTGTGTCCATCACATCATTCTCCTAATGATATAACCTTGTTATTAATCACATCCAATGTCCATGATCAGGAAACCATGATCATCAATTAATCAACAAGCTAGTTCAACAAGAGGCTTACTAGGGACTCTTATATGTTTACAAAACACACATGTATTAGTGTTTCCTAATAATACAATTATAGTATGGGAAGTAAACATTCATCATAAACACAAAGATATAATAATAATCACTTTTATTATTGCCTCTTGGGCATATCTCCAACAATCTCCCACTTGCACTAGAGTCAATAATCTAGATTACATGGTAATATACCTAACACCCATGGCGTTTTGGTGTTGGTCATGCTTTGCCCTAGGGAGAGGTTTAGTTAACGGATCTGCCACATTCAGATCAGTGTGTACTTTGCAAATCTTTATGTCACCATCTCGGACATACTCGCGAATAGCGTGGAAACGTAGCTTGATGTGCTTCAGCTTGCTATGTGGCCTTGGCTCCTGCGCATTAGCTATGGCACCTGTGTTGTCACAGTAGATGGCCATCGGGTCCAACGCACTGGGAACCACGCCGAGTTCAGTAATGAATTCCTTCATCCAAACGGCTTCTTATGCAGCCTCCGAAGCAGCTATGTATTCCGATTCAGTTGAAGATTTCGCCACAACGCTTTGCTTCGCACTCCTCCAGCTCACTTCAGCACCATTCAAAATAAATACGTATCCCGACTGTGACTTCGAGTCATCCTGATCGGTGTTCCAACTAGCATCGGTGTAACCGTTTACAACAAGATGTTCATCACCTCCATAAGAAAGAACCATATCCTTAGTCCTATTTAGGTACTTTAGGATATTCTTGACCGCTGTCCATTGCTCCATTCCAGGATCACTTTGATATCTGCTAGTCAAACTAACAGCATGTGCTATATCCGGTCTTGTACATGGCATACATGATAGAACCTATGGTTGAGGCATAGGGAATGTTATTCATTTTCTCTCTATCTTCTGTCGTAGCTGGACTTTGAGTTTTACTCAAGGTCTTACCTGACAACATGGGCACGAACCCTTTCTTGCTATCTTCCATTCTAAACTTCTTTAGAACTTTGTCCAAGTATGTACTTTGTGAAAGCCCTATTACGCGTCTTGATCTATCTCTATAAATCTTGATGCCTAGAATATATGTTGCTTCGCCAAGATCCTTCATTGAAAAACTATTATTCAAATAGGTTTTGACGCTATTAAGAAGTTCTATATCATTCCCAATCAACAATATGTCATCTACATATAGTACTAGGAACGCTACAGAGCTCTCACTCACTTTCTTGTAAATACAAGCTTCTCCATAAGTTTGTATAAATCCAAAGTTTTTGATTACTTTATCAAAACGTTGATTCCAACTCCGGGATGCTTGCTTCAGTCCATAAATAGAGCGCTGAAGTTTGCATACCTTGTCAGCATCTGTAGGATCGACAAAACCTTTGGGTTGTACCATATACAACTCTTCCTCAATGTCACCATTAAGGAACGCCGTTTTGACATCCATCTGCCAAATCTCATAATCGAAATATGCAGCAATTGCTAACAAAATCCTCACAGACTTTAGCTTCGCTACTGGTGAGAAAGTCTCATCATAGTCAACTCCTTGAATCTGTCGGAACCCTTTCGCGACAAGTCGTGCTTTATAGACGGTAACATTACCATCAGCATCTGTTTTTCTCTTGAAAATCCATTTGTTCTCGACAGCCTTACGGCCATCCGGTAAGTCCACCAAAGTCCACACTTGGTTTTCGTACATGGATCCCATTTCGGATTTCATGGCTTCTAGCCATTTGTCAGAATCTAGGCTCACCATAGCTTCTTCATACGTCGCAGGGTCATCAGCGTTGTCCACCAACATGACGTTCAAGGCAGAGTCATACCAATCAGGAGTGGTACGAACCCTCGTTGACCTGCGAGGTTCAGTAGTAACTTCGTTCGAAGTTTCATGATCATTATCATTAGCTTCCTCTTCAACTGGTGCAGGCGGCACCAAAACATCTTCCAGTGCTACGCTACTCTCAAATCCGAGAGAAGGTTCAATAACCTCATCGAGTTCTACTTTCCTTCTAGTCACCTCCTTCGAGAGAAACTCCTTCTCAAGAAAGGATCCATTCTTGGAAATGAAAACTTTGCCTTCGGATCTATGATAGAAGGTATACCCAATCGTTTCTTTAGGGTATCCTATGAAGACGCATTTCTCCGCTTTGGATTCTAGCTTATTAGGTTGTAACTTCTTTACATATGCTTCGCAACCCCAAACTTTAAGGAACGACAACTTAGGTTTCTTACCAAACCACAATTCGTACGGTGTCGTTTCAACGGATTTAGATGGTGCCCTATTTAAAGTGAATGCGGTTGTCTCTAATGCATAGCCCCAAAATGATAACGGTAAATCTATAAGAGACATCATAGACCAAACCATATCTAAGAGAGTTCGATTACGACGTTCGGACACACCATTACGCTGTGGTGTTCCCGGTGGTGTCAACTGTGAAAGTATTCCACATTTCTTCAAATGCATGCCAAACTCGTAACTCAGATATTCACCCCCGCGATCAGAACACAGAAACTTAATCTTCTTGTTACGATGATTTTCCACTTCACTTTGAAATTCCTTAAACTTCTCGAATGTTTCGGACTTATGTTTCATAAAGTAGACATACCCATATCTACTCAAGTCATCCGTGAAAGTGAGAACATAACGATATCCACCACGTGATGCTACACTCATTGGACCGCACACATCAGTATGTATTATTTCCAATAAGTCTGTAGCTCGCTCCATTGTACCAGAGAATGGAGTCTTAGTCATTTTTCCCATTAGACATGCTTCGCTTCTTTCAAGTGATTCAAGAAGTCTATCTGAATGGAGTTTCTTCACACGCTTCACTCCAATGTGACCAAGACGACAGTGCCACATGTATGTAGAATTATCATTCAATTTAATTCGTTTAGCATCTATGTTGTGAACATGTGTATCACTACTATCGAGATTCAGTAAGAATAAACCATTCATCTCAGGTGCATTACCATAAAAGATATTACTCATATAAATCGAACAACCTTTATTCTCAGACTTAAAACAGTAACCGTCTCGCAATAAACAGGATCCAGATATAATGTTCATGCTTAACGCAGGCACCAAATAACAATTATTTAAATTTAAAACTAATCCCGAAGGTAGATGTAGAGGGAGCGTGCCGACGGCGATCACATCAACCTTGGAGCCATTTCCAACGCGCATCGTCACCTCGTCTCTTGCCAGTCTTCGTTTATTCCGCAGCTCCTGTTTCGAGTTACAAATATGAGCAACCGAACCAGTATCAAATACCCAGGCACTACTACGATTACTAGTAAGATACACATCTATAACACATATATCAAATATACCTTTCTTCTTGATGTTGCCGTTCTTCAGATCCGCCAGGTACTTGGGGCAGTTACGCTTCCAGTGACCAGCACCCTTGCAGTAGATGCACTCAGTTTCAGGATTAGGACTAGCCTTGGGCTTCTTAGCAGGTGCGGCAGCTTTCTTGCCGTCCTTCTTGAAGTTGCCCTTGTTCTTAAGCTTGCCCCGTTTCTTGAAATTGGTGGTCTTATTGACCATCAACACTTGTTGCTCCTTCTTGATCTCCACTTCAACAGTTTTCAGCATGGACGACAGTTCAGGCAACGTCTTGTTCATGCAGTGCATGCGGTAGTTCATCACAAAGTTCTTGTAACTTGGTGGCAGTGATTGAAGGAGACGGTGAATCCCCAATTCATTAGGAATCGATATTCCCAACTCTTGGAGCTTCTTTGCGTACCCAGACATGGTGAGCACGTGCTCGCTAACGGAGCTTCCTTCTTCCATCTTACAGTTAAAGAACTTTTCGGAGGCCTCATAGCTCTCCATGGCCGCGCGAGTCTCAAAAATTAGCCTGAGCTCCTTAATGATCTCGAATGGGTCGTGGTGCTCAAAACGTTGTTGGAGCTCCGCTTCTAAACCGTACAGGATGGCACACTGAACTGTGGAGTAATGATTCTTCCGAGTGGCCAAAACATTCTTTTCGTCATCGGTGGCATTATCTGCAGGTGGGTCACCTAGCGGTGCATCGAGCACATAGGTCAACTGACCATCCCTAAGGACGATCTTCAGTCCACGGAACCAGTCCGTGAAATTGCTTCCATTGTTCTTAAGTTTTTCTTTCTCTAGGAACGCATTGAAATTGATGGAGGGGGTCGCCATAATCTACAACAATTTGCAAGTAGTTTAGACTAAGTTTATGACAAATTGAGTTCAAATTTAATTATTAAACTAACTAGGTGAACTCCCACTCAAAACAACATCCCTCACATTGTCTTAGTGATTACACGAACCAAGTCCACTACACCAAGTCCGATCTTCACGAGAGAAGATGTAGTTTCATCGGCGAACAATCTTCATGTTCATCATATCAATTATATGACTCATGCTCTACCTTTCGGTATTCCGTGTTCCGAGACCATGTCTGTACATGCTAGGCTCGTCAAGACAACCTTAGTTTCCACATGTGCAAATCTGGCTTGCACCCGTTGTATGCACACGTAGAATCTATCACATCCGATCATCACGAGATGCTTCGAAACGACGAGTCTTAGCAACGGTGCCAACTAAGGGTGAACACTTTATTACTTGATATTTAGTGAGAGGGATCATCTTATAATGCTACCGTCGCGATCTAAGCAATACAAGATGCATAAAAGATTAACATCACAGGCAATTCATAATTAGTGTGATATGATATGGCCTTTTCTTCTTGCGCCTTTGATCTCCATCTCCAAAGCACGAACATGATCTCCATCATCACCAGCATTGCGTCAAGGTCAGTGGCGCCGCTTCATGGTTGTCCATCATCACCAGCAACTATTACAACTACTTGGAATAAAGCTATTACAAGATGAATAGACACGCAGGTCTTAACAGAATTAAAGACAACCATTAGGCTCCTGCCGGTTGCCATATTACAACAAGGATCATTGCATACATCAAATACAATCACAATCACATGATGGCCATATCACATCACAAAACCCCTGCAAAAACAAGTTAGACGCCTCTAATTTTCTTTGCAAGTTTTACGTGGTTTGTGGCTTTCGCGTAAGACCAATCTTACCTACGAACAAGAACCACAACGTTGATACAAGTGTTGTCAACATGCTCATTATAAATCAAATCTTAACTATGGTGGGAGAGACAGACACCCGCAAAGCCACTTGTGCAAGGCAAGTTGCACGTCAAGCGTGGAGCAAGTCTCATCTGCGATGACATGTAATGTTAGCCCGAGCCGCTTCATCCCACCATGCCGCAAGATGCAAAGTACACGCTAAGACACCGACAACAAAAGCATCAACGCCCACAAAAACATTGTGTTCTACTCGTGCAACAGATCTATGCATAGTTACGGCTCTGATACCACTGATGGGTTCGTAGCATGGAAAACAAAAAAATTCTACCGCAAGAACGAACAAAACCTAGATCTAATCCAGATAAAAGCCAAGATCTAATCTATTAGACATGAGCAACGAGATAGATAGGAACTAACCCTCGTAGATCCGAAAGCGTTAACGAGATTAGATCTCATGGTTGATGTAGTCGATCACTTGCCGATCTCAAGATCGTGTGGACGATCCTTCCGGCGTCACGTTCCAGCAGCGCTTCCGCCCTTGGTCAAGTAGACGATCCTTCCGGCCCCACGTTTCGGCAGCGCTTCCGCAGTCGGTCACACGTGCGGAGTCGAAGCAGACCTTCCTCTCCCCGTTCCAGCGAGCAGCGGAGGTAGTAGATCTTCTCCACGGAATCCCAGCAGCACGACGGTGTGGTGGTGGTGGTGGAGTAGAGAATTTTGCAGGGCTTCGCCTATGCCTGTGCAGAAGATGGTGGAGGAGAGAGGCGGCAGAGATTGGGTGTTATGGGAGCAGGGGAGGAGGGGGCGCCCCTGCCCCTCTATTTAAAGAGGGGAGGCGCCTAGGGAGGGGGAGTCCTTGTAGGACTCCCCTCCCTCTCTAGGCCGGCGGATTGGAGGTGGGGGGAGGAGTCCTCCTCCCCCACGAATCCGTATCTTGACCCACCAGGACTCCTTGATCCCTATCTTGATTTTCAAGCAAACTCCAAGATATCTTCTAGAACCTTCCGGAACATTTCGAAACCTTCTAGAATCCTCATACAAACACTCCGGAACATTTCCTAACTCATAAAATGATCTCCTATATATGAATCTTATTCTCCGGACCATTCCGGATCTCCTCGTGATGTCCCGAATCCAATCCGAGACTCCGAACAACATTCGGTCTCCAACGCATATTCCATATCTACTTAAAAAAACTTTGAACCTTAAGTGTGTCACCCTACGGTTCGTGAATATGTAGACATGATAGACACATCTCCTATCAATAACCATCAGCGGGACCTGGAGATCCATAATGGCTCCCACATACTCAACGATGACTTCGCGATCGATTGAACCACTTACATACGAAACTAATTCCCTTTGTCTCGCGATACTATACTTATCCGAGGTTTGATCGTCGGTATCTCCATACCTAGTTCTACCTCGTTACTGATAAGTACTCTTTACTCGTTCCGTGATATGTCATCCCTTGTGACCTAGTCACATGCTTGCAAGCTAACTAGATGACATTCCACCGAGAGGGCCTAGAGCATATCTATCCGTCATATGGATGGACAAATCCCAATCTTGGTTCATGCGCTTCAACACATACTTTCAGAATACCCAATGACACTTTTATAACCACCCAGTTACGAAGCGGCGTTTGATGCCATCAAAGTATCCATCCGGTGATGGTGATTAACACAACCTCATGGTCGAAGGAATAGGTTACTATGTATTTGAAAGCTTACAGCAATACGAACTTAATGACTTGATCTTATGCTACGCTTACTATGGGTGTGTGTCCATCACATCATTCTCCTAATGATATAACTTGTTATTAATCACATCCAATGTCCATGATCAGGAAACCATGATCATCAATTAATCAACAAGCTAGTTCAACAAGAGGCTTACTAGGGACTCTTATATGTTTACAAAACACACATGTATTAGTGTTTCCTAATAATACAATTATAGCATGGGATGTAAACATTCATCATAAACACAAAGATATAATAATAATCACTTTTATTATTGCCTCTTGGGCATATCTCCAACATATATATTCTGATACTAAAGTGCTTTAATGAATCTTTTCTTATCCCCACGTGTGTGAAGTTGACAGTGTGCACTTTAGCTAAGGTTACATAAATACTTGTCATGAGTATAATTTGAGTTGGATGTCTCTATGAAATTGTGGTGTTTGTTGCAACCATCTAGAGCTCAAGGTGACAGTGTGGGGTTATCTATATGGGGAAAGCGAACTTTGATGTGTGTTGTTATAGCCCTACCGTGGATTAGAGATATCCAACCAGAGAGTAGTTCAGAGTAGTATCATAAAGAGAAGATATTTATATGAGAGTTTTCACTAGTGAAAGTACGATCCATAGGCCTTGTTTCTAAGCATTGAAACACCATTTGCAACTAGATTTGTTACATGTTTGCTTGCTTCCATCTTTATTTCAGATTGCCTTTAGTCTCTTCCTACTCATCCACCACGCACCATCAAAGCACTTTTCTAGCACTGTTACCACTTATAATTATCTATACCACTTGTATTTCACTATCTCTTTGCCGAACTAGTGCACTTATACACCTGACAAGTGTATTGGGTGTGTTGGGGACACAAGAGACTTCTTGTATCTTGATTGCAGGGTTGCTTGAGAGGGATACCTTTGCCCACTTCCTCCTCGAGTTCGATAAACCTTGGGTAATCCACTTAAGGGAAACTTGCTGTTGTTCTACAAACCTCTGTACTTGGAGGCCCAACAACTGTCTACCAGAATAGAAGTGCGTAGACATCTATAAGCCGATGATGGAGTCAAGGATGCTAAAAGTGGCAAGTCCACCTATGTAGAGTCTGCATTGCAGTATTCTGTATCTAGAGAATCAACTTCTGAAAGAAAAATCCGGTGCACCCTGTTTTCGTGGTCCAGGTGCCAGAGGGCAAGGGCTTCGTCGATACACCCCCCACAGATCTGTTCTTCCTGCAGTTCGAAGACATCTTCAATTTGTTTCATTGTAAACGGCTGGACTATACCCTAGTTAGCCTATACTCGCTCAACATGGCGATGAAGGTCCAGAGAGAGAGAGAACCGAGGGCATCGTGATATTGGACCTCTTCTACATGCGTGAAAGGATCTTGTTGAGCCCTGGGGACCGGTCACTCTTGAGGGTTTTCCTCAAAGACTTCATTCTAAAGAACAGAAAGAAGGATTACCTTCTCGTGCCTTTCATTCCCGAGTATGTACAGTACTTATTCACTGGCCACCCATAACATGTTTTCTTTGATTTGCATCATTCGTTTCCAATACATTTTAGTTTGAATTGTTTTGCGCAGAGACAAATATTGCACACTCATCAACATCTGCCCGAAGCTTTCGCAAGCCACGTATTTGACTCGAACTGTTTGATAAAGAAGAAAGACTATGGCAACATAAAGAGTGTTCTGGCTGATGCTCTCCACGCCTATGCCTTAGATGGAGGATACTTTGGCAAGGGGGAACATGTCAAGGAAGGCAAACACATGTTTACCCACATAACGCAATTCCCCCACGTCAAGCAGCCGACAGATAGTCAAAAGGAGGCCTTCTACGTCCTCTATCACATGAGTAGGTTCGTTCGGGATCAATAGATGCTTAAGTTGCCATCACATCTCTAGAAGTGGGCCCAAAATATGTCGACGATCACGGATGATGATATCAGAGGACAATTCTTTCGCATCCAGACTCAGTTGTCGGTAATCATCAATCAAGATGTCCTCAGAAGTGGGGGGGTCTTGCACTACACTGGCATTAAATTTTGAAATGTGGAGGTAGAAGAACGCCTCGAAATGCAGGGTGACGATAGGCCGTTTATGACGAAAGACGATGTACTACCATTCCCCGCACCGAGTCAGAAGTCTTGATGTTTGCATTTACCAGTTGGATGTAGTTTCGAACTATCGTTGGATGTTTGTGACGTTGTAAACTCATTAGTAACTTGCCTAGCTCGAAATGTATGATCGTTGAAGTTAATTATTGTGATATCGATGATGTGCCTAGCTCTCTATGTATAATATCATTTTGACAGTCGTTAGACTTACTTATATAATCGGTCCTTAGTACTTGATGTGCTCAATAATATTTTGGTTCTTGCTTGTTGCAACGACCGATGATTAAAATGATAGGGCGCCAGGTGCGTTCCTTCATTTTGCATGTGATCCTGGGGGCGGTGTGAGCGAGCCTTGTGATGTGCAAAAATACATATCTTGCGCATCCTACTTGGCTCGCTTACACCGTCCCTGTGATTTTCATGTCCAACATAAGTATGAGGCCCTATATATAGTACTTGATGTTCATAGTTTTGGTTCTTATTTTCGTTGCAACGATCGATGATTAAAATGCTAGGGCACCACTATAGGTGTGCCTTGATTTCGGATGTGATACTGGGGGTGGTGTGAGCGAGCCTTGTGATATGCTCATATACATATCTTGTGAATCTCACATGTCTTGCTCACTTCATCCCTATTATTATCTATGTCCAACATAAGTAGGCCCTAATAAAGTACTTGATGTTCATAATTTTCGTTCTTATTTTTGTTGCAACGACCTATGATTAAAATGATAGGGCGTCACTACAAGTGTTCCTTGATTTTGGATGTGATCTTGGGGGTGGTGTTAGTGAGCCTTGTGATATGCACATATACATATCTTGTGTATCCTACATGACTCGCTGGCACCATCCCTATGATCTTAGGTGTCCAACATAAGTATGAGGCCTTAAGGTATTTGATGTTCATATATAGTTTTGGTTCTTATGTTTTTGTTGCAATGATCGATAATTTAAATGCTGTGGCGCAACTATAGGTGTGCCTTGATTTTGGATGTGATCCTGGATGCGGTGTCAGCGAGCTTTGTGATATGCACATATACATATCTTGTGCATCCTACATGGCTCGCTAACATCGTCCCTATGATTTTTTATGTCCGCTATATGATGTGGCCCTAGTTCATATTTGTTACAATGGCTCGATTTGCATGATGTTCAGTTTTTTGTTTTGTAGTTCTTGTGAACATGCATCATGTCAATCATTAATTGGCTTTTTGTTGCATAATATTCTATCTGCCTTGGTGTACATAGATGGCAAAGTTTTACGTGGTGTACAAGGGTGTCGTTTCAGGAGTCTACACCGAGTGGGAGGACTGTCTGAAACAAGTGAATGGTTTTAGAGGAAACATCTACAAAGGGTACAAGACTAGAGAGATGGCGGAAGCTAGGTGGAGGAACCACCTGTGAGAGGAAGCTAGGTGGAAGAACCTGATGAAGGCCTTGGTCCTGCTCGCTGTCGTTGTGGCTCTGCTGTATATGATCGTAGTTTAATTTAGGTGACCACTTGACATGTAATCTGATGATGACCAACTTGCTACTTGATCGGTATTGTCATTATGTGTATATATACCTGTATTGTCATTAAGTATTGTCATTGTGTTATTAAGTATTGTCATTGTGTGTATATATTCCTATATAATACCTGTACAAATACAAAGGCAATGTATAAAAAAATTAAAGCAAAAACATATCAGTGGCATATATATAAACAGTCAGTGGCGCACATGTCAATGGCACATTTAGAAACCATGAGCCATGGATAAACCCCAGTATCTGCAGGTTTATCTACTATCAGTGGCGCACATTGGCAGTGTGCCACTGGTTTAGCCACTATCCATGGCGCATACTGAAATGAGCCACTGGTAAAAAATACCAATGGCATGATGTCCGTGGCGCACGCCCATGCGCCACTGATAGCCAAATTTGTAGGAGTTTTTGTGCTTTGAAGAAGGCAAGAGTCTCTTGCCACTTCTATCAAGAGTGAGAATACGAATAGCCAAACAAATAGTTTGAAAGACTAGAGGTAAGGATATTTGGAAGGTTTTGTCTTGAAAATATAAGGAAATGGTATCATATAGATCGCCATAATTATATCAATAGAAGATAAGAAAGCGTTTGTTGTTGCAAAGGCATCTTGGCTCTTTTTTTGAATTGCTAGAACATTTGAGAATATGTAAAGTACGCCAAGACATTTATTTTGTTAAATAGCTTTGGCACGTCTCGACGTAGAGAAGTATCTTAGCTACCACACAATCAGAGACATAGGCATAAACAAACCAAACAACTTGTTCACCACTAAGCAAGAAAAAGTTTTTATTCCCCTAATTTTTGCACTTGGAACACATATTCAGGGTTAATAACAATGGGATGTTACATCTAATTCGGGGGACCCACACATATATTGAAATTTTGTCAAATATGAACCTCATGTAATAGATACGTATATTGATCCTAAAGTTTTACAAAAAATGCTTTAAAGGTACCGATGTAGTTAAATATATCAAAAATCACTGAGAGTTTAGAACGATTCAGGGTTTAGGGTTGGGGATTTCATGTTAGCATGAATTTTGAATGTTGATTATGTTTCCTTTGATTAAAAAAATAAAGAACAAACGTCAAAGACTTTCTCACTTTGTCCGACAACTTGTGCAAGTTTCCACAAAAATGACAACCATGAGTTTGATAACTTCTGGAAAAATTGCTTCACAATATGGCTGCCTGGATCTTGATGTTCAAAGTTTTACCATCAAAAAATGTAGAAATGATTTTTGACAACTTGTAAAAATAATTGTTTTTTGATGGGTTACCGTGTATGAACATTCTTTGGTTTCAGGCGAAATGACAGATAAGCTCGGTCATCACTACATCGGAGTCGACGGTAATGTGCCCATATTTGATAGATGGGTGCATCTTGGCGTGGTAAAGAGTGCGAATTTCCGAAACTTATACTACCTCCATTGCAAAGCATAAGGCTCATTTCTTTTCAAAACTAAAAATAAGTAAAGTTTAACAAAGATATATTAATATTTATAATATGAAATTCATATCGTTTGATATATCATAAAACATACTTTCATATGGTATCTATATAATATCCTAGTTCTTGATAGTTTTTTCAAACTTCCCGTAGCTTGATTTTTCAGAAAACATATTTTTATTTTTCCAAGGGACAAAAATGTTATGGGGATGGGAGTGGGAAAAATGTGGCCTAGAACACAACCACCCTAATCTTCACACAATATGGACCGTGTTTAATAGAAAATTTCAAAGTTGTATGAATTTTCAAGATCCTAGCTAATTTTTCCTACTTAAGTGACTCATGTCAGTATATTGAAATTTGGTCAAATATGAACCTCATGTAAGTGATACATATATTGATCCTAATTTTTTAAAATGCTTTAAAGATATCCATGTAGTTAATATATCGAAAACATCAAGAGTTTTGAACAATTTAGGGTTTAGAGTTAGGAGTTTCATGTTAGGGTGAATTTTGTAGGTCGACTATTTTGACCTTTATTAAACATGAATACATAAAGAACAAAATTCAAAGACTTTAGCACTTTTTCCTCCGACTTGTGCTAGTTTCCACGAAAATGACAACCATGAATTTGAAAACTCCCGGAAAAAATTGCTTCAAAATATGGCTGACTATATCTTCCTATTCAAAATTTTACCATCAAAAAATGTAGATATGATTTTTGTACAACTTGTGATAATACCTGCTTTGCGATATGGGTTGCCATGTATGAACATTCTAGGGTTTTAAGCAAAATTACCAAGAATCTTAGTCATCACCAAATGACATTTGATCATAATTGTCCATCTATGGTAGATGGTTGCATCTTGGCATGGTAAACAATGCGAGTTTCTGAGACTTACACCACCTCTGTTTCGAAGCTTAAGGCTTCTTTTTCAAAAGTCAAACTGAGTAATCTTTAACCAAATTTTCAGAAAAATATATTACTATTTATAATATGAAATCCATACCGTTTGATACATCATAAAACATACTTTAATATGGTATCTATATAATATGCTAGTTCTTGATAGTTTTTTTCTAAAAGTTTGGTCAAACTTCTCTTACCTTGACGTGAGAATAATATAAGCCGTGATCTTTGAAGTGGAGGTTGTATGAAAAAAACATTTATACTTTTCCAAGGGAACAAATTATTTTTTGATGGGAGTGTGCAAAATATTTCCTAGAATGCAACCACCCTAATATTCACACAATATGGACCGTGTTTAATAGATAATTTCAAATTTCTATGATTTTTTTTCAAGATTCCTATTTAATTTTTCTCACTTAAGTGACTTCGTGTCGATATATGGAAATTGGGTCAAATATGAACCTCATGTAAGTGATACATATATTGATCCTATTTTTTTACAAAAATCCTTTAAAGGTACCCATGTACTAAAATATATCATAATCCACCAATAGTTTTGAACGATTCGGGCTTTAGGGTTGGGGGTTTCATGTTACAGTGAATTTTGCAAGATGTCTATTTTGACCTTGATTAAAAAAAGAACAAAGAAAGAAAAAAAGACATAGACTTTTGCACTTTGTCCTTTGATGTGTGCTAGTTTCAAGGAAAATGACAACCATGAATTTTGACAACTTCTAGAAAAAATTGCTTCACTATGGCTACCTGGATCTTCATGTTCAATGTTTTACCATGATTTCCATGGTTTTCTATGAGGCGCATCATGACCATGATACCCAAACTGCGCACACATGAGCAGTGCCACGTTGTGGACCAGGGAGATAGTAGCCGGCCAGTGCGGGGGTTGTAGAGGATAGATGGAGGAGGATGGATGGTGAGAGGAAGTGAAGGAGATAGAAAACACATTTTTTATGGTGGATGTAAAGGTTTTGAATTTTACCACTCTATACTCCTGTAGTACTATATTGTACCTCGTGTCAGGAGACCCTTGTAGCTTTGCTCTAATATTGCACTGCCTTCAACTCCTCTTTGCTTCTCTCTCGATTCCATTCTTTAATTCTCTATGCTCATACTCGCTCTACACTTTTTCCCTCCAATTTGACTCATATGTTTCGTAATTTTTTACTACAAGTGACATCAACATTCCTTTCACTTGGAAAATCAATATTTTTTTCTTTTCTTACTAGTTAGAAACTCTCATTCTCAGCATTGCTACCTCTGTAAGATTTGGGAACCGAGAGGGTCTCTTGAGATCATTTCATACATGCATGGCTCTTTCATATTTAGATTCCTTCTTGGTGGCTCCGGAGAACTCAAAGGCGGTGCTAAGATCCACCTGTGTACAGTTCTCTAACAAAAAGGTCAACATTACCACTCTATGAACTATGATGTGGATATGGCCATGACCTTTGTCATTGATGGCTTGAAATTCTAGAATGTTCATACATGATAAGTCAATTTTGTGAAGTTGTTGTTCCAAAAAATTTCAACACTCATCTTTATCATCTTTTACGGAAGGTAACACATGCAATAGGATGACATGCAAATGCCATTTGCTTTTCAATTTTATTTATTTCTTTGCTTGTTTTCAAAATAGGGTCAAATTTGTCGGCATGTTAATTCTTCCAAGAAGGTGAATATTCCAAAACTCTCGCTTGTTTTCGATATGTTGAATTCCTAGTGGGTAGCTTCATAGAACAATACTCCCTCCGATCCATATGAATTGGCATATCCAAACTTCTACCAAAGCTCATTTTATCCACTTGAGTGAGTTTATGCCAAGTTTTATGAGTTTTCCAGATTCCCATCAAACTCCACCCAACTTGACTAATTTTATGCCGATTTATCGAAACTATCTAGGCCAAATTAATTGAACTAGAAGTAATTTAATTGTAGATTGATTTTTAACTAAGTTCATCAAAAATCTTTTGGAGGGACCCATCAGGCAGTCAATATATCAAAAACCACCGGGAGTTTTGATAGGTTGAACTTCTTCATAAGAATTTGCACCTTGACAATTTTGAATCCGTTTTAAAAACAATAACACATCCAATAAAGAAAAAACAGAAAAGCAAACGATTTACGCATCGTGTCCTATCATGTTCTGTGTACTACCTGCCATGAACCCGATAACCATGGGATTTGGATAACTTCTGAAAAAACATCTTCACAACATTGTCCCACCATGTATGATCATTATTATTCAGTTTCAACTAGAACGACCAAGGTCATGTCCATATAAACATCATAGTTTATGGTACAGTTCCCACATTAATATGGTAAATGAGTGCCTCTTGCATAGTAAGCAATATTGCCCGTGGGAGTTTCCAACAAGTACGAAAAATGTTTTCTATCTTCATAGTGATGATAAAATGGTGATGTTTTCTGTAAAGAATGTCTGAAGAACATGACTTGGAATGGCACAGAGCCCATGTTTTGTGACATAGTGGACCATGCGTAATTTACTTACCTTTTCCAAATTTTAAGAGTTTTCAAGCTACCTAGCTAAAAGGACTTATCAAAATTAGATCAAGTTAATTTGAACTACTACAAGTAAGTGGTATATTGCTCTTGCTATTTTACAAAAGGCCTTTCAAGGTACCCACCACTAGGCAGCCAATATATGAGAATGCCCGAGGGTTTTGAAATATTCAACTTCTTGCACATAATTTGCATGCCGAAGAAGTTGACCCTGCTATGAAAACAATAGAAGAAAATAAATAAAATTCCAAAAAAACTTATTCATAGTGTCCTTATACGGGTACCACCTGCCATGAAAAATGATAAACATGAGTTTTGACAACTTTTGAAAACCCCGCTTCATAGAGTTAGCCTACCATGTATGAAAAGTTTTCAAACCGAACGACCAAGGTCATGTTAATTGAAGCATCTCGCTCCCTCGGGATATACCCTAGTCAAAAAACAAGGTGCCCCCACCCGGGTCTTAGAAAAAGTGGACCATGTTTTCTTACAATTCCCAAGTAGTCTTAGCACATTTGATGCTTCCCTAGCTAATTGTTCCCACTTAAATTACTTTATGTAGATTTAGATAAATTAGGTCAAATTTGAACTACAATTCAGCGTGATAGATTCCTCTTGAAATTTCCAAATGTCATATGAAGGTACACACGATTTCAATACATCAAGCACCACCGAGAGTTCCGAAAAATACAACTAACTTCGTGCTAAGAATTTGCACATAGACAAATTCGATCACGTTTTGAAAACATTCAAATAAGACAAAGAAAAAGAAAAAAATCCTGTGGTGTCCTCTTATGTGTATTACTTGCCTTAAAAAAATGAGAAATGTGTGTTTTGACAACTTTGAATAGAAAAACCTGCTTTTGGCTAGTGTGCAATATTGACTTACGGTGTATGAAAATTCTTGAGTTTTGGCCCGAACGACCAAAAACATCATGTCCCTATCGACATCATAGTTTATGATACAATTCCCACATCTAGTAGATGGCTGCATGTTCTCGTAGTAAATAGTATCGCCGGTGGGAGTTTCCAACTATCAGAAAAATAGTTTTCAAATTTTCATGTGTTGATAGGTAAGTTCTTTTATGTAAAGGAAGTTCAATGAATATGGCTCTGAAATCTACAAGACTAGTTTAAAGACATAGCGGATCATGCTTAACTTACGATTCCCAAGTTTTATAAGTTTTCAACCATCCCAGCAAACTTCGCCCATTTCAATATGCAGATACATCGAAACTATCTATAAGTCAAATTAATTTAACTATAAGTAAGTTAATTGTAGATTGCTTTTTAACTAAGTTCAACAAAAATATTTTGGAGGGACCCATCAGGAAGTCAATATATCAGAAACTGTCAGGAGTTTTGATAGGTTGACTCATAGGAATTTGCATCTTGACAATTTTGAATCCGTTTTTGTGTCCTGGAATACTGAGGTACATGGAACTGCTTTTGTTTCTCGTACGTTGCTTATTAGAAGTAGAGTATATGTAGTTAACTCATGTCTTGTTCCTACTCGCTATGCTAAGCGTGTACTGTTGTTGCTTGCCAGTTCTCAGACGGCTTCAAGCTTCATTGCTCCGCGTGTACCCCTGACAAAACTATTGTCGTCGTAGATGCCTTGGTGTTTGATCCGCCGAGCTTACGAGGAAACTCTAATGAAAGGCCTGCTCCCTGCTGCATAGAGGACTTTGCTATCATCAATGTTGAGTTGTCGGTGAAGCAGCGGGGGCAGCGGAGCAGGATACTCATTCCGCCATGGCGTGTGTCTTCTGGGCAAGTCGACTGATTTTCTTAGTGCGTTTTCTGATTTTGGTGCGGGAGGACGATGGGTATGAGCTCAGTTGGGAGGTTTCGCTCTACTAAATTTTTACATTGGCGAACATGCACACTTTATTGTTTTGGTAACATTATTCTGTAAATAGAAACAATTTTATGTCTTGCAGCTGACACACAAAGAAGCTTTTCAGATCAAGCATGCGCATTGTTCCACTAGTTTTCTATTGGTTTCCCGATGCTTATTGGGATACTGATGGTCAGAATGTCAAGCAAGTCGAAAATAGGCAGATGCCTCTCTTCTATTTCCATGTCATTTCTAAAGTTGGCATCTTCTCTAGGACACTCTTCGATAGTTGTTTCTGCTTCCTACCAAATTAACACGTCTATGGTGGCCACAACCTGCTACTTCTGAAACTGATCCACAGGTGCTCCTCTAAATCAATCTCCTACCCTCTAAATTTCTAGATCTCTCTTGATGTACTACCACAAACAATTATTTGTTTAGAGTCCCTGGCTGGCCGACACCTATTCACTTCATGTCATAGTCTGAACTTTTTTGTGCCTGTGTTTGGATGTGGATGATGAGATCACAAGTAAAATACAGTTATCCAAGTCTTACTTATTTCGAAAGGTTCTTACAAGACTTTTGATTTGACACATTTGACTCACGTTGTACACTTGATTCTTTTGGTATGTTTTAGCATAGTTGCAGGCTGATTCCAGCAATGATTCTGACAGTGCTGGTGCTGGTGTGTTTGGATAAGGATATGTATCCTAGAGATTGGGGACATCATTAGACTGTAAACATTGGAAAAACTATATTCTGATTAAGTTGCATGCTATATCAATTTGTTTGCCTCGTGACAACATTGCAGCTCTTATCTCCGTGAATCATCTATTGGTTGACTAAGATGATAAATTACAATGATGTAAAAATGAACACCAATTCCGTGGTTGGATGTCGTTCAGGGTAAGGATTAATTCAGGGTTTGGCGGCAAGGGATATAGAAATATGATTGTGAATCATTTGGTATTTAGGTCACGAGAACAAGACCGTTTGCTGCACAGTAAGCACATGTTCATGAAGAATTTAACATTCCTTACATAGACAACATTTGTACTCTTTTCTAGTTTAAATAGAAAGTGCGGTTGATATGGTTTCCTCCCGTTGCAACGCATTGGCCCTTTTTGGTAGTAAAGAAAAAATGGAAAAAACAAAATCGCATGGCGTCCTATCATGTCACAGGTACTACCTGCCATGAACATGATAACCATGGGGTTTTGAAAACTTCTAAAAAACAGCTGCACAACATTGTCCCACCATGTATGAACATTATTCTTTGGGTTTGAACCCAGACGACTAAGGTGATGGCCATATCAACATCATAGTTTATGATACAGTTCCCACATTAATATGATAGATGGGTGTCTATTGGAATAGTAACGAATATTTCTCGTGAGAGTTTCCAATAAGTAGGAATATTTTTATCTTTATTACGACGATATAATGGTGATGTTTTTGAGTAAAGTAAGTCTGAAGAACATGAATCGGAATGCCAGATAGCCCATGTTTTCTGAAAAAGTGGACCATGCTTGTTTTACTTACCATTCCCAAATTTTAGGAGTTTTCAAACTTCCAAGCTTAAAAGTTTTTGAGAACACTTGGCAAGTTTCATATTTTTTTACATTTTTTAGATATTATTAAAATTCAAAATCCCTATAACTACCCATGTAGCTACAAATAGCCAAGATATCTAATGATTTCTATTGTAAGCTTATGAATTGAGCTAATGTACTTATATAGGTACTCAAATATGATTTTCCATCCATTTAAAACATTTTGTTTATGCATGCTTACTTCAAATATCAATTTATATCTGCTAAATAGCCAAATATTCATTTAATTCGAAACAATACCAAATAAAACTTTAAAATATTCTATAAAATCACATTTGCAGCATTAAGTTGTAATTAAATTTAAAAAAATGCAACTACAAAGTATAGATTAAGGGTCCAGATTTTTATGGACCTTCCGGAAACTGTTTATTTCACAGAGTTTTGTCTTAATAAAGCCTAAAATTATAGTTTATTTGTTTTGTATTTCTAGTCCAATGCATGTGTTAATTTCGTGTGTGTGGCCTCCCTGCTCCCTGGCCTGCCCATCTCTTTATTATATACAATCCTCCCTTTCCTAACTCTACCTCTCCCCCTCCACTCACTTCCAATTCTGCTGCCGCCCTGATCCGCTCATGGTGGATCCGCTCCCGACCCCATCCGTTGTCGCGGTTTGATATTCCGGTTGCCGCTTGATCAATCTCTGAGCTGTTGTACCCCGTCGCCGAGACGCCCCCCCCCCACACACACACACACCGAGAGCAGCCCCATCCCACATCCTGCTCTACACTGTAGGTGAGTCACCCCTTCATTTCTGTAAGAATTGTTAGTGACTAAATGTATATAAGAATGGGTAGTATAAATTAATGCGAGGGTTTTATTACTTGATCATCTCCGCTAACCGTCCCTCTCGATCTCTCCGGTTGGTTTAGTTAGGGGATTTATTTTGTAGTTTATTGTAGAATTGACGAATAAATGTATATCAATTGTTATTTTCACATAGTTGATCTGACTTCTTTGTTAATTTTAGTAGATATGGCACCGTGTCAAGTATGTTTCAGTGACTGCGACGGTTCTTCAACGGGCTCACTATTCGGTGTCTATCTCATAGAGGGTCACTTTGAGCATTCACTGGTATATATGTAATACATAAAATGCTTGTATAATATTAACCCTTTTATATGCTACTATTTACAATCTAATTTTTGCTCTTTCGTGTAAAGACTATCCCGTGCAATGTAAGGTTGGAGTTTAATCGCATAACAAGAGCTAGCGTGCAATTCCGAGCTTTTGGGCGAACATACGAGGTTGAAGTGCACAAAGAACGAACACTGACTTGCATTGCAAGTGTAGAATGGAGGAGATTCATTAACCAGAACTGTCTCACCGCAGGTATGTACCTTTGTTTTGCAATGGGAGCTCCTGGGCCAAGGATCAGTGTCGTCTATTTCAATAGCGGCGACGACGAGGAATATAGTAGTGACGATAGTGACGAGGAGGAGGATGAACCCGTTCTAGTTATCTCTCAAAGATGCCATCTTACCCATAGTGAGGAGAATTACCTCAATGAAAACTTCCCTCCAAACAATTCCTTCATCGGGTTGCCATTTGTCACTCGCTTGACGAGGATGAATATTAAGCAAAGCAGGATGGTATGCTTTTCAAATTAATTACCACTCATGCATTTTTTTTTGTGTGGAATTAATTATTACAACCTATATGTAACTTTTGGTTTTTTAGAAACTTCCGTTGAGGATGGTTCCTTCTCTTGGAATTCCTGGAGAAGGCTTGGTTGGAGTACGCGTTTGAGAAGGTGGCGTTAGCATAGTTCCGTACAAGACGGAAACAGATGGCCGCATCGCGTTCAACAAGGAGGCATGGAAGAACTTCATTCAAGAAGAAAATCTGCAAGTTGGACAAGCCATACTCCTTACTGGCAGGAACACTTCATGTAGGAACCTTGAGACGATGTTCGTCATCGAGCTACTCGTTTAATATATGCCAGAGAATTCCCCACGGGTGTGGCAGACGGCATCGGAGTCATCATATATTACTGCAAGTGATAAAACTTGTTTCTAAATGTTTGTTAAGAACATGCATGCATGCATGCGACCCCTTAACCTATTGATTTTCTAGTTTCTAAATGTTTGTTTCTAATCTTTTCCAAACATACAACCGTCTCTATTGATTTCCTAGTTTTAAATTATGTTATGAAGTAATGTGGTCATAGAATTACCCACATATGAATATTCCATTCATTCAATTGGAAATATTACCCCAAAACCGTAGCCGGTTCAAATTTTGAACTGTCTCTAAAACAAGTAAATCCGGACCCCCCGACACAAAATCCATACCGTCCGAATGCGGGGAACCCGGCCACAAAACCTTCCCTCTCAAAATCCGGAGTGAAGCTCTGGAATTATCCGGACCTCCCAGATTTGAACAGAAACAATTATACGATAATACAAACGTGCTCAGTGGATAAACCGATACAAAAGTTCTCCCAAAGTCATACAAATATTATTACATATTACGAATTGTCCTAGAAATTACATTATCACACGCTTTCATGCTTCGGGATCTTCATCTCGAATGTACGGCTCTTCCGGAATAACCTCGTCGTGATCTCTTTCCTTTAATGAGGACAAAGATCCAGGAAACTCATCGATCTTGTTATACTCTTCCTCGGAGATCACACCTTCCACACCCACGATGCTCCTTTTTGATGGCATAACTACATGTCTACTCTTATTCTTTGGGTCAACTATGTAGAAGACTTGATGAACCAAGTTAGCTGGTATGAATGGCTCGTTCTTGTAAGCTGTACGATCGAGGTTCACTGTAGTATGCTCATTGTCATTTGGAGTCACTTGACTCATAGTAACCCAACGACAAAGGAACAATGCAAATTTGAAATCCACATAGTCTAGCTCCGAAATCTCTTCTATGTATCCGTAGTATAGATCTTTCTTGTCATCTTCTAAGCAGACACCACTGTTTTGCGTTGTTGTTGTGCGATCTTTCTTCCTCGTAGCAAATGTGTACCCGTTGATCTTGTACACCTGAAATTGTCTGACCTCCCATGTTGGGCCTCTCGCTAGAGAAGCAATGGTTGGATCTTTATTTTCGACATTACGTAGTCGCTCAGTGAACCATGTGTTGAACTGGGCAATGTGGAGTTTCTCGACATAACTTCTAGTGGGATGCATTGCTTTTAGAAGGGTAGTGTGTTCTTCCATGTATGGAGTTACTTGGTCCATGTGATTTAGCACACAAAATGAGCCTGAGCATATAAAATGGCACTCGGAGTGATCTTGATCTTTCCACTCGTTCTGAAACCAGTAAGCATTCCCTCATGGATGGACCTAGGCACGCCTATCGGGTCACGGCGTGCCATGTAATCCATGCAGAACTCAACAACCTCTTCGGTTACATAGCCCTCGACGATGCTTCCCTCCGGACGTGCTCGATTCCTTACATAGTGCTTAAGAATTCCCATGAAGCGTCCAAAGGGATACATGCTTCGCAGATAAACGGGACCACACATCTTTATCTCGTACACAAGGTGGACAATGAGATGCACCATGATATCGAAGAATGACGGAGGGAATATCATCTCCAAATTGCATATAGTCTCCACCACATTTCTCTGTAGCTCATCCAGTGTATTAGGATCAATCACCTTCCGAGAAATTATGTTGAAAAATTCACACAACTTCGTTAGAGTATCTCGAACATGTGGTGTCAAGATACCCCTTATTGCGACAGTGAGTGTCTGTGTCATCATGATATGGCAATCATGAGACTTCATGCCCGTTACTTTGTTTTCTTTCCTTGAAACAATCCTTTGCATGTTGGCGCCGTAGCCCACTGGAAAATGCATGCCATATAAATATTCACATAATTCTTTTGCCTCTTCTTTGTCGCAGACATAACTCACCCTGGGTGGCCTTTTGGTTGGTTTATCCAGCTTAATAGATCGTGTTTCTTCCCCTCTGATTTTCAGAGCTTCAAGCTGTGCGTTCGCACTATCTTTTGTTTTGCCCTCTATGTTAAGCAATGTCGATATTATGCTTTCAAGCACATTCTTCTCAACATGCATCACATCTATGGAATGCCTAACACTTAGATGCTCCCAGTAAGGCAAGTCCCAAAGTATCGATCTCCTCTTCCAGACAGGTTTTTTCTTGGGAGGCTGATCTTCAATAACTGTTTCCGTTTCTTTGTCCCTAGCTTTGGCTTTGGCTTTGCCTTTGGCTTTGGCTTTGCCGTTGCCTTTTCCCTTTCGTTTGAACTTTCCCGGCTCAACTTTCAAGTGTCTAAGCTGAGCATAGATCTCGGAACCTTTTAAAATTGGAGGAGACAAAACTTTCTCAACGGTGTTATCAAACTCTTTCGTCAACCTCCGATATCGATGATTCCTTGACAAATACCTCCGGTGCCTCATGTACACCGTTTTCTTGCACTCTTTCAAATACAAACTTGCTGTATTGCCTAGGCATTGGACACATGCATTTGTCCCTTTTATAACCTGGCCAGAGGTGTCTCCATAAGCCGGATAATCATTGATGGTTATGAACAATATGCATCTCAGGGTAAAGTTTTCTTTCAAGTGCGCATCATAAATTTTCACACCTTCAACCCAAAGAAGTTTCAAATCTTCCACCAAAGGTGCAAGGTAGACATCTATGTCGTCACCAGGTTGATTAGTACCGCGAGCAAGATATGCTTCCGCTTCATGCACAACCATGGAGGAAGGTTATAAATGCAGAGATTCACAGGCCAGGTGCTGTGGGTGGTAGTCATGTTGCCGAACGGGTTCATTCCGTCAGTGCTCAGCGCAAACCTCACATTCCTAGGATCCAGGCCAAAAGGATCACCACCATTGCCCAAAGGTACAAGTCTATCAATGTTTCTCCATTGCGGAGAGTCGGCAGGGTGTCTTAGCATTCCGTCCTGATAGCGATCCTCTGCGTGCCAATGCATCAGTTTTGCCGTATCTGGGTTTGCAAATAAACGTCTCAGACGAGGTATAATAGGAAGGTACCAACAAATTTGTTGGGTATGTCGACCTTCCTCTTTTTCCTCTCCTTGTTGCTAGCCTCATCCATGTCATCATCATCATCATCATCATCATCATCACTCGGAACCTTGAACCTAGGAAATTTGCACTTCGGGCATTCACGCATTTTGCTATATTTATCACCACGGTACAAAATACAATCATTCTTACATGCATGTATTCTCTGGACTTCCATTCCCAACGAACACACAATACACTTAGCTCTGTATGTACTCTCTGGCATGTGGTTTCCATCCGGTAGAAAGTCATGTAAGAATGTTAACAACGTGGTTACACTCTTATCCGACCATCCAAACTTTTCTTTCATCTGCAACAGTTCAAGCACAGTAGCTAACTTTGTGTATTGCGGCTGACACCCAGGGTACATTGGTGTCTCCGAGTCTTTGACCATACGAGCATACTTCTTGTACATTTTCTTATCTTTATAGTTTTCTTCAACGTCCCGCAGCATTTGATCCAGAGAGTCTTGTTCGTGTGTCATGTTCCCTTGCGATGATGTGTCCACGTCCTCCTGGTTTGTTTCATGGCGAGTTGATGTAAATGTGGTGGTATTCTCATGAACATCAAGCATTACTACATCATCTTCCCTGTTTGCATGGCACTCCCCTGCACTCTGATGATCACCACCATCATCATCATCATCATCATCATCATCATCATCCTGTGCAGTTTCTTGTTCGCCGTGTTCGCTCCAACATTCATACCCCGCCATGAATCCCCTTTTGATCAAATGTGTTTGGATTTGTGAAAGGTTTGTGAAACTCTTGATGTTTTTGCAGTCACAACATGGGCAAGGTACCCATGGGTCATTTGTGTCAACCACAAGCTTTTCAGCCACATTCAAGAACTCCGTGACACCATCGAGGTACACCTCGGTCACACGATTCCCGAGATACATCCACTCACGTGTCATCTGCAAAATTAGACACATTAATACTCATAAGTAATAATATAAGAATGTTAAACAACCCACCCAAAATCTAATGGGCTAACGTGCCCGACTAAATCCCCCCAAAAATAAAAGTCCGGACAACTCTGCTAAAATCTGGAGGGTTTGAACTCCTCTATTTATCCCTAAATCCCACCCCCGAAATCCCTAAATCCCCAAATCCCTACCTTTGTCGGCCCTGTCTCTCCTCTTCGGAGCTGCCGCCGCCTGCCCCCGCCCGGCCGCCACGCGTTGCCCCTGCCCGCCACCCGCCATCCGCTGCCCCCGCCCGGCCGCCACCCGCTGCCCCCGCGCCTCCGCCTTTCTCTCGTCCGCCGCCCTACCCTCACCCGCCTCCGCCCGCAAGTCGCCATGGTTAGGATCAACGACAGCGACGATATCGACGTCGTTGTTACCTATTCCTCCTCGTCCGATGAGGTACTCCTTTTAGAAATTTCGAGCATGATTTTGTTTATCATATCCCAATTCATTTTGATTTGAAAATTTATTAGGAATCAACCTATGAATGCGGTATTCGTGATGGATGTGCGCAGTTTCAACATTGTCTAGAGTCAAAAATTCTTGTTTAGGAAGAGTTATACAATACAAGGGAGGAGAAGAGGAAGACCGACGAAGAACTGAGGAAGACTGTAGAGAAGCTAGGTCTAGCACTTGACACAATCCGGAAGATGGAACAAGGAATGAAAACAATGAAGGAAAAAATGGAAAGAGTTGTGAACGAGAAGATGGAAATGGAGTTGCAATTGGCCGATTTCGTCGATGGACACAAGATCAATGCCCAACAAACTAAGCAAACAACTAGGATGAATACGAATAAGATCAAAAAGTATGCTCTCCACAATGAAATGTGTCTACAATACTCCTTCCCTGCCATTGTTATCCTAGTCACGGTCATAATCGCTATGTTAGGAACATTCACATGCGGGAATAAGTAGTTGTTATGTTGTAGACCAGTGAGAGCAACCATGTGTTACATTTGAACTAATTGTGGGCATGACATTGTGGTGCATTTGAACATGATGAAAGTGTTGGTGTGTGCCATAATATTGTATGTTAGCGAATTATTTATGATTTCATCAAATCAAGTATACCAGTATATGTTGTGTCTCCATTAAAAATAGTGATAGTACAAAATAATAGCCGTGGACAAGAGATTTCATATCTTTTAACACAGCCCGGATTAATTCGGACCCTCCAGGTTTCAGACAATCCTCAGCACTGTGTGCTCCATCTGGCATGTACTGGGGCGAGAAGACAAATTTCATTAAATATGTTATGCCTGTGAAATAAACCGCAGACGGTTAATATTTAAAACCATCTCCGCTCACTTCTAGTGGGTGAAAAGAAATAGCCATCTCTAAGAACACTCGTAGAGACGGTCGTAAAAAAGAGCCGGCTGTGAACCTGTACGGATAAGCGGAGGAGACACCCCCAAGTGGCATCGAGAAACAGGAGCGGTGCGCTGCGCAGTCGTTCTTCACAAAGCGAAGACAACGGAGAGGCGGAGAGGTAGTTCTTCAAGATCCCCTTCTCGATTTCCCTCTGCCTTCTGCCCCTTCTCAACATCCCCTTGTCAAGATCCCCTTCTCGATTTCCCTCTGTGTCCATTCTGAGAGTCTGAGCGGCAGTTCTTCAGAGCGGATAATCAGGTTAGCAATTCTTCCCTATCGGATCCCTCTCGTTCTCTTTTGATACATGAAGTAATATAAATCACAATGTTTACTGTTCATTTTAGGGTTTTCTGTATCTCTCATAAATACTAGTTCTCGTGTATTCCATAATATTTGTGCATGTTTAATATACTAGTCAATTAGATGTCATGTGGATCCATATCATAGTTTTAATCTAATTAACTAGGAAATTTTTGTTACCTAAGTAAACTGTTAAATCTGATTGGCAAAAGGATATCAGTAGTATCGTATTAGTTTACTTTTTTTACATGAAATAGTAGTATCGTGTATGCATAGTATACAATAAGGCAAAGGATATCCAACTTGTTTTCAACAACAAATAAACCTTTTAGGACATTTTTTAAAGATTTTCTTTGATTAATTTGTTTGTTCATATTTTCATAGTTAATTTTTTCTATCTTAGGGGACTAGGGAAGACAACATGTCTGGTTCACCTGAAGAGATGAGCCATCAGGTTTCTAGGATAATTAGAACCTTCTAGGTGCAACTCCTGGTCCGATTGATGACATGTTTCTAGTGAAAACAGTCTGCTGTTGGGATCCAGATGGACTTTTCAAAGGTCTTCATGTTATTCACAAGCTCATTGGCAACAACTTAGAATTTGTTGTGAATCACAACATTGAATACCAGCTTCTTGTTAGGCCAACTAATTCTAATGCTACTAAGAAACTTGAGGAGGCATTGCAATAAACTTTCAAATTTGATGAGAAGCGTGTGAAAATCTACAAGCTAGTACGCCTCGATCTTCTTCCACTGGTTGAAGACACCTTTCAATTTTATCATTCAGCTGTTAAAAGTCTCCCACTTCCAGTAGAGGGTTGTGATGATTTATTCATTGACCTGGAGACAAGCCAGAACCCAATAATGTCTGCGACAACCATGAGTATATTAGGTATTGTGGAGGGTCAGCACAACCAGGGAGTGTTGGCTGTGAAAGTTCATTTTGTTTACTCTCCTCACCACATCACTCATGCTTATCATGTGGTTCATGTTTGGCTTGAGAAGTACAAGTTGGCAGTTGATCAGAATGGCAGTGTGTACATGAAGTTTGACGATCCTGATGACTGTAACTATCTGGCAAACCACCAGTTCTTGTCAGGCGGCTTCGTGATCAAGTTATTTTTAGTTCAGAGTGTGACCAAGGCTCATGAGACAAGGGACATTGGCAAGACATGCCCTATTTACAGTGCTGATGATGATGTGCACTACTTTGAGCATCAGTTTCAGTAGATCAGCATGAGATATGTTGAATCCTTTTGCCTTTTGTTTTCTGCAGTCTCTAATGTTGAATCAGTTGGTGGATAAAATTTTGTATGTATGGTTATGTTGAACAGTACTGCTCTGCTTTTCTATATATATGGCTATGTTGAACTTATGTTTAATCAGTTTGTTATGCAACTTCTTTATATATGGCTATGTTGAATCTGTTTGTTATGCAACTTTTTAATAAAGGGAATTCGAATTAGTTCTATTCTGGCGGGAACAGTACTCTCTGGCATCTACAGGCAAAATAAGAGCTCGGCCGGTTACTATTATCAGCCGTCTCAAGTAACGGAGACGGTTGTAATACCAAACAGGCTATGAAGGTGAGGCAGACGGGTGCTATTTTCGTCCGTCTCAAGTAACGAAGACGGTTTTTATTCTCATCCGGCTCCACCGACTCAGCGACGGCTGGAATAACAAACAGTCTCCAATATAGAGACGGCTGTGATAACAAACCGGCTAAGCATGTTGGGCAGACGGTTGTTGCTTTCGTCCGTCTCAAGTACCGTAGACGGTTATTATTGCTAACAGGCTCTAAAACTCTTGGATACGGGTCAAAAATTTAAACCGGCTGAGGTCTTGGGAGGGCGACGGTTCAAATGTTGTTTGTGTCAAACCGGCTCGGATCACAGTCTCTAATGCCTGGTTTTGTACTAGTGGCAGCTCCCCATCAGTTGGTGCCACTGTCATGCACCTGGCGGGTAGGAGGAGCAGGAGGCGTAGCATGGAACCCTATAATCAGGACACTCACACTGCAGCGTGCCGACTCGTAGCTACCGACACGCTAAGAAGAGAGAGAGAGAAAGAGATCACCTGCTAGAGATCGAGCCAGCGGCCATCATGGACTAAGACCGACAGGATGAGTAGAAAACGTACGGCATCTGACAGAGGAGGTTGTCGCGCTCGTGGTCGGAGGAGATCGACGTTACTCCATTGTTGAGCCCCCGTGAACAACGGTGCTGCTACGGATAGCTCTGCCTCCTTGTCGCCGCTGGCTATTGGTTGCTCCTCCGACGGATGAAGGCGGCTCGCGGCCTCCTGTGCTCCTCCCCATGGGAAGCTATTCCTCACATGGTGCGGCATGGCGCGATGTCGATGGAGGGCCCCATAGCTGTGCCTCCTTCATCTGGAGTGATGCGGCTCGGCTATGAGGCGGAGGAGGCCGAATCCGAGCGACGGTCGGCATCTTTTCCACCTGCTCCCCCAAGTCGAGCTGCGCCTCCTCCATCCATGGCGCACTGCTACCCTTCACGTCTACCTGCTCGATCCATCGAGAAGATCATCAGATGGGTTGATGGAGGAGAAGTGGAGTAGAGCCAGAGGGGATTAGCCATGGACGGAGGAGTTAGAGGGGATTGTGAAGTGGAGGAGAAGGGGAGACGAATGCGGCATGGACGCGGCGGCTGCGGGGATTGGGGAGTCCATCTAGGGTTCGTGAATAACTTGTCCCAATTAAGTCCACTAGCGTACTCATCCCGTAAACTATCAGAAAAATAAACGTACCGGAGGCTTAGACATGGGCCCTAATGTTTTCGGGCAAAAAGTAACATAGCGGTGGCTGAGAGAAGCAGATATGTGGCTAAAATCGCTGGGTGTGCGACGCAAAGCAACAAAACACTGTTGACAAGGGTAAAAGCACAAACGAACGGATGTAATGTGCTGTTGGAGTTCGATCTGACGGCCCACATTATCAGATCGCTCTGAGAGCCCCATAGGGGTGCACCAATTACACCTTTGGATAGTATAGTGGTATATTATTTACGTTGTGGTACGTTCGTCGTCCCAAATTTTTTGTCTGCCATGTTTTTCCTATCTTGCCCCTACCTGTTCGGTGATATTACCCTCATTGCCACCGCCAAGTGTAAAACAAACCACCGCGACAGACCGCCCTGTTCAACGATGAGCTCCGCCTCGATGGGGAACCGATTAGCGAAATCCAACACCCTCTCCTCCATGGATAGGATCCCGCGAGGGAGCGAGCCCGTCCCCCGGCCTGCCCTGCTACGCCGACGCGGCCGTAGAAGAAGGGGGTGCACGCACGGAACCGGTACAGAGCGGAGACGTATCAGGAGCGCAGGACCGTGCACGTCGAGGACTAGGCATTTCCCCTTGACGGCCCCCGGATCTAGGCGTGGTGGCCTAGAGCTTCACTACAGGGATCCAGAATTCGGTATTTTGTTCTGGTATGATGTGATGTGAGGCCGCTGATGCTTCTTTCTTCTGCCTCGTGAAGATGGCGTCGCTGATTCATGTTTGACTTCTTCAATCTGAGCCATGTGTTCTTTTGCATCAGAACGGATCCTGTACTCTGGCGTGTGCGTTCGCAAATGAAATTCTGCCGCGGTCCGTAGCTTACTTGCTCTTCCGCCCTGCTCTATACATAATTCAGTCCTGAGCCGTACTCATCACCGCCAGATTAGACTGCAGCCAAACGAATCAAGACCCTCCCAAACTGATGTTAGCCTATCTTTGCTAAGAGCAAGTACAATAGAGCCATGTCACCTGGCTATAAGAAGTAAAATATAGTATTTGGGCTGAGTTAGAAGAGAGAAGAGAAGAAAGAAGAGGAGCCGGCTGTAAGTTAAGAGTCAGCTCTAGCACGTGCTTCTAGGTGTTTTGTAAGAGTAAAATTGGCCACATTTCAATAAAATAATACATCCTTGTGTCCAACTATTGTACGTATTAGCTATATGACTGACTATAGATGATGTGGCAACATCTTATAGCCATCAGCTGACTACACTATTAAACTTGCTCTAATTTCCTCTACTTCTTTGCTTCAAATGATGCCACTTGTGTGCTAGATGGGTAAGGACGGCAGCAAAACTATTAGATAAGATTCAGAAGATACGCTGTGTGGTCAAAAGCTAGAAAAAGGCAGAAAATTCTAAGGAAGTAGGGATAATAAGGAAGAAGTACGTGGTGGAGGAGATTGTCGATTTCTCCATCAAATTAGATATTGCATTAAGTTCTCCATTAGATACACCGTTGGGAAAGTATTTGGCTGAGGTAGATCAAATTGATATAATGTCGTGGATTACTTGGTTATAGGATAGTTGCTCGTAGTGAACTGGTTACACACGTTTGGAAGGAAAAGCTGTCTAACAGACGTATATATATACGGGTCTGGTTAAAAGGGTAATAGGACAAAACAAAATTATCCCAACTAGCACAGTTTTCAGGAAAAACCGACAAAACCAAGACGAGGCCACGCGACCTAGCTCGACTAGGTTTGAAGCACCAACACCAACACAACGGCAACCGCGTCGCCGTGCTGGAAATCACACCGGTCCCGAGACCACGCGCACTCCTAGCCGGTGATGCAACAACCAAACAAAACAAGCCCAATCGCCTTGCGGAGCCCCAAACCTCTAAAGGCATCGCCCCAAGAGGGAAAACGACGGTGGCGCCGCCGATGCTCGCTCCGATAGAACCTAGAGCTTAGGTTTTCACCCAGAGAGTCTGGGACCTGAAACGACGAGGGAGGTGAAGGAGCTCCTCACCGATGCCTAGGAACGATGTCCGTGGACGCCGACATCACTTGCATCAACCTTGGTCGATGCAATGCTTTCGCGCAGAGATCACCATACCCGAAGCCAAACAAGCCGATCCACCAAGGCGAGGAACCCATGCCCACCTTGCAGGGCACCACCACCACCACCTCATGCCGCAGGAAACCCACCTGGGTACCTCCTCCCACAGTGCTCCTAGCTGCTACCGCCATCCCGGGGCCGCCGCCCCGGCGTCTACTCTGTAGACATCATCCGCTGCCACCGCCAACCGCCACCAGACCACCGAGCAGGGTAGAGGAGAACCTGCCTAACCGGCACCAGGAGCACCGCACCATGCGGAGAAGACTGGACCAGCGACCACGGCTCCGCCTAGCACCTCACTGGCCAGAGAACCACCCCGACCCGAAAGGGCACACAAGAAGTAGCTCCAAATTCCACCAAGCCCGCCAGCCACGCCGCTCGCACGGCTGTGCCGGCCGCCACTGCTGCACCCTGGGGCCGCCGCCCCAGCATCCCCCTCCATCAAGGCAGGAAAACACCACCGAGCCAGAGCCGACCCGCGGCCCGCCAAGCCCATCTAGGCCTCGGACGGTCCTGCCACGCCATCACCACCAGCAGCGACGATGCCATGCACCACCCCGAGCCCCCTCGTCGCCACGCCGACGCAGCCGCCGGAGGTGACGAAGAACAGCCACTGGGGCGAGAACGTGTCCACCGTGGGATCCTCCTAGCCACCTTTGGCAGCGGGGGCCGCCGCCACTGGTTATTTTACCTTGTGGACTGTTTTGTTACCAACAGGTTGAGGCTGGACGAAAGGAGCAGAGCCACCACCAATGTGCTTGTCGCATTCCCTTGAAGGAACTGCTCACATTGGTGCTTGCCAAGGCTGTCGACCATGAGGGCATCGCTGATGAACTAGATCCATCTGTCTGAGCTCGGCCAGTGGCAGATCAGAGATAATTGATGGGTTGTTGTTTCTCCTACATATGTCAGGTGCAAATTAGCTTTGTATGATACATAGCAAAGTGAAATCTATTTTTTGAAATATTATGTGGCTATTTGGATCGCGACTTGCCATGTAAAATATATTTGTATGTGCGGTAAAAAATAGACCGTAGCAACACACGGGCACTCAGCTAGTAGTATTAGTAGTAGTATAGTGGTAGAGGTAGTGGTAGTGGTAGTGGTAGTGGTAGTATTAGTATGGTGGTCATGGTAGTGGCTTGCGACGATGATGCAGAATCAGAGATGAAGGCTCGTGACGACACTTCTTCCTAGCGCCGGTTGGCTCTAGGACGGGATTATATTGCATTATTAGTCCTGAAATGTTTTCTATGTTTAAATGAGTTTGTACATGGTCGTTATTGCTTATGAGCATTGGAGTTACACGATCCTGCCGGCGTTTGAGGTTAGGGACGGGTATGGCAATGCGCACCATATAGGGACGATGGACGGGCGCAGCAACGCACGCCATATAGGGACGATGGATGGGCGCGGCAATGTGCGCCATATAGGAACGATGGACGGGTGAGGCAAAGCCCGCCATATATTAGGGTTTCTTCGAATTATGCTTTATATCCCTAGTCCGTCAAACCACGCCTACCTAACCTCCTCGCTTGGCCGCTTCGACTCATCCGCTTTTCCCCTTTTGCAGAAACTATGGAACCCAGAGACGAAGAAAAGTAAATGGCGCTTGAGGATATGATCAACGAGGGAGGACATATCAATAACGATGTCACCTCGCTATATCTGAATAACTCCGGTGAAGGAGATCCGGGTTTCGACCGAACAAACGGCTCCGGTGAGGGAGAAGCTGACGAGGTGCGTATATATATTAATTAATTAAGCCTCTGTTTTCTATATACATATATATTAACGCTCTTTCTTCTTTTAGCCCTCCGGATCGAGAAAATCTTCTGCAAAGAATAAACGAGGCCTAGCCAGAAAGTTGGGAGACCATGAAAGGCATAGGATCAAAGAAGTTGCTCTAGACAGCGAACCGAAGGCTCCCATTGATGCTGCAAATAAATTTATAAGGCAATGCAGAATTATTGTTAGGGACTACATCTCGATCACCATCAGAGAATGGAATAGAGCAAAGGATCTGAAATCTCTATATGTCAGTGACTTAGCCAAAGATACTCTTTGGAAAAAGCTCATGGTTAATTTCACCCTACCGACATTAGAGGTGTATCCAGATGAGTACGATCCATATGAGGAGATTCCAACTCAAGAGGAACTACAGAAACACATGGAGGAAAAAGTCAAGGAGTGGGCTCTTAAGAAGATGGCCCAGCAATTCAACAACTGGAAGAACATATTGCACCTTGACTTTGTCGTGAAAAAGAAGACTCCGAAATTCACTAGAGCGTATGAGAAACTAAAAGACTACTGGGCTGATTTTGTGGCGTACAAGACATTGGCGCCTGCTAAGAAAAGGTCTGAAACGAATAAGCAAAATGCTACTAAAAAGAAGTATCACCATACTATGGGGCAAGGTGGCTACAAGGCTAGCAAGCCTAAGTGGGAGAAACTCGAGTCTGCCCTGATTGCTAAAGGGATCAACCTAGAGCCATATAATTGGATCGAACGGGTAAGGAATTGGTTTTACGGGCATGGGGAAACGTTGGACTTGAAGGGAATATGCCCGAGAGGCAATAATAAAGTGGTTATTATCTTATTCCATGTTTATGATAAATGTTTATTTTACATGCTATAATTGTATTGATCGGAAACGTCAATACATGTGTGTTTAATAAACAAAAAGGGTTCCTAGTTATGCCTCTCTTATAGACTAGCTCGTTGATTAACAAGTTGATCAAGGTTTCCTGATCATGGACATTGGATGTTGTTAATAACGAGGTCACAACATTGGTGGAATGATGTGATGAACATTCATCCGAAGTATAGCATTATGATCAAAGTCATTATGTTTATATTGCTATAACATCATACGAAGTAATCTTTATCCTTAGACCATGAGATCATGTTAATTGCTAACACCGGAAGAGTATCTTGATAACATCAAACGTCACACCGTAACAGGGTGACTATAAAGATGGGTTCAGTGCTACGAAGGTGTTATGTTGAGGCTCATGGATCAAGAGTGGAATTTGTCAATCCCGATGATGGATCGATATACTCTGGGCCCTCTCGGTGATATCACATTGAAATAGCTTGCAAGCAAGTGATGTGATCACTAGAATGTTATATCACGGGAACGAGAAAAGAGTGTATGTCGGTAACGAGATCAAACTAGGTATGGAGATACCGATGATCGAATCTCGGACATATAATATATCGCGAGACAAAGAGATTTAGTTACAAGCGTTAAAGGTTCTCACGACCACAGAAGTCATCGTTGAATGTGTAGGAGTCAGTACGGATCTCCAGGTCCCGCTGCTGATTATTGATCGGAGAGGGGTCTCGATCATGTCTGCATTATTTGCGAACCGTAGGGTGACACACTTAAGGGATACTGACACCATTTGGAGCAAATATGTTTCAGATAAAGATTTAAGAAAGCGCTGGAATTATTTCAATAGACACCAAAACTATTTCGGGTGAAATTGCTGAAATTGGTTATGCATGTAATATTGAAATGTTGCAGGGGGTTTGATGTGAATGTTTGTTAATTAAAGTAATTAACAAAATTCTGAATAAAAAATAATAAAAGAGTTTTATTAAATGAGAGAGCATTAAATTTGGAGAAATTTAATGCATTTAAAGTGGAGACTTTAAAAGGGAATGTGAAGAGGCATTTTAATATGGAGGGGTTACCACCACATGAATGGAGGAGGTGAAGAGACACCTCCTCCATGCACGGGCCATGAAGGAGGGGCACCCCCTCCTCCTATAAAAGGCCACTCTCTCCTCACTTCTCAAACACACCTCCTTGTGAAGGATCTGTCTCCCCCTCTAGTATTATTCCCCATGGTCTCGGATTAGCGAGATACATGTTCCTGGTGGATTTATCTGGAAAGGAGTTGCTGCTTCCGCTGCTTTGCTAGAGCGATGGACGGAGGTTGTCGGGGTAGCAGACGTGTGTGCGATCACGGATGCACCACTGCTTTGCGGTGCTGGACTTGGTGGTGCTGGAGCTAGATCTGAAGGACGTGCTGGAGCCGGACCTGCTCGGACTTCCTCATGATCTTGAGATCGGCAAGTGTATGACTACATCAACCACGAGTTCCTACTCGTTAACAAAACTCGTTGTCTTCGAGGGTAAGTTCTCGTTGGATGTATGTCCACCCGTTTCTTTGTACCTAGTAGATAGATCTTGCTGTGTAGTTCACACCGTAGGAAAATTTTTGTTTTCTATGCTGCGGACCCAACAATGGTATCAGAGCCTGATCTATGCATAGGTGCTTTGCACGGGTAGTACACATATGTTTATATGTGGGCGATGATGATCATGTTATTGCATCTTCTATGTATTTTGGATATTGGTGACATAGTGGGATGAAGCGTCCCGGACCAACCTTACATGTCATCGTACATGAGACCGGTTCCACGACTGACATGCAACTTGTTTTGCATAAGTGGCTGGCGGGTGTCTTTCTCTCCTACTATAGTCAATATCTGATTTACAACGAGTTGCTAATAACTTGGTTATCCTCGTTGTGGTTCATGTTCGTAGGTAAGAACGGTTCTATCTTCGAAAGCCCTAAGCCACGTAAAACTTGCAATTGATAAATTAGAGGCGTCTAGTTTAGATCGTTGTTGGGCTAGTGTCTTGATATGGTATTGTTGTAAGTAGATGTATGATAGATACTCTTACAACACACTCAACGTGTAAGTTCCATAGATCTTGGCCTTACACACAAAGGAATGATAGAGATCATACCACGTTGCAAGTGATGGAGATCAAATGCATGGACCATATCATCTCACTTTACACATTAGATGTTAGCATCTTATACTGCTAGTTTGGCGCTTTCTGTAGCATTGTAAGATGATCCCTCATTTAGATATCAAGATAAAAATGTGTTCTTCCTTAAGTATGCACCGTTTTGTGGATCATATATCGAGACATCACGTGATGATCGGGTGTACTCGACTCTACGCTTTCATACAAACGGTTGTAAGATAGTTTTACACATGCGAGTACTAAGGTTCTTACTTGGTGAGCCTAGCATGTACAGACATGGCCTCGGAACACGGACCAAAAGGTTAAGCATGAGTCATATAGTTGATATGATGCCCATATAGATGCTCGCCTTTGAAGCTACATCAACTCACGTGATGATCGGACTTGGTGTAGTGGATTTGGTTCATGTAATCACCAAAAAGACACGAGGGATGTCGTTTTTGAGTGGGAGTTCATTTCTAATTTGGATTAGTCGAACCAAATTTGTCATAAATTAAATCAAAGTGAGTTTGCATAGTTTGGTGTAGTCATTGGCATTCGTTTTCTACCTTATGCTTAGTTTTTTATTTGAGATAATAGAACTATAGAATTCTGGATATTTACTTTACGAACTGGTATCGTATTGTTTTGAATGTCAGTTTAAAGTTTATAAGTCCTATTGCAAACTTTCAGCAAACTCTATTTACTCCATGAAGTTTAATAAGTAGTATTAAATCAAGAGTAAGAATTCCAATGTTAGTATCTAAAGTATCATGTTTGCCTCCATGATTATTGATATTCAAAAGTTGTTTTAATATCAAGATTATATTGGAGCTGAAAATTATTTCAGAAACCATCATGTGTGAAAGATATTGTGATATCTGAAACAATGTTTTTGGTTGCATTATGATAGAGTATAACTTAGCAAAATACATGTTCTCATATTGTATGAGAATTTGTGAAGGTTGGAGATGCTAGGCATCCGAATCTACCAAAAAGGTTTTGGGAACTGATATTATACTCGCGATTCTTCCTTATAGGCTATAGTAGCTTGATCATGAAAGTTGTCATGATAAGGATGAATAGGAGATGTAAGTAAAATGTTTACTACACTAATAGATTACTAAAGAATGGATTTTTGAAAGAATGCCAAACATTTGATGATGGTGATCCACTTCAAAGTGCAAGTCCAAAGGTATTATTATTTGACTATATACAAGCTCTGTACCATGTGTCATGTGATGACACCACTATTGATGTTGATAGATTCTTTTAAAAGAAAAGGAATTGCTGAAAGAGAATCTATAAAATATTTGGCAGAAAATAAAAGGTTGGAGATGTCCAACTTGGGTATATAGAAGATATACATGTTATGGTTGTATTCCTTGCTTATTAAACAATGTGGTTCTTAGGTATTGGATACCGGTATTGGATACCGAATTGGTTGGTATGAAGTGTCATACAGGACAACTCAATTCATGAACTGCAATGGCCTAAGTAACTAGCAAGAGAATAAGTGATGATGATCATCGAAAACAAATAAAGTGTTATTGTGCTTTTTCGTTGTCGTCAAACCTAGCCTTCAAGATTTGTTTTAATAATTGTTATTTTGTTCTGGTATTACGAGAACAATGGTTGTTCAAATAATTACCGTATTCCATAAAGGATGGATGAACTTTTACAAGTCTAGTGGGAGAAATCACATCCATAAACACTATTACTAAAATGTCGCAAGACAAATGATTGAAAGATCACTTATGAAGTGATATCGCTGTTTAAATTATATTGGAAAGAAAACATGAAGAAACTCCATGTTAATGAATTTTTGGAGTCTTTGATTTTGATCAATTGACGCATGTGAGACTTTCCTCGAGATAATTGAAACTCCGTCCATAGGCCAGAGAGGAACGGATGACTAGCTTATTGGAAATTGTGCATGCTGATGTGCATAGTCCATTATGTGTAGCCATATGCGATGGATCTTTTTTCTTCATATGCTTTCTTTGAAAATTTGAGTGAATATATATGTATATTTACTTAATAAGGAAGAAGTATGATACATTTGAAAGTTGTTCAAAGACTTTCAAGATGAAGTGGAAAATCATTGTAACAAGAAAATAAAGAGTTTATGATTCGATCATAAAGAAAGATATTGGAGTTACATGTTTAGCAAAACACCTAAGATTTGAGGAATTATTCCATGAATTTGGATTTCCCGATAAACCACAGGAGTATGGTATGTTCGAGAGATGAAATCAAACCATGTTTTACATGGTAAGATCAAAGGTGTCATTTATAAAACTACCATTATGTTTTAAGGATTGAAGCTTTAGAGACTACCGCTTTTACACTGAAAAGAGCACAATCGTGATCCATTGAAATGACACCATATGAGTTATGGTTTGGGATAAAACCCGAATTGTCTTTTCTTTAATTTTGGTATGCTATGCATAAGTAAAATGTTTACAACCAAAGTCGGATAAGCACATCTTTGTAGGTTATCCCAAAGAATTTGTTGGGAATTTCTCCATAACACCGAGGACAAAAGAGTTTTATACTTGGAACGTCAAGTTTCTTGAGAAGGAATTTTTTGTGAAAAGTTAAGTGGGAGGACAATAGAACTTTTATAAGGTTGTTGAACCTTAGCTATATGTGCTAAGTAGCGCAGCGCTGGAAAGTGTCCCGGTGGCGGCCACAATGCTCATGGCTCTCGTGATTACAAAAGGTGTGATCTCGGAGATTAGAGTTCCTATGGAACCGTGTGGGTCGGTAAGAATCAAATAGTAAGATTTGATAAGCAAGTCGTTATTGTTTTGACAATGATGAACCGACTACATGCAAAGAAGCGATGATGGGCCCTGACTCCATAAAATGACTAGAAGTCATAGAATCCGTGATAGTATCCATACACGAGAAATCAAGTTTCTGAACTTGGAAGACCCTCCAGAAAGGCATGAAGCCTATCGGTTGTGTTTGGATCTATAAAGAAATAGACATGGATGTTTAACATCTATGAAATAGTCGACATATCGGAAAGAAGTTTACGGCAATGTTCAAGGAGTTGACTATGACAAGATTTGATTTTCATAGCGATATTTAGTCTTGACGGATTAATGTAGCAACCACTACATATAATTTGGTATATGGTAGTGAATAAACAAAACAAGGTTCTTCTAATAGAATGGTTACCTAGGACGTGTACATGACATGGTCCGAAGGGTTTTTGTTAATTCGAAGGGTGCTAAAAGGGCATGCAAACTTCAATAGTTGAATTAAGCATAGCGGAGTTGGAATCTTCACCATGATGAAACTGTTAAAAGAGTTTAAATTCATTGGAGATGATGAAGATGCTTGCATTTGCAAGAAATTAAGTGGGAGCGCTGAGACATATTTCTAATACATTATGTAGAGGACATATTGTTGATTGGAAATGATGTATGTTGTATTGACACAAGTTAAGAATTTTATTAAAATAAGATTTCGATGAAAGACTTGGGCAAAACCGGAATATTAGGCATCAATATCTATATGGATAGATTAAGGCACTAATATGGTTGTGCCAGACATACATATATGAGATATTGAAAGGTTTCAATATGGAAACAACAAGAAAGGTTCTTGCTGCATGGAAAGGATTGTATCAAAATTCAAGTGTTTCAACACTTGGTGAGTAAAATCACATGATGATTTTGATCGATTATACCATGATATGTATATATCCAGAATGTCCTATGCTCTAAATGTTATGAGCACATACCAGAATGATTCATGAGATGATCACTGGACGATAGTAAAGATATTCTTATGAGCTTTGGAAGAACTAAGAATATATAATGTATAAGTGACAAATAGTTAAAGGTAGTTCATTGTAAAGTGTTACATTGATACTAGTTTTGTCACAAGATACAAATTAAATTTATCTCAATTTAGACTATGGGTGGCACAATGTAATGGAAAGGATGTTCCATGATGGATTTGGATGAGTTCCAAAGTTGAGACATTCTGACGGATACTACAACAAAAAGGCTAAGTATATGACTGCTATAGTAGCAACATAGGAGGGCATTTGTGTTAAGTAGTTTGTTATCAAACTAGGTGTGGTTCAAAGTGGGCTAATACTATGAAGTTATATTGTGTGACAATAATATCAACATATTTTAACCGGAATGAACTAAAGGTCTCACCAAAGGACCAAATTTATACAATGCCATCTCATTTGAGAATGAGTGATGCGTAGAGACGCAAAGACATGCAAATACACGCAGACCTGAAACTGTCAGATCCAGAGATTATGTTAACCACTAGCAATCGCGTATATGCAACACCAGAAAGCCATAGGTGTTCAATACGCAAAGTTTTTCAAACTAGATTATTGACTCTAGTGCAAGTGGGAGACTGAAGGGAATATGCCCGAGACGCAATAATAAAATGGTTATTATCTTATTCCTTGTTTATGATAAATGTTTATTTTACATGCTATAATTGTATTGATCGGAAACGTCAATACATGTGTGTTTAATAAACAAAAAGGGTTCCTAGTTATGCCTCTCTTATAGACTAGCTCGTTGATTAACAAGATGATCAAGGTTTCCTGATCATGGACATTGGATGTTGTTAATAACGAGGTCACAACATTGGTGGAATGATGTGATGAACATTCATCTGAAGTATAGCATTACGATCAAAGTCATTATGTTTATATTGCTATAACATCATACGAAGTAATCTTTAACCTTAGACCATGAGATCATGTTAATTGCTAACACCGGAAGAGTATCTTGATAACATCAAACGTCACACCGTAACAGGGTGACTATAAAGATGGGTTCAGTGCTACGAAGGTGTTATGTTGAGGCTCATGGATCAAGAGTGGAATTTTTCAAGCCCGATGACGGATAGATATACTCTGGGCCCTCTCGGTGATATCACATTGAAATAGCTTGCAAGCAAGTGATGTGATCACTAGAATGTTATATCGCGGGAACGAGAAAAGAGTGCATGTCGGTAATAAGATCAAACTAGGTATGGAGATATCGATGATCGAATCTCGGACCTGTAATATATCGCGAGACAAAGGGATTTAGTTACAAGCGTTAAAGGTTCTCACGATCACAGAAGTCATCGTTGAATGTGTAGGAGTCAGTACGGATATCTAGGTCCCGCTGCTGATTATTGATCGGAGAGGGGTCTCGATCATGTCTGGATTATTCGCGAATAGTAGGGTGACACACTTAAGGGATACCGACACCATTTGGAGCAAATATGTTTCAGATAAAGATTTAAGAAAGCGCTGGAATTATTTCAATAGACACTGAAACTGTTTCGGGTGAAATTGCTGAAATTGGTTATGCATGTAATATTGAAATGTTGCAGGGGGTTTTATGTGAATGTTTGTTAATTAAAGTAATTAACAAAATTCTGAATAAAAAATAATAAAAGAGTTTTATTAAATGAGAGCGCATTAAATTTGGAGAAATTTAATGCATTTAAAGTGGAGACTTTAAAAGGGATGTGAAGAGGCATTTTAATGTGGAGGGGTTACCACCACATGAGTGGAGGAGGTGAAGAGACACCTCCTCCATGCGCCGGCCATGAATGAGGGGCACCCCCCTCCACCTATAAAAGGCCACTCTCTCCTCACTTCTCAAACACACCTCCTTGTGAACGATCTCTCTCTCCCCCGCTAGTATTATTCCCCATGGTCTCGGATTAGCGAGATACATGTTCCCGGTGGCTTTATCTGGAAAGGAGTTGCTGCTTCCGCTGCTTTGCTGGAACGAGGGACAGAGGTTGTCGGGGTACCAGACGTGTGTGCGATCACGGATGCACCACTGCTTTGTGGTTCTGGACTTGGTGGTGCTGGAGCTGGATCTGAAGGACGTGCTGGAGCCGGACCTACTCAGACTTCCTCACGATCTTGATATAGGCAAGTGTACGACTACATCAACCACGAGTTCCTACTCATTAACAAAACTCGTTGTCTTCGAGGGTAAGTTCTCGTTGGATGTATGTCCACCCATTGCTTTGTACCTAGTAGATAGATCTTGGCGTGTAGTTCACACCGTAGGAAATTTTTTGTTTTCTATGCTGCGGACCCAACATGACTCAGAAGGGAAGTGCATATATAACATAAGACATAAAGCAACTCCCATACCCATCGAAGATATGAGAAATGTAATAAATGTTGTTGAAGATGGGGAGTTCATTCCCGATAGAGAGAATGACGAGCTCGCACTTGCCCTTGGGAACAAGGAACATGAGGGACAAACACGAGACACAGAAGGCTCCAAACCATGGAACCTTGGGTTTCCCGATACGCGGAAGAAATATCCCGATAGAAGCCGTTGTAGGAGAAAGGAAATGGAGGAAATTGAAGTAATGAAGCAGGCAGACCGGATGCGCAACATAGAAGAACAATTAAAGCGGCAGTAGAATCAACTTGACATACTTAGCCAGCAAGCTACCAGACCATCTCAGCGGGACATGGTGGATGAAGCTACCTTCCATGCTACCGGGGCATCCACTAATCAAAAAAGCAGCATGGCTTCCACGGAGCTCCCCGGTGATGATGCTGATGATGCACCAGCGATGGCTCCTCTTCGCTACCTAGTGGATGATATCATGGAGATGACACATTGTGAGCTACATGTGAAAGTTTTCAACATAACCATGAAGGTGGCGGTTGGCTATGCCTTACCATTAGTTGCACCGGTACCAACTTATCATTGTTGTTCGATTCCACAGGGCTACGCTATTGCCGGGGTGGATGAAGTTATGGACGGATTCGTGCAGCTCAAGCTTGACTACCCTACAGGTGAAGGTGATGTGACTGAGCTGGGAGAAGCAAAAAACATGAACATTCTATGGCGAAAGGAACACATCATGCTTTCAAATCACACGGCAAGGCCATCCACTCCTCAGAGCACAACTCCATCTTCATCACAGCCTCACTCATCTCCAGCGCATCAGCCATCTTTGCCATCGCCGCGACAGGCGTCGTCTCCGCTACAACAAGCCCTTTCTCCAGCGTAACCGTCTCTGCCAAAACAGGCCCTTTCTCCAGCAGGGCCGTCTTCGCCGCCGCGTCAGCCGTCTCAGCCCCTCCCAAAAGTACAAAAGGGCCAGGGCCAAAAGCAAAAGAGTAACCGATCACCGAAGCGTCTATCGGAGCCCCTCCCAAAAGTACCAAAGGTTTCTCCCAAGAGAGCTTATGACTATACTGAAGAGGAGAATACGGTGATCGCAAAGGCCCAAACGCAATAGTGGTTTGATAGCCTCAAGCAGCCAAAAGAGCCAGAGTTCCCCAGCACTAAAGAAGAAAAAACCAAAGTGCAAAAAATGTTGAAGACCCTTCATCAACCCGAGCCAAGGCTGTCATCAGACTATGACGACTCTATTGTCAAGTCACATCAGTCAATGGTGCGGTCGAAGAGCACTAGTGCAAGCGGGAATTCAGTTCCCCAGCTTTGTTTATAGAAAGACAAGGAATGCACCCCGCTCAAAGTGATCTCTGATACTAGGGTGGAGTCGAGGTGCGGACGAGCAGTATGATCCAGAAATTGTTGCACTGTATGGAGAAGCGGTCGCTGCTCAACGTATGACTATTTCTCAGTACTTAGACCAGTTAGATTTCCCCGTGGTTGAGGAAGCATACAAATACTAGTACGGGAAATCTCTCGTCAGACCTGAGGACGTCAAGTATCTACTAACAAAAATGCAAAGATTGCATAATTGGTACATTAAAGCCACAAAGGAAGGGGCAAACTGGATAGTGATCGGAGTTCGAAACGAGCATTATGGGTATGGAGATGCCCAGATACTGATTGAATTTCCTGAACTACATAAGTTTTGCAATCAAGACGCCCTCGACAAATCGATCGTCAGTGCCTATTGTCTGTAAGTATTATTTCTGTAATAATTAAGTCTCTAGTTATTTCACCTCGTTTATATCACATGGATAATCATACTCACTATTTTATGCCGACCGAAGATTCTCAAATGCAGAAGAGGACATATCTATGACATTGAGTTCATTGACCCATATTGGGTTCATGAACTTATTGTGAAATTTAGTCCCAAGGATACAGAGGATAAAATTGTAATGGCGTTAAGGTTTCAAGAAACCAAAAGGGAAATATTATTACCTTACAACTTCAAGTGAGTGTTATTGTCTTGTACACATTATTTTTCGCTTACTTGATGTTAAATGTACAATTGATGAGTTATGCATGCGCAGATTCCATTATATTTTGCTAATCGTTCAACCGGACAATAGAGTAGTACAAGTCATGGACTCTAAAAGTAAACCCCTTGAGGAGTGGGCCGCCATGCAGGATATGCTCCATCGGTAATTTCAGTTATTATGACACTATATCGGCAACTTTCGTTCATTTACTGATATCAAGTAATTAATAACTCATTTCATCCATTTTCTTTCCTGATAGTGCTTGGAAACGGTTCACCAACAAGGATAAGGGTGCCTCGAAAGAGAAGCTTACATTTAAACCACTAAATGTAAGTACTACTAGCTAGATCCATGCATCTCTTTGATTCTAGTTTTGATACCATTATCATGCTTATTTATTATTATTTTGATTGAACTTTGTTCTCGTAAAGTGTCTAAGGCAGGCATACGGAAATAACTTATGTGGATACTATGTTTGCAAGTTCATTCGTTAGACGACCTGTGAGAAGGGCAGAAATTTAGAACAATTTCAAGTATGTAAACAATATTCAGAATTTTTTTATTACCATCAATTGTGTTTAGTTTCATTCATATATGTTGACTCATTCTTTTAAATTAGATCAAACGGTTGCGGGACCATCTTCTACCAAAGGATCGCATACAAGCCATCCAAGAGGAAATTGCAGGATTCTTAGATGCAGAGGTCCTAGATCCAAAAGGAGAATACTATCGGAAGATAATGATAATGTAATAGGGATCAAAAAGACTTTGTATTGTATATATGCATGAATGTAATATATTCGATACTTGTTGTGTAATATAATCGGTTGTAATATAATGGTTCCCTTAAGGTAGATGATACTTACCCCAGCACTATGTTGTGAGGAATGCTCGTCCTCATAGTAGATGGTGTGAGGTTGATGTTATCGAAAGTGGATTCGCATGGAGGCATGAAATCTACACCATGCCTCCATGCGAATCCATTTTCGGTAACATCAAACTCGCACCATCTACTATGAGGACGAGCATTCCTCATAACATAGTGCTAGGGTAAGTGTCACAAAATAAATGTTGCCCCAAACACAAAAAAGAAATAGATAAAGGGGAAACAAGATAAATGAAAATATACAAAAAATATTCTGTGTCGCGGCACAAAAAGTTCCCAAAATGTTGTCGCGGCAGAGGCCTATAGATCCTGGTTCGTATTACGAACCGGAACAAATGCCCCTCCCCCTGCGACAGCCAGCAGCAACGTGGACCGCCCTTTTGTCCCGGTTCACAGCCCAACCGGGACTAAAGGGTTGGGTCTTTAGTCCCGATGGCCCCGTCCCAGTTGGGTAACCAGGACTAAAGCCCCTTACAATTCGGGACAAAATGCCCATTTTCCACTAGTGTGTATGGGTCCAAATAATTTTTTTATCATGTACCTTAGTGTCTTACCTGACATTGAACACCAATTTTTAGCCAAAACAATAAACACTGTACCTGTAGTAATTTATCTACAAAAAGTTAGCCTTTTAAATCAATAATTCTTTCTGGTAGTTCCACAAGTCCAAATGGAATGAATCAAAGTTACTCTAGAATATATTTGAAACCCATTTGTTGGTCCTTGCACCATCCCAAGTTGATCCATGGTTATGCATTAGCAAAAATAACAAATTCAATTCATTTGTGCCTTCTAGAAAATTCACTAGGACAAATTATGAAATGATTTGACCTAAATCCAACTCTCATGGCTAAGACATGTCACGATCTACCTTATACCAGGAACCCATAATTATTTGAAATTCTGATGAATTTTAGTGAATTTAAACCCTCTACCTATGGTTATTTAACTGGGTAAATCCTTACAGGAAAGGTACAACTCCAAAAATGATGATTCAAATTTCTATTGGAAGGTATTTGTAATAACTATCCATTGAACTTTGTCCCATACTGTTTAGATCTAGAAAATATATTTGGTTAAAAAGACAAGTGGTAAGTAGAACTGAATTTGGGATTTTCCTAATGGCACTCTGGTAATTATTTTGAGGTGATTTCAACTCTCAAAAATCAAAAACTTAAATATATACAAAACACTCCGAGGACAGATTTATTTAAACTCCAGACCATGTCTGGTGAATTATTCACCTAAACTAGGGCTATTTCCACTATAAAATCCACATCTAAAGAAAGAAAAATGATAAAATCATGAAACCACTTTTGTTGGCCTTGTTATTTCAGTGCTTATGTTTTGATATCCTTTTTGTACATTGATATGATATAGACCCAAGCCTTAGTTCAAAACCCCTTCATTAAATGGTATTTGGCTTTAATTCATAAAAGAAATCCCACCAATGCAACTAATGAAATATCAAATTCTATGATCTCCATCTATCAAAACCTACTGAAGTTAATGTTGTGTAGTATATTTGTTTGCTGTATTGTAATGGTGCTTGAATGCCTTATGTTGATTGTGGTACTTTGTGTAATTGCATGTATTATCCTTGACGACGATAGATGCGATTATATCGAAGATCTAAGAGGATGGTTATTATTGGTTATTATGGTATTCTAAGAAGAAGCCCATGGACATATTGCCAGATTGGTGATCATAGGCAATCCACCTTCTTGCTCATAAGCCTTGTCCTAATGTTTTACCTACTTTTTGATAAAACTCGATTGTTTTATTATATGACGATCTATATCTGGAAGTGGCTTGGCTCTTCCAAACCATTGCAAATTTGTACCAATAGGTACAACCCCTTTGATGACACCTACTTTCCCCTAGTATTGTAAGTGGTGTATAACACCAAACCCCTTTGGAGACCCTGTTTAGCCAAAGGAAAACTATAGGAGGGGAAGACCCCGGAAAAGTTTACAAACTATTTTATAATACCACCTTGGTGAGGTATGACCTACCAAGAGAAGTTTGATAAAGAAAAAGTTTTTGTTTTACAAAAGAGGAGGAAAAATGGTAACGAAAATGCACCTGTTTCTTTGAAGTTTGCTAGAACAATTAACCAGTGCAACCAAATTACTCTGGAATGGGACAGGGCCTGGTTTGCTGTTTGTTTACTCTGCTATGGGTTTACGTATAAGGGATCATCTCCCTCAAATTATAGGGTTCCCTTACAAAAAGGTTCATCTGTGGCTACAATGACCTGGGGGAGGTGCGGACCATCCTTGTAGGTGGCCGGGCAATACTATGAGCCACTCATTGAAAGTGAACACTCCAAGTATGAGTGGGACACTCTGGTTGGTCCATGGATCTCGATGTCCCGGTGTTGAGGGGAATAACTCATAGGGTAGGGCCTATGCTAGAGTGGGCATCCGCAGAGTCTTGATCGGTTACTCGACCCACGATCCATAAGGGATTAGGGTAGGGTACCCGTGTAACACCCTCAAATCGGCCCTATGCAATTTTAGCCCTTTCCGCCAAACCCGCATAGAAACGATTCAAGGACGCCCACCAGGCACTTTCGTGCGGGTGGAAAACGAAGTAATACCATTACACAATAGTCCTCGATGGGACCCACAGAATAGATATATATACCACAACGACTCCACGAGTCAAGCTTATAGATATACAATACAAAGATCCAAATCACCTTGAAAACGATAGAGCATCCGACTACGGACAAGAGGCAAATGGGGCTAAGAGCCCTGAGGAATAAACAATGGCGTCCATAACCCTGCCCAGGCCAAGCCGGAAGGGTAACCCTGCTAACGACGTCGATCTCAAACCTGCTAAAACAAAAGGGGTGCCGACAAAGGGCAAAGGAAACAGAGGAGCCTCAGTACTGAGGCCAGTACACGGCGAGGCTAGAATTCGGCGGCTCTCGCCTACATAGGTATGGTGGACTGAAGCGGCAGCGCAGCATGCACTAAACAACCTATAGAGACTCGGTACAACTGTCGGCTATTAGAGAGAGATAAGAAAGACCTATTCGGATTCAACCTAATACTAACACCAAACAAACCCATCCTGGTATTTCCCCCTTGAGAACAAACGAGGAAGTCGGACCAAGGAACTCACACAGTTGGCAATTTACTCATTCCGTTATAGTTGCAGCACTTACTAATCAGATATAGATAGCATGAGTCATCCTGTAGCATAAGTAGTGGGAAGTTTTAATTAACATTCCGTTGTAGTTGGAATAGTTACTAGTCAGATATAATTGTCCTGAAGAAGCCCAAAACCCAGCAGTTGTTGGCACTTTTATCACATTCCATTGGAGTTGCAATACTTACTAGGCAGGTATAGTATGACACAGATCACCACAGATCCACCAGGAGTTGGCATTTTTAATATCCATTCCGTTATAGTGAGGCTGATTACTAGTCACATATTAGGTCAAATTTATAGCACTACTTTAGTTATGCTTGTCTATGATCGAGATACTGTGCTCCAAGTCGTCCATAACCGCGGACACGGCTTTCAGAAAGTTTTACCCTGCAGGGGTGCACAAATAGCAACACACACTCGATCAACCTCGGAAAAACCAACTCAAAACCCAACGAGGCATTCACGACAAAGCGATCACAGGATTCAGAAATATTTCAGGGGGCCACCCCACTAAGCTACCCGCAACAAAGTTCACCGGCTCCGGAACGGACCCAGGGTTTGCTTCAATGGTTGTAAACGACTGGGAACCCAAAAGTGTGACTGGGCTTGTCGTTACCGCGAAAACACTCCGCGATCCTAAACAGTACAGGTGCTCCACGCACAATCTTAAATAAAGCAGTAAACATGGCATAAATACAGGATAGTAAATAAAACCCCAAACTAGTTTGTGGCCCCAAGAAATAGAAATGAATCAAGCTCTGGCTCAGGGGGGCCCACGGCCTCCCGGATGTGGATAGTGCGAAAAATCAAGGAACATGTATCAAGTACTCGGGGCCTACGGGACACAAGTGAGCGTGGAAGAACCAAATAACATCTATTGCCCACCGATGCCTCTGCATTAGTTATATCTAGCATTTTAATAGTTGTGTTTAAAGTCATGATCATCTCCACCATAAACATCTGCCAGCATTCCAACAACTGTGGTACTCGACATCACGAGATTGCACCTGAGCAAGCAACTACGACTCGCAAGTCCAGCTATCTACCAAACAACAGGTATTAGGAGGTGTCCATGGCAAATATAAAGGCTGCACGGGAGATAACTGGTGCACGGAAACTAAAGCATCGCGACACGGATATCAATAGATCAACATGAGGAAATAAAGACTATAAACGCAAAATAGGTAGAAAGGGGGAGAATGCTCGCCTGGGAAACACTTCCGAAGGATCATATCCGGAGAACTTGTCGATACTTGCATCAACTCATCGGCCTAATCCGCGAAGAAGCAAACACTAGCAGAAACACCGGATACAATATTTAATACTATGGCAAAAGATCCGGCATGATTATGATATGATGCAGATGCGGTGTAACTAGGCAATATTAAGTGGAAACCGGGGTCCCGACAATTAATTAGTAGGTTCGAGTTATTTAACTACCCCGCAATTTAAATGTTGTCTTAACAGGGCAAAACATGGCATCGGTTCGCTGCACAAATTTAAATGGAGTTCGGAATAAGACAAAAGTATCCCGCATAAACACTCCATATTTAATTATGCGGTGAATCAGCATAATGCCCCCAACCCACATGATGCGATGCGAATATGAACCATTTAATATGCACAATATATATCATTAAAAAAATAGGGGTCTTAAAAGGAAAAGAGGTCACACATTAGGGGTCGAAGGTCTTGGGGTTGGGGTTCGGGTTCGCGGGATCGGTCTTCGGATCCGAGAGGGAGAAGAGCGCCGGGTGCGGTCTTCGGGTCCGGGAAAGAGTTCTCAGTGCTCCATGTGGTCGATCTTTGGATCACCGGGTCCCTGTTGACAAACTTGCCGTTTCGTGACAGAGAACTCGATGTCCCTGTCGGAGATCTTGGCTTTAGGAATCCTTCGGTGGTGACATATCGTAGGCGTCTCAGCGGAGATAGATGGAAAACACGTTCACTGTCACCACACCATCCAGTCCTCGAAGACGGAGACATGAGACACGCACGAAGTTGTACCGTGGCTGAATCGAACATGCAAAACCGACAGAAGGTTCTGCAGGGGTAGCACATGGCTCTGGCTCACAAAACAAACATGAGGTGGGAGGTCGAGGACGGGCCGGAGCGAGCAGATGGCGGGGATGGAGAGTAGCGGCAGGATGGGAGCCGACAGGGGACGATCGCCGGAGGCGATGCGGCTCTGCTGCACGGACGCAGCCAGCAGGGACGCGGTGGTCGAGCTCGAGGATGGGCTGACGGCGCCGGAGCAGGGAGGATGGCGACCAAGGACGAGGTCAGGGCAGTGAGGCGGACGCGGAGCTCGGTGGCGGAGGCCGGCACCTGTGAGGGGAGGAAGTGGTGGCGGCAAGCTCGCAGAAGATCGAGGGAGGCGGGTTCGGGGCGGCCGGCGACCGGGAAAGGACGGGCCGGAGAAGCGGGTGGAGGTGGCGGTGGCGAGCAAGGAGGGAAGCAGAGGAGGGCGGAGGTGACGCGTGCGCTGGCGGGTCGGCGAGCGGGAGGGAGAGACGCGGCGGCGGGGGCAGGAGCGGGAGATGGTGGCGAGCAAGGAACATGCTGTGGCGGCGGTGGCGGCTCGCGGTTGAAGTGCGGCCAGGCGAGGGCGTACTGGCGGCGGTGAGGAGGAGCGGGGCGGCTCGCGATGGGAGGAGCGAAACGAGGGGGCGGGTCGCGTGCGGGAGAGGGTGGCGTTGATGGGAGTGGGACCCACGGGGTGGGGCCGGTCGCGGTTGGTGGGCAAGCGGAGCGTGAGGTGGCGGGATTTGGGCAGGGGCGAGCGGGAGATGGGCGCGTGGGGTGGAGGCGGCCCGGGCGGGAAACGGTAGGCGGCGGGGTGGTTTTCGCGCCCAGGCGGAGCGTGTCCGCGCGTGGGAGTGCCTGCGTGTCCAGGAGTGGGTGAGGTGGCGAAGGGGTGATGAGGTGGAGGAAGCGGTGAGGTGGCAGGCTGTGGTTGGCCGGGGTGATGTGGAGGGGGCTGAGTAGGATAGGGTGGGGTAGGTTAGGGATTAGACTAGGTTTTAGTTTAGGGCTTGGAGGTGGCTGGCCGGGCTTTCGGGCCTGGCGGGCTGCCTACTAAAATAATGTAAACTTTTATTTTAATTTAAAATAGACTTTTGTAAATAGTTTTTAGACAAATAAAAGCCCCGGAAAAGACCGGAGTTTTGATTTGAATAAAGACGGGGAATATTTTAGAAAACAAAACTAGGCTTTACGAAAATAGTTTTAGACAAACATATGCATGATGATGACGATGCTCAAAAGCAATGTGGCATGGTGACATGAGCATGCGGTCATGATGATGCAATGCACAAAAACACCGTGATTTTCTAGTAGTGCTTTTAGCGGGATGCCACAACCCGGATGGTGTGGATAAAGCTGACAACCTTTGCAGAGTGTAAATCTATTTGAATATCTGTGTTCATGGTCATGTACAGTTGGGAAGGTTGCTATAGAGCGGTGCTAGGGTATTTTCAAATAGGATTTCAGAAAAGAAAGAGTTTTAGGAAACTGGTGGTCTAAAAAACACTAGGGAAGGTGATGCGTGCATATTTGCATCATGTTTTACAATATTATTTTGCATTGTAGATGTAGGATCTTGGTATTTCACGGCGCTCGCGTGCACATTTTATCTCTGTTTTCACCAGGATTGGGATAGAAGATGGATCCAATGGATATAATTCTTGGAGCAGTTGTACTAAGGAGAAAAGGAGTAAAAAATAACGTAAATCGCTTATCTGGGAAATATTAATCATTCTAGAAGAAAACCAGAAGCGAACAAAGGAGATAGAGGGTTCAATGACCAACTATACGACCGAAATAAATTTTCCGACCATATAGTTCCGGTCGTATAGTTGGCGCCGCCTCCGCCTCCTCAAATAGTTTCACCCCGTGCAACTAGATCGATGAGACGACATACAAAACACCCAGAAATTGCCAAAACCTCACCTCCGGAAGGCATCTGAAGGGGGAACTCATCCACCATGGATCCGTCCTACGGGATTACGACCCTTAGTAGCGTAGTAATTTGATTGATGTCGATTGCTGACTGTTGTGGTTATGAGGATGATGTGAGTAGCGGTTGCTGCCTATTTGTCCAAATACGGAGTTCCTCCCACACATACATAGTTGAGAATGTTCATTATAATAATCTTTATCTTAGCCCCTTATAACTCTAGTGGTGTATCCGCTACTCCCTGAGAACGCTTTTTCCCTATTGCAGTTCCAATCTCTCTTACATACGCGATACTTACTTTCTGCATTCAGTTGTTTTAGTTTACTTTATTGTTGCTCTTATACCTAAAACCCCAAAACACCCTTTTACACAATACTCACATTTTATCTTGTTACTTAGAACTTTATTTATTATTTCTATCGTAATATTTATCTCACAATTTATTAGACTTCAGACTCCTGCTCCTTGTGGGATCGATATCTTTATTTTGAAACTAGCTACAAACGATATGTGCACTTGCAGTCGTCAAGCTATTTTCTGGCACCGTTGCCGGGGAGCTAAGCATTCTAGGTCTTTTAGTTTTTGCTTATTTATTTTTTGTCTTGCTAAGTTTTGTTTTGAGTTATAGGTTTCCACTAACATGATGGAGTTTGATCATATGACTAGTGCTAACCCACTCAACCACTTTGGAAAGCCCGATGATATTTATAAAAGAGACAACTCCAATGAGAAGACAAGGGGATTTGTAATCAATCCTCTACTACTTGGTATTTTACACAAAAAGCAATTTACTGGAGATGAAGAAGATCCTGATCCATATGAGCATATTTCATGTTTCAAAGATATATGTGGCACTTTTCAACTGACGGGATATAGCACTGATGAGGTAAGGGTTAAACTTTTTGGTCAGACTATGACTAGTATAGCTCTCTCATGGTATAGATCTCTACCTCCTGAAACCACTACTACTTTGGGATAATCTAGCCTATGTATTTCTAGCAAAATATTATCCATTATCAAAATCTTTTGGAATCAGGTGTCTTATAATGACTTGGAGGAACCGTTCTAATGAGGGACTAGTAAGATCTTATATCAGATATAAAGATTTACTACGTCTATGTCCTCATCATGATTTACCTGAATGGTATTTATTGCATATCATTTATGGCAATTTAATTGAACCTAATAAAATTGATCTAGACTCTTTTGGAGTAGGAGCCTTTATGAATCTTCCTATAACTAAAGCATGAGCTTTACTTAATAGAATTCGCGATCATAGAGTTTCATGGAATTTTGGTCTAGGAAGTGAAGGGGGTGTAGAAATAGAACATGATTGCATTTATTACTATAATAAAAAGGGCCATGTTAAAGAATTATCTAAAGAACTTTATTTGGATTCATATCTTGTGTTGCAAGTTGTTAAAGCTTTTACAGAACATATCAAAGCTCTGAAAGAGGGTGCGGTCAAGTATGATCCACCACCCGAACCTTAGAACAAAAAGAGAAGATAAAGCAACACTAGCCTCCCTATAACCAATATATGAGATGCCTTTCCCTAATACTGCACAAAAGCATATTCTTGAATATGAACAGGTCAAGGCAGTACAGGAAATGAAGGAATAATAAAGTATGCTAGAAGTTGTGAAACACCTGGAAGAAACCAAAGATGAAGTGGTAACCAAGGACGCAATTATGTCTATGTACGCACATTGTAACATAGTTGAACTTGATGAAGAGACTTCTGTATTGTTTGAAGGTAAAATAAAGGTAAAATATGTGGGTAAGCCTATTCTTCCCTGCATATTTCAAGAAACCTCGCATTATGGTTTGTGCGATCTTGGAACCGGAGATAATGTTATATCTTATGATTTCTACTTATAAATTAAAGAAGAAATAGAACCGGCTACAATTGAAAATACTGATATGAAAATTATGTTAGCCAATAAAAATCTTAGAATTCCAATGGGAGTAGTTGAAGATGCAACTGTCACAATTGGCAACAAAAACTTTCCTATTGATTTTTTAGTTGTTGATATGCTAGCTGACAATATTTGCCCAATTATATTTGGACAAAACTTTTTGAGTGATATAGGTGCCTATGTTGATTTCAAAAAGGAGATTGTGTCCCTAAAGCTTGGGGGAGTGGAAAATGAATTCCACTTTTCCAAATTTAAAGACAGGCCTCCACAAATACAAGAAGAAGAGTAAGAGAAAACTATTGAGGAAATGGCAGCTCTTTTCTTTAGTAATCAAGAAGAAGAAATAAATGAAAACTCAAATCACGAAGAAATAGTTATGAAGGACAAGTCCCTAGAAGAACTTGAATATGAATTTGATTCACTTCCCATTATGGGACCTCCTACTGACGAGGCTTTTGAAGATCCAGAAAAGAGAGGGGATGAGGAATTACCACCCCTAGAGTTGAAGAATCTACTAGATAATCTTAAATACATATTTTTAGATGATACAAATAAATATCCTTTTATTATTAGTGCTAAACTTCCCGGAGAAGAAAAAGAACTTATGAAGATACTTAAGGAGCATCGCAAAGCTTTTGGGTATTCAATGGATAATTTGAATGGCATTAGTCCCATGATAACCGTCCATCGGATATTCATGGAAGAAGGTGCTAAACCAGTTGCAGAATTTGATAGAAGATTGAAACCTGAAATGAAGGAAGTGGTAAGGAAAGAAATTGTACGCCTACTGGACGCAGGTATAATTTATCCTGTTAAAGAAAGTGAATGGGTAAGTCATGTTCATTGTGTCCCTAAGAAGGGCAGTTTTACTGTTGTTCCTAATGAAAACAATGAATTGATATCTACTAGAACTATTGTTGGGCATAGGATGTGCATAGGCTTCAGAAAATTAAATAAAGAAACTAGGAAAGATCACTATCTTTTACCATTCATAGATCAAACTTTAGATAGGTTAGCAAACCATACTCATTTTTGCTACTTAGACGGATACTCTGGTGTTTCTCAAATAGCTATTCATCCGGATGACCAAATTAAAACAACTTTCATTAGTCCTTATTGCTTACATGCTTACCGACGTATGCCTTTTGGTTTATGTAATGCTCCAGCTACTTTTCATAGAAGCACGACTGCTATTTTTGCGGATTTTATAGAACTGATAATGGAAGTATTTATGGATGACTTTTATGTCTATGGAACTTCGTTTACTAGTTGCCTGGATAATCTCAAAAGAGTTTTGCAGCGTTGCGAAGAGACTAATCTCATTCTAAACTGGGAGAAGTGCCATTTTATGGTCAAAGAAGGAATAGTCCTTGTATAAAGGTATCATGTAAGGGAATTGAAGTGGATAGAGCTAAGGTTGAGGCAAGATAGAGAATGCCACAACCAAGGTATATTAAAGGTATAAGAAGTTTCCTTGGTCATGTGGGTTTTTATAGAAGATTCATTAGAAATTTCTCTGGAATATTTTAACCTTTGACTAACCTCCTTCAAAAGGGAGTAAGGTTTAATTTTGATGAATAATGTCTTGAAGCCTTTGATAGACTCAAAAATGCTTTATCCCGTGCTCCTATTATTAAACCATATATCTAGGATACAACCTTTGACTTAATATGTGAAGCTAGTGATGATGTTGTAGGAGTAACTCTGGGACAACACATTGGTCGTAGATTTAATATTATACATCATGCTAGTAGAACTCTAAATGGAGCCCAAAAGAATTACCCTAAGGAAGAAAGGGAACTTTTTGTTGTATTTTTCTCTTGTGATAAATTTCGTTATTACATAGAAGATGCAAAGGTAAGAGTTCATATGGATCATGATGGTTTAAAAGAAATCCTTGAGAGGAAAGATCATATGCCAAGACTAATCCGTTGGATTCTTTCACTTAAAGAAATTGAGTTGCAGATTATGCAGAGGCAAGAAATAAAGATGTTGGATACAGTGTCCATGTTTTCCCAACAAGACACCAATCGGAACTTTAGTACTGATGACTTTTGTTTACAAGAATTATTGAATGAACTAAGGTCAATTCCTCCCAAAGAGAATAAGTCTTTGTTGTTGGAGGAGATTTTCATTCCCTAAAGAAAGAGTAAGTTCGAGGTAAGTATTCTTACCTAAATAAGTGATTTTTTCACAAATTTTACTTCTGAAATTTTTTCCTTTGAATTCCTTGTGTTTTTCTGAAGTTTTTGACGGTTTTTACCATCTATACGACAGAGCTATAGGATCGAAGAGGAAGCTCCCACCATATAGTTGGTGATTAAACTCTTTGTATCATCAACGTGAAATTGTTTTCGATATCTGAGCCTATATGGTCGCAATTATACGACTGGAGCCAAAATACCGGCCGTATAGTTGGTCGTTAAACTCTCAGATACTTTTGATTTTTGTTGTTTGTATCTATACGGTCGCAACTATATAAGCAGAGCCAAAATTCCAGCCATATAGTTGGTCGTTAAACTCTCAGACACTTTTCATTTATCTTTTCATTTTTATTGAAAAAATGTTATTTTCGGTTCCGGGTCATGATATAATCGACATGGACTCGAGATATTTGGAAATATCTGCCCGGAACTATCAACATGCAGATTTTTAATCCTAGATGCCTGTTATGCCATACCTCGAAATCCTAGGATTACCATTTTTTCGAGACATAACAGATTGGATATCACAGTACATCATCCATTACAGACCATAATAAGGTTTTACACAAATAAAGGATCTCATGATCCAATCTTAATACAATTCAAGCAGCGGAATAATAAAACGTAGTAGTGGGCTCTATCTTCAGGGTCACAGGCAATGCTGATGATGGGAGATGATCCTAGCTGTCGTAGCCGTCCTACTGTCCATCTTCTTGATAGTCCTCCTCATAGTCTGGCCATGGGAATAGCCAGGGACAAAGCCATGAGTACTCTTTAAGTACTCGCAAACTATCACTAACAAGTAAGGAAGCTCTAATAGGAATCTTAAGCTCTAGGTTTATTTGCAAAAAGACATATTTATCTTAAGCTGAGTTCAGAAGTAAAGAAAGCTAATTTAATGTTCTAAATCACCTAAGTGGGAACTTAGTTTTCACGTTCACAACCCTGTTGTGGTCAAGTCAAAATCATAGTTCAATTCACAAGTCATTTTGAAAACATATGACGACGGAACAGTATGGCCACTCCAACTGTCCATGACCACGGACGCGGCTATTCAAATAGTTTGACACTCTGTAGAGGTGGTACACTCTCACCACAAAATTCGATACATCCGTCAAGGATAACCCTGAATCAATCATACTTAGTATGCGGATAATCAATCATAACCTTTTGATTACACACTCTAGTATAGGCACCTCACCTATGAGCTTGGCCTCCCAACCATGGCCATCTACGATCCTGGGCACTACATAGGTGGACAAACATCAAGAGGTATCCTCATCTCAAACCTCTCCCGCAAGGGAACCCATACTAATGCATATAAACTTCCGGCTAAGCCTTAACCAATTTAGGTATTGTGGTTGTACGGTAAAATTGGAATGGTATCGCATCCGAACCCAACCATCAGTTTTTGTAAAAGGGCTAAGGCTCATGCCTCAACATTTTCATCATCAAACCATTGTGTTTCTCAACACATGTCAAAACATCTCAATAGAATGAATCATCATTCCAAGGTTTTCATAATCATTTTCACCAACTATTCCCATCTAAAGTGATCAACTTTTATGCTTAGCACTAGCCACTAAGGTTAAGAGTGTTCACTAATGAGGGGTGCTAATCTTCAATCTCATGCCATAGAATGACATCTGTGGGTAACTAGATAGACCTAGTTTTATACTCTTTATGATATCTATCTTAAAAGTAAAGAACTTTGGTAAAGTAAAGGTAATAAAGCTTGTGAGTAAAACTTGGGATTGGTATAATCAAAATGGTATAACCAAAGCATGCCTAGTGCATCTTTCTTAGGTTAATACTTGCAAGGGTTAACTTGCATAATGCTAGCTTGCCAATAATAGCTTGCCTTGATTGGTGCAGTGATTGAAGTTTTCCTCCTCTTCTTTGGGATAGAACTCCTCCTCCTAGTATCCTTGGTTGGTACTATCGTCTATAAAGGAATATGGGGTACACAATCACCAAACAATACTTAACTAAGTCTATTTAGCACACTAAGGCTCACACTCGATGATCTAGCATCATCACAATCATCACATGAAATAAAGAACTAGTTTTATTCATTTTACTTTAGAAAAGTAATTTCTACTCATTGAAAATAATTAAGATTTAATATTCTCCAATTCAAATATGGGATCATGTTGGCACATGTCATCACCACATATTCTAATACACGGGAATGTGATTTAAAGTGGGGGTCCCATTTTATTAAGTTTAAGATTACTATTTAATAGGTTTAAAGTGACTAGAAATGCCCTAATAGCATTCAATTGGTACTAGTCCAAAGTCACTGCATGCAGACCTAAATATTTTTACATATTCAGATAGGTATTGTCAAATGTGATTTTTGAGGGTTGGAATCAACTCAAAAGCTATTATGGTTGATTTTTTGAAGTTGCAAAAGTCTCTGTCTTGTTATTTTTACTATAAATTATCTCTAACTCTAAATGATTTAAATCCAACGGGCTTGGATAGATAATTTAAGTACCTTTCTAGAAAAATATGAAACGTGCAATTTGGTTCAGTGAAACTCTCTGAATTGATTTTTGAATCTAGGTACAAAATAGGGTTTTAATTAAATTGGAAAATCGATATTTGAATCTCTAGGCCTGAGCGGGAAAGCTAAACGGGCTGGCCTAGCTACACTACACGGTGCAGCAGGCTGCTGACAGATGGGGTCCACTAGTCAGCGACTTAGTTTAACCGAAACAGTATCTTTCAACGAGAGTCCTACGATGTAATTTTAATCCAACGGCCATGGTTCATTATCGACGACGAACAGCTCCGGCGAGGAAAATGACCTAGTGCGGCGATGGGGGTCTGGCGGGGCTCACCTGGGCTCCAGCTAGGGTCGGCGACAGGGGCGATCGACGTGGTAGACGATGGCGGTTCGAACGGTGGTTGCGGCAGGGCTTAGGGTGGTCGAAATCGACGGCGCCCTTCTCCTCTAGCAGCGGCGGGCTCTGGTGCAATTCCAGCACGGTGGTGCTCGCCTTGCTCCGGGACGAAGTGTGGGAGTGGCTGTGAGGAGTGGGGAGTGGAGTGGTGTGGAGAATGGAGACGGGGGTGGCCTCCCTTTATACTGTGGCAAGGGGACCGAGCGGTGCGGGCGCGAGCTCGATAGTGGTGTAGCTACATGTGGCTATCGGTGTGGCAGAGGTAGGTGGACGGTGTGGTGCTCCCTGGCGGTTCTCACAGGCGTAATGGTGAGGCATGGGGCGGCGTGGTTCGGTCGGGAGTGTGTGGTTCTCCGCGCAGGCGTAGAGGTGTTTGCGGCAACATGCACCAGTTGCGGGTCGCGCAATGGCGAACAGGGTTGTCTGCTGGGTTGCTGTGATCATGGCGGGCGTGAGCGTGCACGGCGACGACAAGGCATGGTCTGGGTGAGCTGGTCGGGCGCAGCAAGCTGGCGCGCTCTAGACATGGTGCAGAGGCACGGTGTGCGGCGTAGCTTGGGTGGTCCAGGGTTCGGCTGGGGTCGAGGCTAGGACAAGGGGTGGCGATGGACCGAGGCGTGCTTCCTAGACATGATGGTTGGTTGTGGCGGTGTCTGCTGTGAGTTGGCCATGTTTGGCCGGCAATGACCATAATCGGGCGACGCTCCACTGTGCAAACGGCAAAGGGGGGATGATGTCCACTGCTCGGTTAGATGTTGGGGAGACAGTGTAGTGAAGAGGGGACAGAGGGGTTGATGATTACTGCTCCAAAACAGTGGAGTTAGGCAGTGCTTTGTTAGTGTAAGCAAGGTGTTTGTGAAAATGGCTGCAAGAACTAGAGATTGGAATCTTTGATTCAATTTTTCGAGTGATCTTAAGTTAAGCTTGAGAGTCTATGTTTGCTTGGAGAGGTCAAGGGGATTTGATTTGGTAGGTTTTTGAAAAAGTGGGATCTTAACACATACACTTGATTCAATTTTTAAATGTCCTTTAAATAGATTTGAAAGATGTTTTTGTAAGTGTAAAGTGAGCCTTGATACACTTTTACTTGGTCTAGCAAGGGTGAAAATAACTAGAAATGTTTCCGTTAGAAATTATCTTCTAGGAACACTCCAAGTGACCTAGAGGTTAACTTTGGCCAAAATGACCATTTGATCTTTCTATTCATATTTGATTTCTTTTTCTTTGGATTTTGTTTGTAAATGGTCTAGATGATGTAGCATTTATCTTTTAACCATTTCCCATCATTTGTAATAATCAAACAAGGCAATTACACTCAATTCTACACTAATGCAAAACACACATGCATTCATATTTAAATTATTAACAAAAGTTTTTGTTAACCCTAACTTTAGGTGATTTGAACTTGATAATCTTGATTATAAGTTTTTGGGGTGTTACAAACCTTCCCTCCTTAGACAAAATCTCGTCCCAAGATTTAAGAAAAATGAGGAACTAAAGAGATCTGTAAACTCAGTCCTAATGTAATCTTCTCGCTCCCAAGTGGCTTCTTCTTCGGTATGGTTGCTCCATTGGATCTTGAGAAATTTGATACTCTGGGTCCTGGTGGTTCTGAAGGCTTCCTCCAAAATACCAATGGGCACTTCACGATACGTCATATCCTTGTTGATATCTATGGCTCGGTGATCGATGTTCTTGAATACTTCGGTCTTCTCCGGAACTTCCAAGCATTTGCGAAGTAACGAGATATGGAACACATTATGGATGGCTAACATCTCCTCTGGCAGTTCCAGTTGATAAGATACTTCTCCTTGGTGATTCAGAATCTTGAAGGGTCCAATATATCTGGGGGCTAACTTTCCTTTCAGTTGAAAACGTTGCATTCCCTTCAAAGGTGATAGTTTGAGATACACAAAATCTCCAACATTGAAAGTCAAATCTCTATGTCTATTGTCAGCATAACTCTTCTATCTGGATTGGGCGGTCTTGAGGTGCTCACGAACTTTGTGAACCTTCTCTTCGGCTTCTCGTAGGATATCGGGTCCGAAAATTTGACTCTCTCGTACTTGCGACCAATTCAAGGGGGTACAACACTTTCTTCCATATAAGAACTCAAATGGGGCCATTTGCAAACTGGCTTGATAACTATTGTTGTATGAGAATTCTGCGAAAGGCAGACAATCTTCCCATTTTCATCCATACTCTAGCACACAAGCTCTCAACATATCTTCTAAGATTTGGTTGACTCTTTCAGTTTGTCCATCGGTTTGCGGGTGATAAGCTGTGCTAGAATTCAACTTGGTTCCTAATCCTTCTTGGACTTTCTGCCAAAATCTTGAGGTAAACTGGGTTCCTCTATCCGACACTATGGTCTTGGGGGTTCCATGCAAACTTACGATTCTAGCAATGTACAACTCTGTTAGCTTCGAACTCTGGTAGGTTGTCTTGACGGGTATAAAATGGGCTACCTTGGACAGTCTATCAACTATGACCCAAATAGAGTCATTTCCCCTACTAGAAGTAGGCAAACCGGTGATAAAGTCCATTCCGGCAAAATCCCATTTCCATTTCGGAATCTGCAATGGTTGCAAAAGTCCCGCGGGTCGCTGATGTTCCGCTTTGACTCTCTAAAAGATATCACACTTGGCGATGTAGCTTCCGATTTCTCTCTTCATCTTGTGCCACCAAAATTGCTCCTTCAAATCCTGATACATCTTCGTTCCTCCGGGGTGGATAGAATAAAGAGTATCATGAGCTTCCTGCATGATAATTTGCTTCAACTCAGAATCTGCTGGCACACAGATATGTCCTTTGTACCACAAAACTCCTTCATCTTCGGTGAATCCAGGTATATTTCCTATACTGATACGACACTTGATTCCGTCGATACTTGCATTTCCTTTCTGGGCTTCCTTGATTTGACTGATCAAAGTGGGTTGAAGTTCAATGCTAGCTAAAAATCCTTTACTAACTAGCTCTGTTCTAAACTGCTCCAACTCTTCATGCAAACTTGGCTGAGCTTCTTTGATCATGGTGTTTAATCTACACGGCAATCTGCTAAGAGCATCCGCTACGACATTAGCTTTGCCGGGGTGATAGTGAATGTTAATGTCATAATCCTTGATTAACTCTATCCATCTCCTTTGCCTCATATTCAGCTCCTTCTGGGTGAAAATATACCTCAGACTCTTGTGATCCGAATAAATCTCACAGCGGTTACCCATAAGGTAATGACACCAGGTCTTCAAGGCTAAAACTACGGTTGCTAGTTCAAGATCATGGGTAGGGTAGTTTTGCTCATGATGCTTCAGTTGCCACGATAGATATGTTATGACCTTGCCTTCTTGCATCAACACACATCCGAGACCAATCTTGGATGCATCACAATACACATCAAAAGGCTTTTTGATATCCGGCATAATCAAGATTGGGGCTGAAATCAATCTTTTCTTGAGTTTATGAAAACTTGCTTCACATTTGTTAGTCCATTCAAACTTCTTATCTTTCTTCAACAGTTGGGTCATCGGTCTCGCGATGCTCGAAAATCCTTCAACAAACTGGCGGTAGTATCCCGCTAATCCGAGAAATGCACGGACTTGGGTTTGAGTGGTTGGGGCTTTCCATGCTTCAACATCTTTTATCTTGGCGGGATCGACAACGACTCCTCCTGCCGACATAATATGTCCTAGGAATCCTACTTCCTTCAACCAGAACTCACATTTGCTAAACTTAGCATACAACTGATGTTCTCTAAGGGTTCTAAGGATGGTCCTCAGGTGTAGCTCATGGCCTTCTTCTGACTTGGAATAGATTAGAATATCGTCGATAAAAACAATGACAAACTTATCTAGGAAGTTCATAAAAATATTATTCATGATATTCATGAAATAAGCGGGGGCATTGGTTAATCCAAAATACATGACCGTATACTCATACAATCCATATCTGGTGGTAAAGGCGGTCTTTGGAATATCCGTTGCACGAATCTTGAGTTGATGATAACCAGTCCTAAGATCAATCTTAGAGAACACTCTGGCACCAGTCAACTGATCAAACAGATCCTCAATCTTTGGCAATGGGTACTTGTTCTTGATGGTGACATCATTCAGCTTCCAATAATCTATACATAAATGGTTACCTCCATCCTTCTTATCCACAAAAAAATAGGCGATCTCCATGGAGATGTGCTTGGTTGAATCAGACCTTTCTCCAGCATAGCATCAAGTTGCTTCTTCAGCTCCACTAATTCAGAGGAGTTCATACTATAAGGTCTCTGAGCTATTGGTCCAGTTCCAGGAATTAGTTCAATGATGAACTCGAGATCCTGATCTAGGGGCATACCGGGCAATTCATCTGGGAATACGTCGGGGTATTCACAGACTACTCTGACTTAGTCTATGGTTGGTTGGGCTAAACTCTTGTTGCACTTGAATTGACGGGGCAAGGTTTCAGATACATGCTCTATTGATACTCCAGAGCTACTGGTCATGATTATGGCTTTCTTGGCACAGTCGATCAATCCTTTATGTGTCGACATCCAATCCATCCCTAGTACTACTTCCAAACCTTTAGTTCTTACTATTAGATTGGCATCAAAATCTATGCCATGGATTTGGATAGGTACAGCCTTGCACATTTTTCTAGCTTTGGTGGTTGAACCGGGTATTTGAACTATCATAACATGCTTCAATTTTGTTGGTTGAATCTTACTAGTGCATGCAAATTCTTATGTAACAAACGAGTGCGATGCTCCAGAATCAAACAACACTCTTGCTAAAACTGAGTTAACAGAAAACATACACATCACGACATCTGGCGCTTCCTGCGCTTCTTCAGCATTCATGTGGAACAGACAACCATTGTGGTTGAGCGAATTCCCTGGGGCAAATCTCCTTCCAGGCTGCACGTGGCGTTGCTACTGAGCAGGTGCATTCACATTGGTGGTTGTTGCAAGCTTCTTGGGACACTCGTTGGAGTAGTGACCCTTGACTCCACATTCAAAGCAGGTAATCTAGGACTTGCCTTTGGCTGCAATAGGCACAACATTGCTTCCAGTCCTTGGGGCAGTATTGTTGTTGTTGTTGGACTTGGGCGGTGCACGGAAGTTGTTGGAGTTGCCGGGGTTGTTTTCGTTGTTTCATCCAGACTTCAAGTTTCCTATGCTACTATTGGGGTAGCTTGGACGGGACATCGGGAGTCTATTGTTCCTTGGGGCATATCCTACATATGGGTTGAGGTGATACTTCGGGTGATTGTTGGATCCACTCTGGTGCATCATCCTGCACTTGCAATTGTCATTGGCTTGGTTGATCTTTCCTTCCATCTGGATGGCAGAATCTACTAGCTCTTCTAGATCTGCAAAACGGATGTTGACTAGAACAGTCTGCATCTCATCATGCAATCCATTAAGGAACCTTTCCTTCTTCTTAGCTTTAGTGCTGATCTCATCAGGGGCATATCTAGCTAAGGACATAAATTTGTCAAGGTACTCGACTACCGTCATCCTTCCTTGCTTTAGTTCTCTGAACTCATCTCTCATCCATGTGACTAAACCTTGTGGCACATGGGTGCGGCTGAACTTGATCTTGAAGGCTTCCCAAGTCATCACCTGACCGTTGTTCATGGTACGGGTGCTATTCCACCAGGCTCGTGCATCTCCTGCCAGGTAATGAGTGGCAAACAGTACCTTCTCATTTGCTTCAACTCCTGCTACTTCCAAATTGTTCTCCATGGTTTGCAGCCAGTCATCAGCATCTAAAGGGTCCTCTGACTTACTAAAGATAGGGGAATTGGTATTACGAAAGTTCTTAAGCTTGGATCCATGGTGATCTTGGTTTCCATGGCCTTGATTATTGTGGGCCATCTGAGATATCTGTTGGAGAGTGGCTAGGTTTGCTTGGCGTTCGGCTCTACTAGCTTCACAGTCAGAGACTAGCATTTGCAAAATCTGCAACATTGGGTCCTGCGATGAGCTACTTCCTTTAGGGTTTCCACGAGTCATTTGAAGATTGAGATAGATAATGAGATAAGAGGGAAATTTCTAAGGTTCATGGGTTTTGTTTTCAAAAGCTTTTAAACTTTGAGTTTGACTCAGGTTTGGCAAACTAACTACTTCCTCTCATTCAAAGCAGACCATACAACACACACCACAACACAAATGGGAAAATAGATGGTTTTAAGAACCATTCTGTGAAACTACGATACCGTGGGACCGGTACAACTCATTCCTATGGTAGTGATCAAGTGCATCTAGTCATCATCAATGAAGTCAGAATCATCATCATCGGTGTAGAAATCCATGGCATCATCCTCCAGGTAGTCGTTGTCATCACTGACGTACGAGTGAAAATCTCCCTGGATGTCTTCACCTTCTTCCTCTTCCTTTGCTTCAAGTTGGACTTCTTGCTCATGGATGGCCTTCTCGAGGTCGGCCACCTTCTTGCGAAGATGAGCGATGGTGCGATCCTTCTTTTCAAGCTGATGACGAAGTGATTGGCGATCCTTGACGAGCATGGCGAGAGTCTGGTCCTTCTTGGCTCGAGCTTTGTCCAATTCCTTCTGCCTATCATATAGCAGGAAGTCAAGGTTTTCCACCTGGCGCTTCAACTCTGGGTGACTTGGCATCTCCAATGGCATTCCCATAGAATCACGCCTTGCGAAGTGAGAAAAGCGAGTTCCCTGGATTAAATTGATGTTTTGCCCACACAGACGGGCAAGAGCTTCATGCATGGCTCTGGCTAATCCATCAAGCTAGTTGTTTTCTTGCATGGTGAATTGAATCTTCTCAGAAAGGGGTGCTTCCATCTGCAACTATCAGCCATTATAGATCTCCTCCTGGGTGATCCTTGAGTTGAGCCTCAAAGAATTCCGCATGCGGGCGCTCAAGATACTCTGATAGTGCATCTATATCCCTCTAAAAGATCAGTTGGCTTCCTTTGCCAATTGGTAGAACTTGCAATATTGAACTTCCATCTATAAGAATTTAGGATGAGTAAGTTAGTGAAGTGATCAACTGTGTCAAATTTTATGTAGGAATGTGAGAAGTTTTGAGGAACACGATTTTTTTTGAAAGAATCAAGGATAAGAGTGGCAATAGGTTTTCATAAGTACTCACTTCTTTTGTTTTGAAACTAAGTTTTTGCTCGGACGTCCATTCTAACTAGGGTCTCCTATGGTCAGGATGGCTCTGATACCAACTTGTCAACACCCGGATTTTTAATCCCAGATGCCTGTTATGCCATACCTCGCAATCCTAGGATTACCATTTTTGCGGGACATAACATATTGGATATCACAGTACATCATCCATTACAAACCATAATAAGGTTTTACACAAATAAAGGATCTCATGATCCAATCTTAATACAATTCAAGCAGCGGAATAATAAAAGCGTAGTAGTGGGCTCCATCTTCAGGGTCACAGGCAATGCTGACGATGGGATATGATCCTAGTTGTCGTAGCCGTCCTACTGTCCATCTTCTTGATAGTCGTCCTCATAGTCAGGCCACGGGAATAGCTAGGGACAAAGACATGAGTACTCTTTAAGTACTCGCAAACTATCACTAACAAGTAAGGAAGCTCTAATAGGAATCTTAAGCTCTAGGTTTATGTTCTAAATCACCTAAGTGGGAACTTAGTTTTGATGTTCACAACCCTGGTGTGGTCAAGTCAAAATCATAGTTCAATTCACAAGTCATTTTGAAAACATCTAATGACGGAACAATATGGCCACTCCAACTGGCCATGACCGTGGACGCGGCTATTTGAATAGTTTGACACTCTGCAGAAGTGGTACACTTTCACCACAAAATTCGATACATCCATCAGGGATAACACTGAATCAATCATACTTAGTATGGGGATAATCAATCATAACCTTTCAATTACACACTAGTATAGGCACCTCCCCTATGAGCTTGGCCTCCCAGCCATGGCCATCGGCCATTCTGGGCACTGCATAGGTGGACAAACATCAAGAGGTAGCCTCAGCTCAAACCTCTCCCGCGAGGGAACCCATACTAATGCATATAAACTTCCGGCTAAGCCTTACCCAATTCAGGTATTTTGGTTGTACGGTAAAATTGGAATGGTATCGCATCCAAACCCAACCATCAGTTTTTGTAAAAGGCCTAAGGCTCATGCCTCAACATTTTCATCAGCAAACCATTGTGTTTCTCAACACATGTCAAAACATCTCAATAGAATGAATCATCATTCCAAGGTTTTCATAATCATTTTCACCAACTATTCCCATCTAAAGTGATCAACTTTTATGCTTAGCACTAGACACTAAGGTTAAGAGTGTTCACTAATGAGGGGTGATAATCTTCGGTTTCATGCCATAGAATGACATCTAAGGGTAACTAGATAGGCCTGGTTTTAAACTCTTTATGCTATCTATCTTAAAAGTAAAGAACTTTGGTAAAGTAAAGGTAATAAAGCTTGTGAATAAAACTTGGGATTGGTATAATCAAAATGGTATAACCAAAGCATATCTAGTGCATCTTGCTTAGGTTAATACTTGCAAGGGTTAATTTGCATAATGCTAGCTTACCAATAATAGCTTGCCTTGATTGGTGCAGTGATTGAAGTTTTCCTCCACTTTTTCGAGGTAGAACTCCTCCTCCTCGTATCCTTGGTTGGTACTATTGTCTATAAAGGAATACGGGGTACACAATCACCAAACAATACTAAACAAAGTCTATTTAGCACACTAAGGCTCACACTTGATGATCTAGCATCATCACAATCATCACATGAAATAAAGAACTAGTTTTATTCATTTTATTTTAGAAAAGTAATTTCTACTCATTAAAAATAATTAAGATTTAATATTCTTCAATTAAAATATGGGATATTGTTGACACATGTCATCACCACATCTCTACTACTTAGAAAGGAGAAAATTTCTCTGTTTCCTCTGATTGCTGCGTTTCGTCCAACATTTTTTACACTATTTTGCCCTCCCACCAAATCTATACTTATTATATATTGTATGAACTATTAAAGAAAACGTCGCTTCCGGCTTTCAAAAAAATGAAAATGTCGCTTCCTTCGTCAAAAATCTATGTATCCCGCATGCAGACGTTTCACTCATCCTCCGTAAATTTGGAAATAAATCTGGAGTCCGCTCACGCCGCACCATACGCACTGAGGCATGACCTCGTGCTCCCCGTCAACATCGCCGCCTACCCCATCGCCCGTCGTCGCCGCGCTGGACGGCTGCGCGTCACCTTGAGGGCGAGCATGCCATGGATGGTGCTGCCGTGCGTACAGGAGGTCTCCGATTTAATTTTCCCATTACTCTCCGGACCCCCTTTGCTTGTGTAGTACAGAGATGCAGCTGCTAGGGTCAGCTCGCCGCCCCGGCGCATGGCATAGGATGTGGCAGAAGAATGGGTCGGCCTCGACCTGGAATTGGATGGCCGAGGCGAGCGCGAAGGCGAGGATGGAGGCCCAGGAAGAGTGTGCAACACAAACTCGCGGCCCTAACATTCCGATTTGCCTCCGGATGTATGGCGGATGGCACTCAATCATTTGCTTCCTTTCAGCAGCAATCCTACATGAATTAGGATGTGGAGGGCACGAGCGGAGGAACACAAGTGAGACGTTTTATCTTTTTTGTGCAATTATATTTATCTGTTCAAAATATTTCTTGTGTTCTCCATGAATTAATCACTCCCAGTATATATCTTCAGAATGAGTTTGCTTTATTTACGTGGTAGAAGAGCTTAAAGTTTTTGAAGATCATATGCTAATTTATGTTTTACAAAAAAAGATAAAATGACGGTATGGTTTTGTTTGGTACCAAGTATCAGATCTTCTTTGAGTTCATCAAACTGCATGGAAAGCTCTATCTGGTTCCGTTTAGTAATTTTCGAGATGGGAAGCTTCTTTGGACTGGACATCCGAAATTAGGATCTACATTTGCTTGTTCCACCTTGAAAATCTTAAGTTCCTGCTGCTTGATGCAATGGTGATAAAAAATGTGATTAAAAAGACTGATCTAAATGACCCTGCGATTTGCTGTATGTGACTAGATGATTGTTCTAGATGCAGTTGAGAGCAGTCCAAGAGGGTCTTTCAGGTCCGATTACTTCCAATAACATCCAGAGGTACAACATGCATATGTTAATTTAAGCTCTGTATTTATGCTACCTAAATCCATTATTCTTGCTTCAACATGGTTCAATGAACTTAATATACCGCATAGTAACACATAGCTAGCGATAATTTGAAGCCGTGGAATCAAGGCTTGGTTGATGGTTAGTTGTTTATTTTTAGGGAGATGACATTCCATTGGTTCCAAGTCATGTATCGCCGCATCCATTTGATAATATATATTATATCTAGCCAACTTTTGAGCAGCAACCTCCTGTATCACACATGTTTCTTCATCTTATTTTCTTGAGGAGGATGCACAACAGGATGCTTGCCTTTTTCAGGTGAGTTTGGCTTCTTGATTTTGTCCATTGCAACACACATGTACCTTACTAATAGGGAATTGCATCACGAAATCAATCTTTGATAAGGAATAATCAATTGTGTTTTTACTTTGTATGCAAACGATGTTGCACTGTTGTTTTTTCGGAAACTCATTTCAAGTTGAAGTGGATTTTTGACAAACTTTTTATACTTTTGAGAAATTCATTTTAAGTTGCATAGCACAGTAGGGGTTTATATTTTCTTTTTATAGTTACTTTTCCTTAGAATCAATATTTTTTCAAGGTTCGCACCATGTATTTAATAACATAGTGAATGCCTTTTTATAGTTACTTTTCAATATGTTTTGTAGTCAGAGCAAGTTGCTGCCCACATATTAACCATTTAATGACTCCATTTTTGAAGACCGTGAATATATAGGAAGTTGCTTAGATGATGGTTCATACTTCATTGATATAAACTCAAGTTTGAGTACAATTGACCCATGACTACTCCTGAACTACAGAAGTTTTGATGCCGGTGGTTTAGTAGGTCAAGTACTTGTTCTGGTTCATACTTCATCTCTACTACTTAAAAATGATGGATTTCCTCTGATGACCGAGGCAATCCTAGTGACCGCCCTACTCCACGCACTCGCCGTCCTCCCGAGCATGGCAGCCATCGAGTTCCCAAACACGCGCCGCTCCGGTATCGAGATCTAATGGATGCATGAGTGGGAGTATGTCGGTGGGAGGTGCGCATACATGGCCTGCAGTGACACGATCAAGACCACCATGGTGGTGATGGCGGTGCCGACGACGGCCATATTGGTGGATGCATGCCACAATTGCCCAAGCACTGCCTACGGCGACAAGATTGAGATATCAGTCATGGCCTATGCTTAATGCAGATGAGGATGGCTGACACCAGCATGCCTTCCTCACAGCCCTCCCCAGGCTTCGCTTCGCCCCTCCCCTCCCCTCCCATCTCTCTGTCATGCACACTAGACCCGTCCATTTTTCTATCGTCGTGATTCCCAGTTGTAGATCGGATTGGAGCTTGGTTTGGTACCTACGTCAGATCAATACATGTCATTCTTATTCTAGATTCGTATTCGGTAAAACAGGTGTGTCTGAGTAATTTGGTAGCCCGTGCGTTGCCCACCGATACGTCGCCCGTTTCATCCATCGTCCTACCCTCCTCACCTGGCAATGTGATTTGTTCGATATGCCAGCCCGCGACTAGCGCAGACCTCTTTGCCCTGCCACCTTGATGCATCGCCATCGATATGCAAAGCCATCGCAATCTCCCTCTTCTCCTACCCCTGCATCAGCCCCACTTTGTGGAGGACAAGCACACGCCATTATAGCCCGTCGCACCTCGATGTCCCCATCGTCCTGATCTCGACAAGAGAGCCCTAACCGAGGTGCATAACCGCCGCATCTTGCTTCCACACGTGAGGGAGAGGGAAGGTTGAAGAGTTTCTAGATCTCCTTTCGATGGGCTGAATCCGACTTTGATTCCCGGGCGGCACTTGAGCGCGAGCGGGCGATGGTAGCTCCCAGGCCAACAGTTTGATCTGTAGTTTCGATGCGCTCTTTCTTCATAGTTCCATTTGTGTAAGGTTAGGAGTTTCCTTCTTTGTTTCCGTACAAGATTAGAATCTCGGGATCATGTTGCTTGGGGCATTGAGGTTTAGAGTTTACATTAGTGATCGTATTTAACTGGAGGTTAGCCAAGTTAATTGTTACTAATTGTTCCAGATTTTCAAAGTTACTGATGCTCTCATATTGATGCATAGAGGCAGCACTCCCTTCAGAGGTTGCAAGGGCGTGGCATCCACTCGGAAGTCGAAGGATATCGGCACCCGGTTTCCGGAGGACCTAGGCGCATAGTACCTAGAGAAACTTCTCTTCCTACAATGATATTGCCTCCATCTAATCTTGATGTAAGCTTGTTATTTGCCACACCTTCATGTGCCTTGGCAAGCGCCCCAAGATTCGTAGATCAGGTGACTGAGTGGATGTTAGCATGATTTAACTTTTTGGGGTGATGTGAGCATATGATTTAATTGATTAATCCCCTTTTACTACATGATGAGAAACATAGCACATATTTTGTAAGCATGGATGCACAAACGAGTTGGGCTGGAATTGATCTGCTCAAGTGTAGGTTACTTGGATGGTCACTTTCACAACTTCAAGAAAATCATGCTCTCTTCCAGATGTAAGTAAAGTTCTTCTTGATCCAATGGTAAGTCATTCTGGGTTCATCTTAAGATGGGCTACTCATATCCCTAACCATCTGATGTTCTTTTGCAGACTTAACGGGATGCTACAAAATTGCTTAAAAAGAGTTATATTGCTATTGATATACTTACTCTATCTTTTAAACTATTTGTCCATTTATTAGCATATTTGTTCTACAACTCAATTCGCACATGTGCATGATATTGCAATGCCTACTAATCTTTGTTAAAGTTGTCTAAGATGCCTGTATAAACCGAGGTCAAATTATATTTTCAGTTATGTCATTATTTTGGAAGCCATAAAGGTTCCTTGTTTTTTATATGTGCAGCTTAGTACACTATGGTGCTTGACTTCTGATGCTAATCATCCAAAGTAACCCTCGTACGTTTGTTACTTCTCTTCACGGAGGCTGAAAATTCAATATTGAATCCACGGGATTTATTATTAATTAAAATGCTCTTAACTTTGCTATGATATATTTGTAGGCATATACATCAAGGGTAGTATGCAGGATAAAGTTTTACTGCTTTGCAGGATTAGCGGTGATCGCTTTTACCCTACCACCTCGTTACTTCAATATCCCTTGAAAAATCTCCGATCAGTCTAGCTCTTCACAACAACCGCCATTTCTGCCGCTTTAGATATTCCATGGCAGCCTGAGGGTATATGGAAAACATATCCAGCGTACATCAGGCCTCTTTGAATGGAAATTTATACCTGGAGCTGGCCGTGCATGCTTGGAAAATTTTCTTCATTTTTGTGCTAAGTAGATGTTGGTATGTATTTCTTTAACTTATTTTTAGGATCGACTCACCTGAATTATGTGCGAGAGTGTATCATGGTAAGATCAAGTTAGAAGTGCTCCGCGCACACAAAAATTATGTTTGTAGATAACAAAAACCATTGTTCCAAAATAAGCTATGAGAAATCTTTAAAATGAGGCTTATTTTCTGTCTCTAATACCGCTGTGATGGGTTCATGCTATAGGTACTTGTACATTAGAGGTTATTTTTACATGCTTGCACGTAAAGGCTGATGCTAGATTTTGTTTTATTTTCTTTCTGATAACGCTCTGCTTGCACCTATAAAATATAAAATATACGGATTATTCTTGCTTCTTGGATTTTTGGTTTGTTATGGAAACAAGAAAGCACTTGGGAAGAATTCTAATTATGCACTTGCAGATTTAAAAGGCAGTTGTTGACTGTGAATTTCAAATTGTTGTCCTACTACAAGAGTTGGTAACAAATCTACAACAAAACACTTGACATTTTTGGCACCGTGGCTTGGGCGCTCATCTCTGCAATATTTGCCATGAGCGTATCCCATGGTGGGCAGTAGTCACCATCGTGTCATTGAAACCCATTTTTAATTCTCTGTAAGTTCACATCTCTAATCGAAATTGATTCGCAACTTCGTTGATTTGGCTTCAGGCTTGTATGCGTATTTAAAATAAGCAACTTCTAATCCAACTCTGAATTTTAATAAATTGAATTATGGTTGGGAGCTTGTCGAATAAATTTAATTATATCGAAGTTCAAAGGACCTAAGCTTAGGGAGGAAAATATTCTTGATCATGATATCCTTTAATGTCACATTGTTGAAACAGACCATAATCAGGATGCTATCTTTCTTATTAGTAACTTTGCCCTGGTACTGATATAGTTAGTCCTTCAATTCATAATTTTTATTGACATTAAGTTTATGGAGGTACAAAGGGCTTCCCAACGATCCACTCTTACTCCACCTATCATAAAGTAGGTTATGCTGGCAATTGAGAAGCTGGCTGATATGAAAGCAGTGGCTGCGGTTATCCGTAGGTGGAATTCACCAAGGTTTGTTTCACGCGCCATCTCATATGTTAGAGAGGAGACCCTAATACGTATTAGAGCCACACACAAATTCATTAGAGAGGAGAGTTCCTTAACTCTATTTCGACCCTCTGAAGGTACTATTCACTGGCTGATGGTCTTGCATCCCATAACAAGAGAATGCAGATACCAAATAAATTTGAGGTCAATATTTTATTTCACTTAGTTTATGTTGTGAACCTACTAATGTGAAAAGGCAACTCAAGTCCATTTCACTTTATGTCCTATTTCCGTTGGGTGTTAAATGCCCTACACTAAAATGTTTGGCTGGCACATGTGTGACACTGTGGTATACATAGTTGTTTTTATTGTGCGTGTTCTATCTTATGGAGTCGGATGGAAGGGGCATATATTTTATCCAAAGTTGAATATAGTCGGATGGAAGGGTCATATAAAACTTCGATGACCTTCCAATTCTTAACTGATATCTCTCCATAATTACCAACAGTCCTATCAGTGGATGGTGATAGTCAAGTTTTAGAGCGAGTCTTTGGAGCCCTTTCTGCATACATGTGGTCTGGAATGCTTCTGAAACCTTGAAACAGAATAACTACTCCGTCCTTGATAAATAAGGGTGAGTTAAATCAGTAATAGTTTTTACGATGAATTATTAAATCAGCAGCACAGTTTTGTGATGTGTTGAAGAGCCATCCTTGCTCTAAAAAACAACCATATGATGACATGCAAAGCCAGAGTAATTTTGTATATTATGATATCTTGACCTGTACAGAACATGTATTCTCGAATAAACCAAAATATGTTACTTTGCATTATTGAATTTATAGCCCTATATTTTCCCTTAATTATTCTGTTTTCTTTGGACAGATTCTACAAATGAGGAATGGAATTATTAATTTGAGTACGAGATCCTATCCCATGAATCTGATGAGCAATGTGTCGTGGTGGTGTCACGGCAGATGCCATGGATAGGCTAAGGGTGGGGACTAAATGCACTATGGGAATCCAGGGAGGGATAGTGTGGTGGTTCCACACACGGTAGCTTTGTATTCGATTCACTTCCATGACTTACAAATGCTCCTAGAGCTGTATTGGGGAGAGGAGGAAGAAGAACTCTCTTACTCTCACCACTAGCTAAACACAACTCTCTAGGAGACAGTCAAGTCAAGACCAATCAACCCGAGACCAACCAGCCCCTTCTACAGAGGCCCTAGTCCTCCTTATATTGGGGTGGCTAGGTCTCTGCTTAGGGCATACGTGGAGGCATATTCCCTGGAATATGCCTCCTCCCAAAATAGTAAGCTGACCGAGTCACTTTTGCCCCACGTCATCAATGCAGAGGCTACGTGAGCCTCTGCGGCGCCTGCGTCATCCGACATAGGCTTCGTCACCTTTGTCGGCCACGCCTCGGTGGTCCTGCCTCTGTCCGCTTCCCTCACGCTCTACATACAGTGGTCACCTTTGACCAGCGAGATACCTTCCTTCTCTTACAAGCTTGATATGATTCGGATCCTACATAGTAGATCCGACTACACCTGTTCCTGCATACAAGTTAGATACATCTTACCGATATACGGCATAAGTCGGTTGAGACCAAGTTAGGTGGACGTCCCCTGGTCCAGGTTACTCCGTGATCCGGCCTGCCTTGAGGTGACTCGGACAGCACTTGCTTTGACCTTGCCGTACCTCGGCTAACTAGGCCTTTATACCCCGGCGTGACTCTACCCGGGGGTATCCCCCCAACATTAGTCCCCGAAGCTGGTGTGGTCTTAGCTGCCTTAGCCGCTAAGGCCACATCAGGTTCAATCTTACTGAGCTCCTTGCTCCTTCTCCTGGTTACCTCATAATCCGGATTTCATAGGTTTATTTTATCTTGGCACATTCCAAGTTTTTACTTGCTGGCCGGGTTATTTCGTACTCATCCGGGTCACTCTTCCTTCTCTCGTACGCTTCCCCACGTGGAGGCTAATCATTACTTTGCCTCATTTTAAGGGCCTGCTACAGTAACCGCCGTAGTTATTGTCAGAAGTTACTGTGGCGCACGTCACGTCGTGCCTGCCTCCTCGTTAACTGTATCACAACGTCGCGTCGTGGGATCCGCTGCGCCCTGTGGCCCTTCCTGTGGTTCGTCGCTGATTGGTTGATCCGGACCATACACGGCCACACCGTGTGGCTCGCCCGCAAAACGCGATCCCACTACCCCCTTACGGGAGTGGTTAAATAGGGGAGGGGCGCGCCCCTTGGGTCCTTTCCCCACTTCCGCGCCCCTCTGCCTCTGCTTCTTCCTCATCTTCTCTAGCGACAGCGCCGCCGCCACCGCATCTGAGTAGCAGTGCCGCCGCCGCACTGCTTCCACACGCACCAGCATCACCGCCACCTCCGCACATCTCCTCCACCACGGGTCCCCGCTAGTCCAGGCCACTGCCTCCCACTGCCGCTAGTGCCAGTGAGGGGAGTGACCTTGAGATGACTGAGGAGGAACTCACCATCGAAGAGCAGGAGATGGAGGAAGACGCGGCGAACACCGACCGCGATGCGTGGGCCGGATCCTGGGTCTGCCAGGATGACCTGGATTGGCTCTACCGCACCAGGCGCATCCCGGAGGGCATCTCCGCACGCCTTGCTTCCGCCGAGCTTGCCCCCTCACCCAATCCGGGTGAGTATGTGGTGTTCCTATCTCACTTCCAACGCGGATTTGGTCTCCTAGTTAGTGATTTCTTCCACGACTGGCTCAATACGTATGAGCTTCAGCCGTACCATCTTCCGGCTAATGCCATCACGTCTCTCTCTGCCTTTGCCTCCACCATCGAAGGTTACGCCGGACTATGGCCCACGAAGGAGCTCTGGATCCGGTTCTTTGGCCTTCGTCGGAACATGATTCCGAACATTGAGCTTAATCCGGAGGACAAACAGCTTACGCAGTTCGGCACTGCGTCAATCTCTCCCCGGAAGCAGTCCATCTTCCATCGAGTCACGGGTCTTGACTCTTGCAAGGGATGGGCCCGGACCTTCTTCTATGTCCGGAACAGCACCTCCGAAGATTTGATCCGGCTGCGCCCCTATACTCCGGGTCCTCCTAACCCGGATTTATGGGACAAGGTCCCCAAGAAGCCCACTGTCTTGGTGAACCAAGTCAACAAGCGGTTTCAGGAGTTGAAGGATCTGGGATTGCGCAATGAAGATGCAATGATCACGTTTGTTCGCAACTGGATCTCCCCCTCCAGAAACTCACACATAAGCTCTGTCATATGAGCTGGGGCCGCGACCCCAACCGGACATCCTCGTTTGAATTAAGCAATACTGAGATCTACCGCCGGGTCAAGGCCCTCTTCACCACCCACAAGGACTTCTCCTCTGAGTAGACGTGGGGGCTTGAACACTTCTGTCGAGGTAGGCTTCCTCCTGCGGTAAGTCTCGTGCCCCAAACTCTTTCCGAATTACATTGCACGTCGGTCCTTGTTGTAGGTTTAATCTTGTTGCCTTTTCTTTCCCTTAGATGTTTCTTCAGCAAACCATTGAGGACGGCACAGAGCCTTCTCTCAAATGGGCACCCGATCGCGATACCTCGGACGAGGAGGAACCGGATCAGGAGATGTTCCTGCCTATGGCAGATGCGACCAAGCGACCCACCGGTAAACTCTCTTCCATTAGTGATTGGCCCGACGATGAAGATGATTCGGACGTTGAGGTGATGGAGGCATTTGACGCTGTCCCCCTTTCTTCTGCTTTTCCGCCATCAGCTAACCCCGGTGGGCAGATCGATGAAGATCCTCCCCTTGCCGTGGGTGATCCTGTTCCGGTCGCACCGAAGAAGAAGAGGGGAGCTGCATCAACATCTTCCTCCGGACCCTCTCAGCCAGCTAAAAGGCGAAAGAAGTCCGGGGACAAGACTGCCACCAAGCCTCCAACCAAGGCCACAGCCCGGAGGGCTTGGAAGCCCAAAGAGCCTCTGACCTCGGATGAGTAAGCCACTTCACCTTTTGCTATTTATTCGTTCTTCCTTAGTCATAATTTCTCATCATTTATGATTTGATACGACAGGGCCGTGGTAGAGGTTCCCCAGAGCGGATCCGATATTGCTTCACCGCTCCGACATAGCCCTTCTCCACCTCGTGGCGACGATTCACGCCCGTTGAGCCCCATTCAGGAGGGTTCAACGGCTGCTCCGGGTTCCAGCCCACCTCGTCAAGAGGAGGGAAACCTCGGAGCGGGGGAAATTGGCTCTGCCGAGGCAGCAACAACTACCACTTTGGCTCCGCCGCAACCAGCTCCGTCCGAGATACCTACAGTTCCTCCGTCAAAAGGAAAATCCGCACCAGCACCATCGTCGGTTCTAGCACCAGCAGCTACAACAAAGGCACCAAGCCCCTCCGCCTCGTCCAAGTCTTCCAAGGCTCGGCGAGAAGATATCAGCAGCACCAAGGGAAGCACCAAGGCAGCTCCCAAGGGCAAATCCGCTACAACAACTTCCACCTCACAACAGCAACCCAAGGGCAAGAAGGCTCCTAACGCCACCAAGGCAACGTCCGTTGAGACTGGACAACGCACACTTGCCTCCATGCTCACAAAAAAGACTCCACCGCCGAAGGATGCCTCTGCCGAGCCAGCTGATATGCAACTTACTTTGCACACCAGTTCGACCCTTTCCCAGGTTGAGAGGAGGGAAGCTCATGCTAAGGGTCTAGTTGCACCCCACATGCTCAGCGGCGAACGATATCCTCCGACCTTGATCGAGTTTGTGAACAACTGGAACAAGGCGGAGTTCGTCAACAATGACGATCTCCCGAAGAAGTTCGGTGCCGCCAAATTTGCTGCGCAGATGAATACTATTGCCAAGGCAATCAACCTTGCAGGTCGGATGATGGAGGTGCATTATTTCTCCTTTTCCTTAGCATGCAGAAGATATTAGTGATATAACCATTAGTCCCCGAGCCTCCGAGGGAGTAACTTGTTACTCGGCCGGATGCTCCTTAGAGAACTAGCGTGGCTCCTTAGCAACTTTGGACATGCACACACCTAGAGCCGGGTTAAGTTCCACTTGGCCCGGATTTTGTACACTTCGAATATGCACAAGACTAAGCTGTCTATTTTTGCTCTTTCAGGTGACCACCAATCGTCGGAGCACTGAATTTCAGCGTCTCCTTGATACTCACAAGATGTTGCGCGCAAAGCATAGTGCGCTGCTTGCCGAACATGATAAAAGGGGTAAGTTTTCTCCTTGTCAATTTTCCATCTCTCTTCATCTTTTTCCGCCGAACTAATCCCTCATTCGGATTTCACAGCTGGTGTGGAGGCTGAGAATATCCTTATGAGGAAAAATCTGGACCAGATAAAGGGTAAGTTAATATTGCTCCACCTTGTTGTGCTTTCTATCTCCTTTTCTCCTTGGCTCGGCAAATATTCATACCTCGGCTTTGCCGGGTCAACAAACTATTTCAGCCTCTCTTGAAGATAGTGTGCCCGTTCCTGACATGATGCTGCATTTTCTCAAACAAGCAGGACACCACCAAGCTAAACTTAAGAAGAAAGACGATGAGCTTTCCCTTCTTCGGACCAAAGATGAAGAAATTGCCTGGCTTAAGGCAGATATGAAGAAGCTTAAGGCGCAGCACAAATCCAAACTGGAGAAGGCAGGCCAAGACTTTACTGAAGAGAGAGAACGCCTCAATCTCCAAATCACCAAGGACCAGGATCTTCTCAAGGAGGCCAACGTCAAGCTTGAGTCGGCGAATGCTGAACTTGCGCAACTCCGGGAGAGGCGTGACAAGTGCACTAAGGAGCTGACCCGGATCCACAGCCACATCTCTCGTAAGTTCTTTTCCTTAAGCCGGCATGAATCTCTCCGGGTCAAGCTCTTCAGACAAGTTTCCAGAGGGTGATGCCATTGCATCCACTACTGTTACCAAGTTCCGCCAGTAGAGAGGTACTCCATCTGGTTCTGGCGCCATTCCTCTTGATCTGGAGGACCTGCTTGTCAGCTTGTCCTCTAGAGTTGAAATCATGAAGAACCACGGCAAGGATATTCTAAGCCCAGCGGTCCGGGTCTTCAATGCCCTTTGGCCCGGCGAAGACACTCCAGAGGGTTCCGCTTCTCTAATTAATAAGTTGATGGAGTGCGAGACCCAGCTAGACCTTTGGAGGGAATCCGTCGGACGTGCCGGAGCTGAGACCGTCCTCCACTATGTGCTCACATGGTACGAGAAAATCAATCTCGATCTTCTAGACCGCATGCACACCGGGTCAAGGTGGTCCACCGATCCGGATTGTGTAGCTCGTCGCAAGGCTTGTGCCCATAACCTCATTCAATATGCTCCCATCCATCAATGGAATGAGGGACCAAGCTTTCTCGATGCCGTTGACGACGAATACGTCGAAGATGGTTCGGGTGAAGATGATGAGAGCAAAGCCTCGGACGTCGAAGAAGATCAATATGAAGCTGAAGCCGAGGCTGGAGCTGCACCTGCTAGTGCCAAATTACCTCCTCCTCCTGCTCCTTGAGCAAAAAAACTTTGAAATTTATCAGATCCCCGGTATGCCGGGTGCAATTGTATCTAAACACATCAGTTATATTTTGCTACTAAGTTTTTATGCCAGATTAACTTGGGCGTAGTCCCCGAGTTTCATTTCTTGTTCCTCCAATTTCTTGGCTCGGCTCGTGTCTACCTTGATTCGGTTTTATGACTTACGAATCCGAGTTTCAAAAATTGACTTAACATTACTTGGAAACTTTAGGATTAGCTCAAAATAATTCAGCGTAATAAATTTAAAGTAAGCACAAGGTTAGTCCAAAAAACAAACGTCGGCTCAATTAAGTTTCTTTCCTTAGTCTGTTTTCATGTGCTACGCAATTCCAAACTTGTTCTCTTGCTTGCCATGAAGCCAAATCTTGTTGGACAGCAGCAAGTCGAAGAGTTAGGTTTTTGGTGCTCACACACTACTAATCCGGCTTAAGTAGAAGCAACTTACGCCAACCTACATATAAATAGAAGATACAGAAAACAACCAATATTATTAAGGCAGTCCTCGAGTTACTGCTCGAGGTGCCAAGATTCCATTGATAAGCTCATTGCCGGCATACATACTAACATATGAGAGACTCGGATACATACACTTCTCTACTAAGTGTAGAAATGACGAAGTAGAGCTACATTCCATGGACGTTTGGATTCCTTGCCGGACCTGTCCGCCTTGTTCTTCTCCTGTGGTTTTGCATCGATAAGATAATAAGAATCATTGTGCAATGCTTTGCTCACAATGAATGGCCCTTCGCATGGGGGGGATAATTTATGCATGCCAGCAGTACGTTGTACCAACCGGAGTACCAGATCTCCTTCCCGGAAAACTCGGGGCTTACTTTCCGGCTATGATAGCGTCGGAGATTTTGCTGATATATGGCGGATCTGGACAATGCCAATTCTCTCGCTTCTTCCAGCAGATCAACATCATTCTGCCGGGCTTCTTGCACTTCGGCTTCTGTGTATTGGGTGACCCTAGGCGAGTCATGCTCTATGTCGGGTGGTAATACAGCTTCTGCCCCATATACCAGAAAGAATGACGTATAGCCCGTTGATCGATTCGGAGTTGTTCTTAAACTCCACAGTACTACTGGTAGTTCTTCTATCCAGCACCCCGCTGATCTTTGCAGCGGCTCAATGAGCCAGGGTTTTATCCTGGATAACACCAATCCGTTGGATCTTTCCACTTGCCCGTTCGATGCAGGGTGGGCTACTGAGGCAACATCCAGCCGGATCTTCTTATCCTGGCAAAAACGCGCAAATGCTCCTTTAGGAAAATTTGTGCCATTATCCGTTATGATACTGTGAGGATAACCGTATCTTAAGATGATGTCTTTGAGGAAAGTTACGGCAGTAGCTCCATCACACTTTCTTATTGGCTTCACTTCAATCCATTTCGTAAATTTGTCAACCATGACCAGGATGTGGGTCATGTTCCCTCTTGCTGGTTTAAACGGGCCAACCATATCCAAGCACCATACGGCAAATGGCCATGTAATTGGTATGGTCTTGAGCTCCGACATTGGCATATGTGTCTTTGTCGCATATCTCTTACATCCATTGCATTTTCTCACCAGATCTTCTACTTGTGCCAAGGCACTTGGCCAGTAAAACCCATGGCGGAAAGCTTTTGCTACGAAGGATCTGGACGAGGCATGATGCCCACATTCCCCTTGATGTATATCTCGGAGGTGTCAAGTCCTTCCTCCGGGTCAACACATCGCTGGAGGACATTAGTCACACTCCTTTTGTATAGCTCGGAATGGATGATCGTGTATGCTTTTGCTCTCCTCTGAGTTTGCCTGGAAAGTACCTCCTCAGTGGGTAAGGTTCCATCTTTTAGGAATTGGAATATGGGCAGTGCCCAAGTTGGTACAGCTCGCACTGGGAACACATCCTCATCAATTTCCATCCACCGGCATAACTTCTACCGGATCATGCTGTGCAGTCCCTGGGTTTGTCGAGGCAGTCCCCGTGTTTGCCAAGGCAGTCCCCGGGTTTCGCGAACCACTCCCCACATCAATGTCCATGGGCACAACCTCTGATTCCTGATTTGCTGGGATAAAAATTGAGTCGGACTCCAGGGGTGGTTTGATAGATGGTTTTCTGAGGTGCTCTAATGCTACGCCCGGTGGAATTTCTTGTCGGGTTGACCCGAGCTTCGACAATATATCGGCAGTCTCATTTTCCTCTCGGGGTATATGGTGAAATTCGCATCCCTCAAAGTAACCAGATATCTTCTGCACATGAAATCTGTACAATGCCATGTTCGCATCCAGAGCATCCCATTGTCCGGAGACTTGCTGGACTACGAGATCCAAGTCATCGAAGCATTGGATCCGACGTATTCCAATCTCCTTCACCACTTTGAGCCCATGTACAAGTGCCTCATATTCTGCAACATTGTTTGATGCAGTGAAGTGGATTTGCAGCACATACTTCAGCTGGTCCTTCTTTGGCGAGGTAAGCACAACTCCGGCACCTAACCCGGTTTTTGTTTTTGACCCGTCAAAGTGCATTCTCCAATAGTTCGGATCTGGCAATGGTGGCTCATATTGCACCTCGGCCCAATCCACAAATAAGTTTGCCACAGCCTGAGATTTGATTGCTTCTCTTCTGTCATATTGTGGCGCATAAGGAGATAGCTCAATTGCCCATTTTGCAACCCTGCCACTTGCATCCTTGTTGCTCATTATCTCGGATATGGGAACTTCACATATTACCTTGATTGGGTGCTCCTCGAAATAGTGCTTCAGCTTCTTAGCTGCCATATACACACCATATGCCACCTTCTGATAGTGAGGATAGTTCCGCTTTGAGGCTGATAATACTCGCTCAGATAATATACTGGCCTTTGCACTGACTTACCCTCTTCGTCGCGCTCTACCACGATTACTGCACTTACAACTCGGTTGGTTGCGGCTATATAGAGCAATATTGGCTCCTTTGATAGTGGAGAGGCTAACCCTGGTGTAGTGGCTAACATCTTCTTTAGTTGGATAAAGGCTTCATTGGCCTGCGGTGTCCAAATGAACTTGTCCGATTTTTTCATGAGTTGATAGAGAGGCAGTGCCTTTTCTCCCAACCGACATACAAACCGACTTAAGGATGCCAGGCAATCAGTGAACTTCTGGACATCGTTAAGACACTTCGGCAGTTCCATTCGCTCTATGACCCGGATTTTAGTTGGATTGACCTCGATACCTCGGCCAGAGACAAGAAATCCGAGTAACTTTCTAGCCGGGACACCGAAGGTGCATTTTTCCGGATTAAGCTTCATTCGGAACCTCCTTAGGTTCGCAAATGTCTGCCTGATATCGTCAAAGAGCGTTTTGCTTTCCTTGGTCTTTATCACAACATCATCCACATACACCTGCACATTTTGACCGATTTGATCATGCAAACATTTTTGCATACATCTTTTGTACGTTGCCCCTGCATTACGTAAGCCAAAAGGCATGGTGCGATAGCAATAAGCCCCATACGGGGTGATGAACGCAGTCTTTATTTGAGCACTTGGGTTTAGAGGTATCTGGTGGAAACCAGAATAAGCATCAATGACAGACAACAACTCACACCCGGCAGTGGAATCTATGACTTGGTCTATCCTTGGCAGTGGGAATGGATCTTTTGGACATGCCTTATTCAGGTTCGTGTAATCGATACACATACGCCAAACCACTGCCACGTTTGGATCATCCTTCTTCTTCTCCACCAGCACCGGATTAGATAGCCAATCCGGGTAAAGTACTTCCATGATAATTCATGCAGCCAACAAACGAGCTATCTCATCTCCTATGACCTTTCTCCTGTCTTCGGCGAAGCGGCGGAGAGGTTGCTTCACCAGCTTTGCTCCGGGTCTGACATTCAAAGAGTGCTCGGCCAACTCCCTCGGAACACCTTGCAAGTACTGTGTGGACCAAGCAAATATATCCCGATTCTCACGGAGGAAGTTGACGAGCTCGCTTTCCTATTTGTCATTTAACCCTGCACCAATTGTTACGGTACGCTCAGGGAACATATCATCAACACGCACTTTCTTGGTATCTTTTGCCGCTTGGAATGAGACACTACCATGCGGGTTACTCAGCGCCGGCATATACTGCTGCGCGGACTGAGCCAATGCCGCCACTTCTTGGATCTTTCTCTTTTCTTGCGCAATCACGAGTGACTCGGCCAGGTTAGATCTGGCAGATGCACACTCTATGGAACGTCGGAAATCCCCAGCTATGGTAATTACACCATTTGGCCCGGGCAGCTTCATCTTCAAGTAACTGATGTGACAACTTGCCATGAATTTGTTCAGAGTTGGCCTGCCAAGCAACGCGTGATATGCACTCTCCAAATTTACAACTTCGAACTCTAAATTCTCAGTCCGACAGTTATCTCTTGTGCCGAACAATATGTCAACCCGGACCTTGCCTATGGGCTCACAAGAAATGCCTGGCACAATGCCATGGAAAGTTGTCCTTGTAGCTTGGAGCATATTCTCCGAGATACCCAACTTGCGCATCGTGTCCACATACATGATGTTGATGATACTGCCATTATCAATCAGCACCTTTGAGAACCTCACGTTGATGTTAGGCCCAATGAACGTTGGATCCAACACCAGGGCATACGAACCAGGACTTGGCATGAGCTTTGGATGATCCTTGATGCTCTAGGTAATCTCCTGATCCGACCAAGGCATATATCTCGTCACGGCCGGCATTACTGCATTGACCTCCATATGTCGGTGCTGCAAGCTCTTTCTGTCTGTCTCTTCCGTAGTGAACACACAATAACTTTGATGATGCTCTCTATACTCATTCCTCCCCTCGTTTCCGGGGTACCTCTGATCCTATTGGTTTTGGTTCTCCACCTGATGCACTGCATCCCTTCTCTCATGGTTGTCATACCTCGGCGGAGGGGGAGGCAACATTAGCTGTTGCCTGTTCGCTCCGGAGAGAAATTTCTGCCGGGGTAACTCCTTCCGAGGTTGATCATTCCAAGGTGCCTAAGTATTCCCCGAACCACTTTGTTCTATCTTTCGCATCCATTCACACTGCCTGGTTGTGTGACCCGCTGGGTTACTCAGATTTGGCGTGTGAAACTTACACGACTGATCCAGCATTGCCTCATAGGTGTACCTCGGACGGTCCTTTTTTTCTTGCCACTGTTTTTTCTGCTCTAGCATCCAAGTTTTCTTTCCATCATTCCTTGGTGTCCATCGCTGTCCTCTAGTTTTTTGACATTGACTGCTTCCTTCTCCCGGTTGATCCTGATTCACAGCTGCAACTTGTTGCGAACTGTACTGATAATCCAGTCTCTCATCCCTTCTTTTACCTCGTTAATCATTTCTCCGGGATGACCCGGCCCCATCTCGCTGACAATACTCCTCGCTTGACTCGTTTGACGTGAGCCTAGGTTGCGTCGGATCACCCAAGGCATATGAATCAGCAATTCGGATTGTTTCTGCCAAGGTGGTTGGCATATCTCTTTGCATCCTTTGCCATAGCATGCTTGCATATCTGCATCCTTGTGCAAACCAAGCTATGGCATGTGACTCAATCACACCCTCACACGAGTTTCGCATAGTGCACCAATGGGTTAAAAACTCACGGTCAGTCTCATTCGGTCTCTGCTTACACATCACTAGGGTCTGTGGTCTGTTGGGCCTCTGATACATACTTGAGAAATTGCTAACAAACATCTCCTCAAAATCGATCCAACAGTTAATACTTCCGGGTGGCAAATTGTTTAGCCATACCCTCGCTGGCCCCTCCAGCATCTGGGACACATACCTCACAGCCCATCTCAAGTTGCCTGTGGCAATTTTCATAGCAGTTGCATAGTTAATCAACCAATCCTCTGGCTTAGTGCTGCCGTCATACGTCTTTGTGCCTCTAGGTAACTGGAAGTTAGGTACCAGAGGTTCCTTCATGATCCGAGGCCCAAAACAAGCTGGACCCGGAGGACCTTGACACTCAATTTTCTCCGACCTATACAGCCGATCCAGTTTTAACCTGGCATCATCAGGCATCAGGTTCCTGCTTCCCAATCTTGACCCTATCACGTGATAGTCCGGTCTAGGATAGCCAGCATTCACCATCTCCGAATCACCATCATTGTATCTATCTTTTTCCTGTGGAGCTGCTCTCTGTTGCATACCTTGGTCGGCGCTACGCTCTTGCTGTGGTATATTCCGCTGCTGCGGTTGACCTGCACCTACCGAATTACGCTGTCTGGCATTGCCGTTTACAGCATTCCTTTGACCGGCATTGCCTTGGTCATGGTTACCTCGACCAGCTTCACCTTGGCTCACACTCCTTCGATCCTCATTTCTTTGCACTTCTTTCCCTTTCCCTGCCCTTGCCGGGTCATATGGGACTATCTGCTTATTCCTCCTGGCCGAAGTTACTACCTCTTCTCTCCTTGGACCACCATGAGGAGACGATGCGGCTCCAGCGGATTTCTCCGGGTTACCCACCGCCGAATGAACGATCTTGGAGGCCCCAGCTTTCTCCAGGTTAGCCCTGAGCAACTCCTCGTTTTGCCTATTCGCGATCCGAACCAACTCATTGACTCTATCCTGCTATCTTTGACGGGCTTCACCCATTAGACCTTCTAACTCGGACGCAGCTGCATCCACCGCTCTGAGGTTCTTTGCCGGGGTACTATACTTCGGTAGCCCCACGGACAAACAGTCTTCTAATTCCTCAATCCTAGTATCACCCTCTCTGTTCATTTCACTCATGAGGTTTCTCCCTTTCACCTTTACAGCATCCACCTTATTTGCCTTTGCGTACTCACGCAGCATCATGTTCAACGACTGCTGAGCCACAGCTATCTTTCCGCGCCCTGTAGTATTTTTGCCTAGTCTCCTCTAGCTCGGCCGGTGCCTGATCCGGATCTACTGCTACTGCTACTGGGTTTGCCAATTATCCATCGCCTGCTACAGCACATTCTCAGGCCTCTCTAGCGGAGGACCTCTACTTTTCCTCGGTGCCTTAGGTGTTACCTCTGGATCTGGTGCCGGATCCTTGATTGCGCCAGTGCTAGGCGCGGTCATCATTACCTCAGCGTGGTCCGAGGAGCGAGTGATACGCGCCCCGCGAACCACACTAAGGGGTGGCTCGCCTCCTTCGACGATGTGCCGCGGATGAACATACGACACATCGACAGCAACGTAGATCTTGTGCGTGCTGAGCTTGACGAAGAGGCCGTTGCGCGGGAGAGGACGCTTGTCGAAGCAGCCAGCATTGTCGCTGACGAAATCCAGCACTCCAAAGCGCTGAACGAGCCCGGAGACGATGCGTTCGCCGGTGCCGATGAAGTTTCCCGTCCGGATCTTCACCCTAGCTAGCGCTGCTAGCCCCACGGTGGGCGCCAACTGTCGTGGTGGTGTCACGGCAGATGCCATGGATAGGCTAAAGGTGGGGACTAAATGCACTAGGGGAATCCAGGGAGGGATAGTGTGGTCGTTCCACACATGGTAGCTTTGTATTCGATTCACTTCCAAGACTTATAAATGCTCCTAGAGCTGTATTGGGGAGAGGAGGAAGAAGAACTATCTTACTCTCACCACTAGCTAAACACAACTCTCTAGGAGACAGTCAAGTCAAGACCAATCAACCCGAGACCAACCAGCCCCTTCTACAGAGGCCCTAGCCCTCCTTCTATTGGGGTGGCTAGGTCTCTTCTTAGGGCATACATGGAGGCATATTCCCTGGAATATGCATCCTCCCAAAATAGTAAGCCGACCGGGTCACTTTTGCCCCACGTCATCCATGCTGAGGCTACGTGAGCCTCTGCAGTGCATGCGTCATCCGACATAGGCTTCGTCACCTTTGTCGGCCATGCCTCAGTGGTCCTGCCTCTATCCGCTTCGCTCACGCTCTGCGTACAGTGGTCACCTTTGACCAACGAGATACCTTCCTTCTCTTACAAGCTTGATATGACTCGAATCCTACATAGTAGATCGGGCTACACCTGTTCCTGCATACAAGTTAGATACATCTTACCGACATACGGCATAAGTCGGTTGAGACCAAGTTAGGTGGACGTCCCCTGGTCCGGGTTACTCCGTGATCCGGCCTGCCTTGAGGTGACTCGACCACCACTTGCTTTGACTTGCCGTACCTCGGCTAACCAGGCCTTTATACCCCGGCGTGACCCTACCCGGGGGTATCCCCCAACACAATGGGAATTCGTTGGTGAATCAAGTACATCAAGAAACTTGGAAGGGTTAAACGAAGCTAAAGCTATATATGAAAACAACATTTTATTCATGGACTGTGGACTTTCCCGAACAGGTGGTGAATCCCAAACTGAACACCACCTTGTACGTGAAGAGCGACCTCGTGGTGAACTCCTTAGTTGCAATTGTGGTTGTAGGGTGCTGGCATTCTATAGCCTATAGTGGACTTGGAGTAGACGGTGTAAGAATATTGAGGCGTTAGGCACAACCTCTTTGTTACATTACGATGGGTTAAGAAGATCACTGAGCACAACATTTATGTAACTTATTGTTACTGAGGTAATAAATTAAGTATGATATTTCAGAGTTAGTGGTCCTTTATATTATGCAGGAAATTGCTTGCAGAAACCTTTCTACTTGTTATTATTTTTAAAGTAGCAGATGCCTTTCTTGATTTTTTTAAGAGAACGGACAAGATATGATACTAATTCTGTAAGTTTTTTAATAGATGCGAATTGTACAATCAATAAGACCAGTCATACATATGTCATAGTCAGATAAAAAAATCAATTTTCCCAAGTCATGTGACCAGAGTAGCTTATGGATGAATCAAACTACTTTTTGAAACTGCCTATTGTGTAATATTTGAATAAAAAAACTAAATATTTTTATTCATTTATTTCAGGTAGGATCAATTGAGCATGCACTCATGAAAATGAGCAGGAGTGTTAAGGGGGCCAGAAACTTTTGACAGCTAAAAAATTCCTTTAGGCCAGAGGGCTGCAACAACCTGTTGTGGATAAGCAAGGTCGAGAGGAAAACTTCTTTCCAATAGGAGGACGACGTGACAAGACCAGCTGGTCATCTGTAGATGTAGGACACTACCCAAACAAATCAGCGACGGGCGACTAAGGAATGGGAGAGAGACTCCGACTTTGGAGGTGTGAGTTTAGCTTCTCCGTCATCTTCATGTAATAGAAGGCCCCACTGGCGATAGTAGTGTGTGAGGGGGGTGCTCCGCAATGAGGTTTGAGCTCGTATTGGCCAAAGTTGCACTAGCACCGAGTGGTCATGACTTGTGCTAAGAAATAGCATGTGAGGTGTGTCGTGAAGGAACATGGTTCACACAAGTGAGGATTGTGACCGTGGGTTCATACCAACGATGTGAGATAGTTAATTTTATATTGTCACGAGTTCGTGACTATGGGTTCGTGACTTCGTGATTGTAGGTTCGTCATAGGCTCATGGCGCAACAATGTGCATAAATGAAATTGTTGAAGTTTGAGGAAAGGTTTTTTTTGTTTTCTAATATATACACTATATTAGTTTTCCATTAAGTTTCTTTGGTTTAAAAGGAATTATTTTGTTGCCATAGAAGAATATGGATGGACAAACATTATCCATATTTTAGACATTTTATATACCATCATCTCTTGCAATGGGTGACACACAAATTACAATACGCCATCATCTCTAGCGATACTTGAGGACCATTTCATATGTTTGCTAATTTTTAAAAATGGTGCACGAGCGATAATTGGTAAGGAGAGATCACAGAACTTTGAAGCGACGACTATGCTAGAACAATGGTGGATGATGAAAATAGAGGTGGAAGGGAAGAGGGAAAGATTTTACAAAGATACAAGATGACTCATAAGGAGGGATGAAGCGGCAAAGAATTAGTATTCATCACTATATGAATGTGGAATGAACATGTTTGTCACACATTTATGAAATTAGAACAATTAATCTAATTGATATGTAGTATATTTTTTGTTTTCCAGTGGCAATGCACATGCATTTTGCTAGTATTTTCATACATGAGAATATGATTTAAAGTGGGGGTCCCATTTTATAAAGTTTAAGATTACTATTTAATAGGTTTAAAGTGACCAGAAATGCCCTAATAGCATTAAATTGGTACTAGTCCAAAGTCATTGCGTGCAAACCAAAATATTTTTACATATTCAGATAGATATTGTCAAATGTGATTTTTGAGAGTTTGAATCAACTCAAAAGCTATTATGGTTGATTTTTTGAAAAATGTTTGAAGTTGCAAAATTCTCTGTTTGGTTATTTTTACTATAGATTATCTCTAACTCCAAATGATTTAAATCCAACGGCCTTGGATAGATAATTTAATTACCTTTCTAGCAAAATTTGAAACATGCAATTTGGTTTAGTGAAACTCTCTAAATTGATTTTTGAATCTAGGTACAGAATAGGGTTTTAATTAAATTGGAAAATCGATATTTGAATCTCCAGGCCTGAGCGGGAAAGCTAAACGGGCCGGCCCAGCTACACTACGCAACGCAGCGAGCTGCTAAAAGATGGGGTACACCAGTCAGAGCCCTACGATCTTTCAACCAGAGCCCTACGATCTAATTCTAATCCAACGGGTCATGGTTCATCATCGATGATGAACAACTCCGATGAGGAAAATGACCTAGCGCGGCGGTGGGGGTCTGCGGGGCTCACCTAGGCTCTAGCTAGGGTCGGCGACGGGGCAATCGACGTGGTAGACGATGGTCGTTCTAGCGGTGGTTGCGGCAGGGCTTGGGGTGGTCGAAATCAACGGTGCCCTTCTCCTCCGGCAGCGACGGGCTCCGGTGCAATTCCAGCGCGGTGGTGCTCGCCTTGCTCCGGGTCAAAGTGTGAGAGTGGCTGTGAGGAGTGGGGAGTGGAGTGGTGTGGAGAATGGAGGCGGGGGTGGCCTCCTTTTATACTGCGGCGAGGGGACCGATCGGTGCGGGCACGAGCTCGACAGTGGCATCGCTACAGGCGGCTATCGGCATGGCTGAGGTAGCTGGCTGGTGCGGTGCTCCCTGGTGGTTCTCATGGGCGTAATGGCGAGGCGTGGGGTGGCTTGGTTCGGTTGGGAGCGTGCGGTGCTCCGCACGGGCACAGAGGTGTTTGCGGGGGCGTGCGGCAGCTGCCGGTCGCGTGGTGGTGAACGGGGCTGTCTGCTGGGTTGTTGTGATCATGGCGGGCGTGAGTGTGCGCGGCGACGGCAAGGCGCGGTCTGGGCGAGCTGGTCGAGCGCGGTGAGCTGGCGCGCTCTGGACATGGTGCAGAGGCACGGTGTGCGGCATAGCTAGGGTGATCCAGGGCTCGGCTAGGTCGAGGCTGTGACAAGGAGTGGCGGTGGACCGAGGCGTGCTTCCTGGACATGATGTTTGGCTGCGGCGGTGTTTGCTGTGAGCTGGCTGTGGTCGGCTGGCGATAACCACAATCGGGCGGCGCTCCACTGTGCAAACGGCAAAGGGGGGATGATATCCACTGCTTGGTTAGATGCTGGGGAGAGAATGGAGTGAAGAGGGGATAGAGGAGTTGATGATTACTACTCCAAAACAGTGGAGTTAGGCAGTGCTTTGTTAGTGTAAGCAAGGTGTTTGTGAAAATGGCCGCAAGAACTAGAGTTTGGAATCTTTGATTCAAAAAATTTCAGTGATCTTATGTTAAGCTTGAGAGTCCATGTTTGCTTGGAGAGGTCAAGGGGATTTGATTTGGTAGGTTTTTGAAAAAGTGGGATCTTAACACATACACTTGATTCAATTTTCAAATGTCCTTTAAATAGATTTGAAAGATGTTTTTGTAAGTTTGTAAAGTGGGCCTTGATCCACTTTTACTTGGTCTAGCAAGGGGTGAAAAGAAGTAGAAATGTTTATTTTAGAAATTATCTTCTAGGAACACTCCAAGTGACCTAGTGGTTAACTTTGGCCAAAATGACAATTTGATCTTTTTATTCATATTTGATTTCTTTTTCTTTGGATTTTGTTTGTAAATGGTCTAGATGATGTAGCATTTATCTTTAAACCATTTCCCATCATTTGTAACAAGCAAACAAGGCAATTACACTCAATTCTACACTAACGCAAAATACACATGCATTCATATTTAAATTATTAAAAAAAGTTTTTGTTAACCCTAACTTTGGGTGGTTTGAACTTGATAATCTTGATAATAAGTTTTTGGGGTGTTACAGGAACCAACTATATGGCAAGAGCTATACAGGCCGCACTCGTATAGTTGGTCGTTACTTGGCAGGACACTTCCAAATCCGTAATTTTTTTCCTGTTTCATTAAGATTCTTTTCTTGGGCGACAATTTGGTGTTTCTCGCGAGTTTTACCGACCTCTGACCCCCCTTATATACTGCCATTTTCTCTCTCTCTCTAGTCATAATCTCCAGAAACCAATCTACCTCTTATTCACACATGAGGACTCTCAACCAAGGGATAGAAGCCAAGAAGAAAGGCTCCTATGGAGATTGGGAGCAATAGCGAGCAAGGCAAGGAGATCAAGACCATCCCTATAGAGTTCCTCGATGCCGACCATGGGTGTCAGAATAGGGATTTGAAGGCCCTAGAGCTGAAGATTGAACAGTTGGACAAGGAGAAGCCAGGGACACCCAAAGACCTTTGATTGCTACGACTTTATCTTGACAAAATTGATGAAGATATCAAGCAGACAACTGAAGCAGGTTTTTCTATGAGTCTTAAGGTGCTACAAACACTTCAGGAAAACAATGAATTCATTAAAGAACAAGTGAAAGTGCTGGAGAGGAATAATCTTTTCTACAAGCTACGCGTTAAGGAGTTAGAATTGTCAATCAATCCCTCCGTCTTAGGCTGGCCCGTGAGGAGAAGATGCCACATGCCATGGCGCCATAATGATTTACAATAATCACGGTATCAAATAATCGCAAGGGATTATTTGATCCTACATGGCTTCATTCCAAGCTTGGGGAGATCTTTAAGACCTTTTAATCTATCTTATAAGTTTTTATTACTATTTTTGCATTAGTTCAAACTAGAAATAAAGTTTGCATCATTAGAATTCCCTTCAGGAATAGTCGATCCCTTTTATGAAATTCCGAGTTTATTATTATATATGGAGCAATATTTAGTTTGTGTTTGTTTTATTGGATATATGAATGGGTTGAGTATAATTTTACTTGCACTTGATGATAGAAATAGGAGTCTTCCACACCATTGGTATTAATGGAACATATAAAGATAATTTGGTCAATATGTTGTAGGTCTACGGTTTGATTTACAAAGAAAAATTATCTATGCAGTTAAGTTGAAAAAGAAACCTTGAGCAAAGGAAAATGAAAGTGCTATCAAAATAAAGTGATAACAAGTCAAGGTAGAATCTTCAAGTCATAAAAATTCTTGACATACAATTGGAATTTGATAATTGAGATCGTTAAACTTTGGATTCCTACATGAAGTGGAATGTATGGCTAGCTTCTTTGCACAACACTTACATAAGGTGTGAGCATATACAAAGAAAAGAGAAAAAGAAGAAGAAAAAGAGCGAGTGTGCAAAGAGCAAATAGGCATATACCACTATATTGTAGTATGACAAAGGGACACTGATTTTGAATCTAAAGTGAATACGTTGATCCTAAAACACTTGGGACTACCTCGCTAACTCATTCGGTTGAATCGGATACTTTTACATTATGTTGAGATTCATCTTTTATGAACTGTTGATCACTAAGGTGTGGAAGCTTGCTAATACTATTCAGATTGTTCAAGTAAGGTACTATTCATGAACTTATTCCTATGTATCGTATATGATAAACACATGATGCAACTGCCTCATTTATTTTATCGACTCAGCTTCATGAATATGAGGATCACATCCATTAAGCTAAACTTGCTCGGGACGAGCAAGAGTCTAAGCTTGGGGAAGTTGATGAGTGCGTATTTGCATCATGTTTTACAATATTATTTTGCATTGTACGTGTAGGATCTTGGTATTTCATCGCACTCGCGCGCATATTTTATGTCTGTTTTCACCAGGATTGAGACAAATGATGGATCCACTAGATATAATTCTTGGAGCAGTTGTACTGAGGAGACAAGGAGTCAAAACAACGTAAATCGCTTATTTGGCAAATATTAATAATACCAGAAGAAAGCTAGAAGCGAACAAAGGAGAGAGAGTTTAACGACCAACTATACGACCAGAATAAATTTTCCAGCTGTATAGTTAGCGCCGCCTCTTCCTCCTCAAATAGTTTCAACTCGTGCAACTAGATCAAGGAGATGACATATAGAACACCCAGAAATCGCCGAAACCTCACCTCCAGAAGGCATCTGAGGGGGAACTCATCCACCGGGGATCCATCTTCGCCCTGCACAGATCCGAGAGGCTAAGGCATCGATCTTCATCATCCACCGCTGTATCACCACCATCTCCATCCATCCCATCTACATCTTGTCTAGATCTTGTTGTAATTTCCGTACTCGTTGTGGATTTATACAAGTACTATTCATCTATGATAGATTCCATTGATATGGCCATGATGTTGATTGCCTCCATGTCTGAGTAGTTCTTTAGTTCTTGGGGAGATGGAGAAACCCTAGTATGAGATTGAAATAAGATAAAGTATATTATGATATTCATCGTTGTGACCATGTGTTAGATTGTCTTCATCTTGATGTTGAAAGAAGTCGACCTCTCAATATTTGCCTCTCATGGGGACTTGATGGAGGGAACTACTTGTTGGTAGATGGAGGCGTGTTAGCACTTACTATGACTATAAAGTTGTTGGCACTCCTTGCGTATCAACTTGGGAACCGAGGAAACTCACTAAACACTATCCATGCCATGGGTTCGTCCTACGGGATTACGTCCCCTAATAGCATAGTAATTCGATTGATGTCGATTGCTGACTGATGTGGTCATGAGGATGATGTGAGCAGCGGTTGCTGCCTATTTGTCCAAATATGGAGTTCCTCCCACACATACATACTTGAGAATGTTCATGATAATAATCTTTATCTTATCCCCTTATAATGCTAGTGGTGTACCCGCTACTCCCTAAGAACGCTTTTCCCTATTGCAGTTCCAATCTCTCTTACATACATGATACTTACTTTCTGCATTCAGTTGTTTTACTTTACTTTATTGTTGCTCTTATACCTAAAACCCAAAAACACCCTTTTACACAATACTCAGATTTTATCTTGTTACATAGAACTTTATTTACCATTTCTATCGTAATATTTATCTCAATATTTATTAGAATTTAGACAACTGCTCCCTGTGGGATCGATATCTTTATTTCAAAACTAGCTATAAATGACCTGTGCACTTGCAGTCATAAGAAGCTGAGGTGATCTTGAAGGATCATGGAAGATGGAAGGTTTGGTCGGTTGAGGACCGTGAGATGAAATAGGGTGACCCAATCCTAATGTTTTCCAAAAGGTTTCAAAAAGGTTTCCAAAGTGTTTAACAAAAAAATTCAACAAAGACATGTAGATGATATATCTACAAGAGATATTATTTTAGAAAAGAACCTCTCATGGAGCCCTCCTACTACCACAACCATATTGCATATCCTCTATTTGTTATTATCTTAAGGTGGTTTGTGAGTACATTCAATGTACTCACTGACATTGTCCCTAGCTATTAACTTGTTTAGATATCAATAAGTGATGATGAAGACTATGCGAGCTAGGACATTTTCCCAGTCAGCCGCCTATAGGTTAAGGCATGTCTCGGGCTCTATGCTTCGATAAAGTTCTATTGATGATGATTAATGTAGCCATAATGGCTATCGAGGTATGACTTGTATTCGTTTAAGTAATAGATGTTTACATTGATACTTGTCATTTATGTGCCACGATCATGGGATCGTGGTGTATGCATAACAAGGATTCTCGGAGGATTAATCCGGGGGCCCTACACTGTTGGGAATATGACCTAGAGGCAATCATGTATGATGTTATTTCCAATATATTCGTAAAGTTATTATCCATGTATGAACTACTGATATATATATATATCATTGAATATGTGATTCGATTGTGGAACTAAATATTCATGTTGTTCATAGTAATTGTCCTTCGTCATTGAGGTTGTGTTGGACACACAACTTAGACTAATATAAAAGTCGGCAGATGACTCGGTTCCACTTGTCATGAGCATGGAGATGCTATTCTGACTTACACAGATTTGGCTAAAGAGTTTAGCGAGTCGGACTGACCCATATGGAGGTACAACGAACAAGTCGTCATTTGTATGTCTCAATCAATGTAATCCTTAGACCTAAGGTTATTGCACAATCCGAGTTGAGGATCACCAACTTAGGTTCTGTCAAACATTGTTCCGTAAATGGGCATTTATAAAGGCAAAGTTCGGGTCGACTGAGAATCAAGCAGCGTGATGTGAATAACCAAGATGGGATTTTGCCCCTTCGACTAGAGAGATATTCTCTGGGCCCTCTCGGAAGATATGATTTGGAAAGCATGGTCACACATGACTCGGTTAAGTGTTAACCGAGGCGATCGACTAAGAGTTAGTCGGATGAATCACTTATCTCGGATCGAGAAAGAGAGTCGAACTATTTAAGGGATGACGATTATTTGCCTATAGTCCGACAAGGTATATCGTGAGGCAAAAGGGACTCAGACGAAAGTCGCATTGGAAGTTATGTTGTCATGACTCTTTGGTACATGGGAGTCGGCACGTTCTGCTAGGAGCCGCTACCGACTGATCAGTCACGAGTGATACTCAGATCGTGTCCGGGTCACCATGAGCCTGTCGGGTCGCACACTTAAGAGCGGGAGCATATTTGGGTTGGACCCAAAAAGGAAACAGACTGAGTTAGTGGGTTGGATCGCAGTGACTAATATAGGCCTTTTAGTGAATGGGACACAAGTGAGTGGAGCCCACTTTCACTCCTTATATATGCTGGGGCACAGGTGCTTAGAGCACATGGTTAGTCACTCCATGTGTTGGAAACCCTAGCCCCCGTCCAGTCCTGTCGCCACCGTACCGGACCTAGCAGTAAACCGCCAGGACTCCTCCTTGTACGTGTGGATACTGGCGGAGGTGTTGTACGTTCAGCACTTCGACGATCGTGGATCAAAACGGATCGTGAGGACTGCACTACTTCAAGCGACGTGCTACATCGATTCCGCAACCGCGCGTCTAGTGGTAATTCTTGTGGCCCAACAGTGGTATCAAAGCGTTTGCTTCTGGTTTTAGGCACGAGATCATGCATATGTGATATGCAGTTGGTGTTAGATAAGATCTAATTGTAGTTTTGGTGGTCGATCTATGAGATAAATCGGTTTTGTATGAAGTTGATTGGATCAACTATACTCGGGAATTGGTTGATCCGTTTTCTATGATCATACTGCAGAGGTCATGGAACGACATACCCCTACCGGTCGGCTTCTACCATCGGGGTAGACTATGACATGTAAATCCGGATGTGGTGATCGAAGGTCAAAGAGTTTGGTCGAATCGGAGTCCGGATCAGATTGGGGTAAAATTGGTTTATCCGATGATGAAATCCATGTTCAGAATACATATGAGATATGTGTTCTCGGATTTGGGACCGCCAGCTTCGCCCTGTCGTAGCCCGTTAGATGTCGTTGCGAGTTTCACAACGCCGGTAGATATCGTGTATATGCATAACTTGTTTTTGCAGGATGATGTTGTGAATGGTATGCCTTATGTGCATGTGATGTGTGTAATCCATACGTGATCTGCGTATCAGGGTTTTGGTCAGCCGGCTGGAGCCTAGGTGCTGTCATTTTATTGTATAATGACCCGCGTGTTGGATTCTCTATGTAATTTACATTACTAGCTAGTTTAGTTGTTTGGAGAACCCGGATGGCATGCAAGTCAATGTACAAGTCGACTACATGGTGTAAGACGGCACATGACAAGAGTTGACACGAGTTGAATTACAAGCTTTGTGGAGATGGAGATCACCATGAAGAGAGCCATACCATTTCCCATTATACTTGCTTTATTTTGTGTTATTGTTATGTCTCTTTTTTACCTCTATTAGATAGTTGGTAGAAAGTAATCCCTCAAAGAAGGTCTAGTCAATTTCCCCGCCAGTGCTGCACCTTCACAAGTTGGACATTTTTGGTAGTGGGCTCATACAATTGAGGTGCTATCACTTCTTTCCGACTAGGTGGGTTTGAGTCGGACTCTTACAGCGGAAGCACTCAGTAATCTAGACGGGTCTATCACAATGGTTGTGGGACTCAGGGAAAGGTTGGATGGGAGCTAGGGCATGTCATGCCACCCGTCCAGCATGAGTCGTATGAGATGCGATTGACAAGGAGTTGTTTACCTAGATAACTCGACGACTAGCGGTGATGCTAAAGCTCACTAGTTGGCTTAATTATTTAGGGTCCTGAATCACTTAGTAACCATTGGAGGGGTGTTGGTTCTAGTGGGAGCATAAGTATTAAAGTGTTTAATATGCTTTCTCTTTTATGGATACATGTCTTAAGTGTTTTTGCATAATTTTCTATTGTAGATCAATCGCACCTAACAGTCTCCCTCAGATTTCTAGTTTTGCTTTGAGAACCATCTTAGAGAAAGATAAGCTAAATGGAGCTAACTTCACCAACTGGTATCGTAATCTGAGAATTGTTCTCAAGCAAGAAAATAGGGACCATGTCCTAGACAACCCACTTCCATATGAGCCGAATGAGAATGCGACTGTCGCAGCCACCAATGCCTACCGTCAGATTTGTGATGAATCCACAGAGATTAGCTGTCTTATGCTTGCTCACATGGAACCAGACTTGCAGCAGCAGTTCGAGAGTGTTGAGGCCTACGATATGATTGAAAGCCTCAAAAGTATGTTCCAGGCTCAGGCAAATACTGAGAGGTATCAAGTCTCTCAGGCTTTGTTGAGTTGCAAGCTTAAGGATAGCGATCCACTGAGTTCGCATGTGATCAAGATGGTTGCTTACGTGCAGTCCTTGGAAAGGCTGGGCTACCCCATTAGCGAAGAGTTTGCTACATACATAATTCTGAACTCTTTTCCTAGTGTGTATGGTCAGTTCATATCGAACTACCACATGCATGGTATGGATAAGAAGCTCACTGAATTACATGGGATGATCAAGGAGGATGAGGCAGATGTCAAGAAAGGCGCTAGTCAAGTGTTGATGGTGCAAAATAAGGCTAAGTTTAAGAAGAGTTCTTGGACTAAGAAGAAGAAGGCTAAGTCGGGACGTAAGGCTAATGACCCGGTCCAAAGCGCTTCCTCATGGACTAAGCCATCTCCTACAGCCGGATCCACTTGCTTCTACTTCAAGGCGGATGGCCACTGGAAGAGGAATTGTAGCAAGTATCTGTCTAACAAATAAAAGAGTGGAGCTATGACTTCTAGCTCAAGTATGCGTGTTTGCAATGTTATAGACATCTATCTCGCAGATGCACCTAATAGTTCTTGGGTATATGATACCGGATTAGTTATTCACATCTGCAACTCGTTGTAGGGACATGTAAGAACTAGGAGCGTGTCAAGATGCAAGGTTGACATTTGAGTCAGCAATAAAGCAAAAGTCGCTGTGTTGGAAGTCGGAACGGTGCAAATTCATTTACCTTCTAGATTCTTAATGGAGCTAAATAATTGTTATTATGTTTGAGTCCTTAGTCGAAACATTATTTCTGCCTCATGTTTGATGAGACAAGGCTATGAGTCAAATATTAAGAATAATGGTTGTTCTTTGTATTTGAATAATATGTTTCACGGCTTTGCACCCGTCTAGGATGGGTTATTTATTTTGAATCTTGAAGGTGAATTTGTCTATAACATAAATGTGAAAAGGTTGAAACCAAATGATCTGAATATGACTTACTTTTGGCATTCTCGGCTTGGTCATATAAGTTGGAAACGCATGAAGAAGCTCCATGATGATGGACTCCTAACTTGGGTATATGTGAATCCTTCCTACTCGGCAAGATGACCAAGACACCTTTTGCAAAGAGTTATGAAAGGGCCTCCGACTTATTGGGACTAGTACATAGTGATGTATGTGGCCCGATGAGCACGGCAGCCATAGGTGGTTATGAGTACTTCATTACATTCACTGATGATTTGAGTAGGTATGGATATATCTACTTGATGAAACATAAGTCGGAAGCCTTTGAAAAGTTCATGGAATTCTAGAATGAGGTACAGAATCAACTCGGCAAGAAAATAAAGTTTCTTCAGTCGGACCGAGGAGGCAAGTACACGAGCCATGAGATTGATGACCATCTTAAGAGTTGTGGAATAGTTCCCCAACTCATTCCTCTAGGAACGCCGCAGAGAAATGGTGTGTCAGAAAGGAGGACTCGGACCTTGTTAGACATGGTACGATCAATGATGAGTCGGAAAGATCTGCCTTTATCATTTTGGGGTTATTGTCTAGAAACTGTAGCATTCACACTAAACGGAGTACCATCAAAGTCGGTAGAGAAGACACCGCATGAAATGTGGACTGGCAAGAAGCCGAGTTTGTCTTTTCTTAAGATTTGGGGTCGTGAAGCTTTTGTCAAGCGACTTCAATTGGACAAGCTTACTACCAAGTCAGAAGTGTATTTTCGTGAGGTATCCGAGGGAAACCTTGGGTTACTACTTCTACAACCGAGAAGAGGGCAAAGTGTTTGTCGCTCGAAATAGTATCTTCCTTCAGAAAGAGTTTATCATTTGGGGAGTCAGTGGGAGCACGGTGCAGCTCGAAGAAATTAGAGAGATACCGGCTAGCAGCGAGTCAGCAAAAGCCTTAGAGGTTGAGCCAGTCGTGGTAACGGAGCTGGCAACTACACTGACACGACGAAGATCGGCTAGATTGCGAAGTGTTCGTGATGTGTTGCTGTTGGACAGTGATGAGCCGGCAACTTATTCGGAAGCAATGGTGGGATCTGATTCTAAGTCGTGGCTTGGAGCCATGAAATCCAAGTTAAAATCCATGAATGAAAATCAAGTTTGGAACTTGGTTGATCTGCCAGACGTTGCAAGACCCGTCGAGTGCAAATGGGTCTTTAAGAAGAAAACTGATATGGATGGAAATTTTTCTATCTACAAGGCATGGCTTGTCGCGAAGGGGTTCTGACAAGTTCAAGGAGTTGACTACGATGACACTTTCTCTCACGTGGCGATGCTTATGTCAGTTCAAATCATATTAGCTATAGCAGCCTATTTCGACTATGGGATATGGCAGATGGATGTCAAGACTGCTTTCCTTGATGGAAATTTAACCGAGGATGTGTATATGATATAGCCTGAGGGTTTTTGTCAATCTGGCTAATGCTGACAAGTTATGCAGACTTTGGAAATATATTTATGGATTGAAGGAAGCATCTCAGAGTTGGAACATTCGCTTTGATGAGGTAGTCGAATCATTTGGCTTCATCAAGAGTGATCATGATTCTTGTTTATACAAGAAGTTTAGTGGGAGCAATGTAAACTTTCTGATCTTATATGTGGATGACATATTACTGATTGGAAATGATGTCCAGATGTTGCAAGAGACCAAGGAATCATTGGAAAAGAGTTTTTCGATGAAATACTTGTGTGAGGCGACTTACATACTAGGAATCCGGATCTATAGAGATAGATCAAGGCGGCTCATTGGATTGAGTCAGAGTACATATTTGGACAAAGTGTTGAAGAAGTTCAACATGGAATCGTCTAAGAAAGGGTTCTTACCGATGTCCGATGGCATAAAACTTAGCAAGACTCGGTGTCTTTCGACAACTGATGAGCAAAGTCGGATGAGTGCAATTTCGTATGCTTCTGCAGTTGGATCCATCATGTATGCTATGATTTGTACTAGGCTAGATGTTTCCTATGCTCTAAGTGTTGTGAGCAGATATCAGGCTGACCCTGGAGAGATCCACTAGGCAGTGGCTAAAAATCTCCTCAAGTACTTGAGAAGGACTAAGGATATTGATACATTGCAAATGTATCTATAATTTTTGATGTTCCATGCTTGGGTTTATCCACTTTCTTGTGTTTTGTCCATACTTTGGAGTACTTTTCATATGATTTCTTGGACTAACCTATTAATAAGAGCCACAGTGCTAGCTGCCTGTTTTCTGCTGTTTTTGGTTCCAGGAAAGTCAGAAAATGAATATTCTCGGAATTGGACGGGACAAAAGCCAAAGTGCCTATTTTTCCGGAAGTCATCAAATAGCAGAATACGAGATGGAGAAGGGCCAGAGGGCAGCCACACCACCTAGCCGCGCAGCCAGGCTTGGCCCACGCTAGGGGGTGGTGTGGCTAGCCAAGGCACCCCCACGGCCTCCCCTTCCGACTATAAGATGCCCTCGGGACGAAAACCCTAAGTGCCCGATCAACAATCCACGAAAGAGTCTATAGCCACCGTCATCTCCATCCCTAGATCGGGAGGGATCTGAAGCTCTTCCCGGCACCCTGCCGGAGAGGGGAATTCAACCTGGAGGCCTTCTTCATCACCATGCAAGCCTCCGGTGTGATGCGTGAGTAGTTCATGCTTGGACTACGGATCCATGTAGTAGCTAGATGGCTGGTTCTCCTCCTTTGTGCTTTCATGTCTAGATCTTGTGAGCTCCGTTCATGATCAAGATCATCTATTTGTAATTCTATATGTTGTGTTTGCGGGGATCCGATGGATATTGAGATGCTATTTTAGATTGATTATTGATTCTATCATGTCTTTGTTATTTGTGATCTTGCATGCTTTCCGTTGTTAGTAGCTATCTTGGCCAAGTAGATGCTAGCAACTCCAAGAGTTAGTATTTATGCTCGATTGTGGGTTCATGCCTCTGGTAATCTGGGGAAGTGACAGAAATCTCTAAGGTACTATATGTGTTGTTGCTACTAGGGAGAAAACAACAATCCTTTGTTCATAGAACAATCGTATTGTTTACTTTACACGCAGTTCCTAAAGCAATAATCTGTTGCTTGCAACTTAATACTGGAGGTGGTTCGGATGATAACCTAAAGGTGGATTATTAGTCATAGATGCAGTTGGATGGCGTTCTATGTATAATGTTGTAATGCCCAATCAAGTCTCAAAGGAGTCAAGATGATTAGTATATGCATGTATTGCTTTCTCGATGTTTGTCAATTGCCCCGCTGTAATTTGTTCACCCAGCATGTTATCTATCTTAAGGAGAGCCACTTCTAGTGAACTATGGATCCCGGTCCTTTTCTTTTACATACAATCTACAATCTTTTACTGCTTTGTGTTTACTTGCTGCAAACTATTACTTCTTTCCATTCGATACGTTTAATCCTTTGTTTTCCACAAAAGACGGTGAGATTGACAACCTCATCGCAAGTTGGGGACAAAGTTCTGTGGTTGTGTTGTGCAGGTCTCCACGTTGCTACTAGCACCGGTAGTGCGCCCTGCCAAGGCTCAGCTAGCAACACCGTTGGGGTGTTTCCTTGCTCCTACTGGTTCGATTAAACCTTGGTTTCATAACTGAGGGAAACTTGCCGTTGTGCTCATCATACCTTCCTCTTGGGGTTCCCAACGAGCTCTACATCAACACCACACCAGCATTTTCCTGGCGCCATTACAGAGCCATCAAGCATTTTTCTGGCGCCGTTGCCGGGGAGTCAAGGACATCTTCACAAGGGGAGTCCCTCATAACCAATCTCTTTACTTTGTTATTTTTGTTTTGCTTAGTTTCTTTTTGCTTTGTTTGCTTGTTTTCTTTATTCAAAAACACAAAAAATTAGTTTTACTAGCTTGCTTTATTATTTGAAAACACACAAAAATGACTACTCTTGAAAACACTAAGTTGTGTGACTTCCCTAGCACCAACAACAATGATTTTATGAGCAAACATATTGCTCCACCTGTGCCTGAAGATACTTTCTTTGAGATAAAACCTGCTTTACTCAATCTTGTTATGAGAGAACAATTTTCTGGTATTGGTAATGAAGATGCTGCTTCCCATCTAAATAACTTTGTTGAAATTTGTGAGATGCAAAAGCATAGGGATATAGATGGTGATATTATTAAGCTGAAATTGTTTCCTTTCTCTTCGAGAGGAAAAGCTAAAGAATGGTTGAATTCCTTAACTAGGAATAGTATTGATCCTTGGACTAAATGCAAAGATGCTTTCATTGGAAAATACTATCCTCAGGCTAAGATTATATCGATGAGAAGTGAAATAATGAAGTTTAAACAATCTGATAATGAACATGTTGCTCAAGCTTGGGAAAGAATCAAATCTTTGGTAAAGAATTGTCCCACTCATGGACTGGCTGCTTGGATGATCATCCAAACTTTTGATGCAGGATTGAACTATTCTTCAAGGAGGTATTGGATTCTGCTGCTGGAGGTACCTTTATGACCATCACTTTGGGTGCTGCAACAAAACTTCTGGACAATATGATGGTTAATTATTCTGAATGGCATACTGAGAGAGCTCCACAAGGTAGGAAGGTAAATTCTGTTGAGGAAACCTCCTCCTTGAGTGATAAGATTGATATTATTATGTCTATGCTTGTTAATGGGAAAGCCCATATTGATCCAAATAATGTTCCTTTGGCTTCTTTGGTTGCTCAAGAAGAGCAAGTTGATGTGAACTTCACAAGAAATAATAATTTTTGCAACAATACTTTTGGTAATAACAATTATAGGCCTTACCCTCCTAGTAATACTTACGGTTATAATGGTAAACCTAGATTACCTAGTGAAGGAAGAATTTTAGAAGTTGAAAGAGCCACTAAAAACTTCTTGCAAATGCAATATGAGAAAAATAAACTATTCACTAAAACTATGGAGGAACAATCTACCATTTTGAAGAACATTAGCCATCAACTTGAGAGTCTAAATAGGGAAATTCCTAGTTTACCATTGAAACTCTCTAATGCTGAAAGAAATATATCATCTTTGTATCTTCATTGATTAATAAAATGGCTGCTAAACCTGAAACTAATGATAATCCCTTTGCATCTACTAATGCTATACAAGTAAGAATTGATGAAAATGGTAGACTATTAGCTGAATTACATGCTAAGTGGGAAAGAGAAGATGAAATTGCTAGAAACATTAGTGTTTCTACTATTACCACCACTAGTGTTGAGGCTAGTAATAGTTCTACTACTTTAGATGATAAATTTGATTTTGATCTTGATGGTTGCAATATCTCTGAAGTTATTAAGTTCCTACAAAATCATGCTAAAATTCCTAATGCTAGTGCTATGAACATGGCCTTTACAAAACACATTACTAATGCTCTCATAAAGATTAAAGAAGAAAAGATGAAACATAAAGATTCTATTCCTATAAAACAAGAAGATGGTTGGGAACCCATCATTAATATGAAAGTGAATGACTTTGATTTCAAAGCTTTATGTGATCTTGATAGTAGTGTTTCTATTATGCCTAGAAGGATTTATGATATGCTTGATTTGCCTCCTCTTGAAGATTGTTATTTGAATGTCCCACTTGATGATAATGCTAAAAAGAAACTCATGGGGAATCTTAATGATGTTCTTATTATGGTTAACAACGCTTATGTCCCTGTTGATTTCTATGTTTTGGATGTTGAATGCAATGCTTCTTGTCCTATTACTTTGGGAAGACCTTTTCTTTGAACTGTTGGTGCCATTATTGATATGAAAGAAGGCACCATTAAATATCAACTCCTACTCAAGAAAGGTATAAAACACTTCCCTAAGAAGAGATAGAAGATTTCTTTTGCTTCTCCTATGAAAACAAAATTTGGTCTTAATGCTTCTTCATTTGAGAACATTTGATTTTTTTTCTTGCTTCTTATGCCTAACTTAAAGGCGTTAAAGAAAAGTACTTATTGGGAGATAACCCAAAAGTTTTAGATGATTCTTGAAAGTTATTACCTCTGTAATAACCTCTCCTTATCCTTTTTAGTTTCTTGTTGTGCCAAGAGTAACCTCTAATGAGAGGGAAGTAATGATTGGAAAAGTTGCTGTCCCGAAACAGATTTCTGTGCTTCACCGTAAAAATTCGTGCAAAATCTCTGAACGTCCTTTTGAGGCGTGCATTTTTGTGCTTCTGACCCAGGGTGTTATCTAACTTTCGTTAGTTCAACGTTTTTTGATTTGAGGAACAGAAGGCCTTCTAAAAAATTTGTCTTTACCTGCTGGTCAGTTTTGACAGATTTCAGCCATTTTCTGCCATAGCTTCTTGTTGGTTCCTTTTTGAGTTCTTTTGGGGAATTGAGCTTTTTGAGGGAAGTGATACAGTAGCTAGTGTTCTAATGGAAGTTTATTTGGTGTTATAACTGAACCTTAAGACCTAATTATCTTGAGTGCACTAATGTTGCTAATAAAGATTATGTGAAGTTTTGTATGAAGGAAAAATTTCAGGTGTATGGAAGGAATGAGTAATGAGATGAAGGATGGACTAAAGCTCAAGCTTGGGGATGCCACGCATGTCACCCCAAGAAATATCCAAGAAGTACAAGCATCAAAGCTTGGGGATGCCCAAGGCATCCCCTTCTTCATCAATAAAAATCTCAGGTTTCTTTCAAACGCTTCATTTTTATTGTTTCATGCACAGTTATGTTTTTCTTGGAGCGTCTTCTTTTTTGTTTTTGTTTTGGTTTTTCATTTGCTTTTGTTTGTTTAGTTTTATGAATAAATTTGTTGGACCCCCTCTTTCATACATTGGTTTGCAAATAGTTTGGTTTGGTTTAGAAAAGAGTAGGAAAGTTCATGCTTATGTGGTAAAAAGAGCTCGTTTTTGACTGTGGCCTATGCTTTTTCATGCCATGCTTGATATTGTTTTGGCTTTATGCTTAGTATTCGTTGCTGTAGGATGAATTGTTATAAACAATTGAGATTCCTTAATGTGCCTTGGATGAATCATGCGTTGTTTTAGCATATTAAAGCATAGTATAGTGGTATTCTCCTTTGATGCTTTTTTTGGGTTTTTTTGTGGAGAAATGCTTTATTTGGATTGACTTGGCGCATGCTCAAACCATGCTATGACTATCTCAAGTCGCCATAGCCTTTATGATCCTTTAGTTTTCAACTTGTAATATCACTTTATGCTTTGATCAATGATGTTTTGTCGCTCTGCATGATTATGGCCATTATTGCTCTCTTAGTTTGTCGCTCCTAGTCTTTTGCTAGCCTCCACAACCAAGTATGAGTTCTACTCATGCATCCAACTCCCTAAACCAAGTCATTCCAAAGAGTCCACCATACCTACCTACTAGCTTATTCTATTCCAAGTATATTCATGCTTTTGTTTACCTTCCAACTTAAACTTGTTATGAGAAAACTAGTGATTAAAGCTCTCACAAACTTGATGGCACACTTTACTTTTCTTTCCCTTAATAAACTTGAACCATTGTGTCGTCTATGTTGTATATGCTTGCACTTATTTGTTTGGATTAGCAAAACCATGCTTTCATGGGGAATGCTTTCAACATTGCACTTGGTACTTGTACCTAGTTGATATCATGCTCTTTTGTATATGGATGTCGTCGGTGTGAAATGAAAGGGGAGCTTGTAAGTCCATGGAGTTATGTATATGTGTTAGAGAAACGCATGGGCCACTGGTCTAATCCATGCTGACATGGTGGAAACCTGCAGCGTAACGATAATGAGCTGTCTATGAAGCATTCTTCTTATAAAAAAAGAGTCCTATATTGAGGAAAAAAAGAAAAGAGAAAAAAGAGATATTATGAAAAGAGGAAAGAGAGAAAAAAGCACCATATTCCCATGGTAAATAAGAAGAATGCTGAGATACTCGTTGTCTGCTTGCCTTGTCATTTTGATATGGGGATTCTTCCGTATCATCGGGCAAGGGGTACCCCGTTGTCGGTTCTCTATGATACACATGTACTTACAATGACAAGAACTTACCGGTGACTAAACTTGAGTAGCAGGAGGAGCGACCCTCATACACAAGGGACATGAGATTTCTAACTTATACTTCGTCAAGCATGTACACCATAGCTTGTTCACTTTAACCTTAATCACTTCAAGATTCTTATGATAGGGGCAATGAGAGCTGAAAGCTATAAGTACCATAATTTTTGGAAGCTCTTTATGAGATTTGAATACCTACTTCCTTTTATAAAAAGGCCTTTCTTCCACCATTATACATTGAGACTCCACCTTCTACCTTTATGCACCTACTTTGAGAGCATAGTGGCCATTCTTACTTATATGTGCATTGTCCCAAGACTAGTTGATTGATGCATAACTTGATATTGCTTGTTTCAAACTATTTGTATCTAGTCACTCTTATAAACTATGAAGGTGTCCTATGCATTTATATTTGCTACTCTATTGAGGGACAAGCTGAATACTATTATGCTATGTTTTCTTTATGTGAAACAAACAAACGTCTTGCAAAGCATTGTTATTCATGAATCTTTTGTTTGTGCCTTTTCATGTTGCATCATAGTTTCTTTGCCTTAATGCTATAACTTTGTCTTTCATGTTATGATTGAAGTAGTATGATCCCATCTTTGAATGTTGTACAAATACTTTGATCAAGTCTTTGATGGTGCTTGTCACCTCAAAAATTATTCTTTCTTTTTATCACTTACCTACTCGAGAACGAGCAGGAGTTAAGCTTGGGGATGTTAATACATTGCAAATGTATCTATAATTTTTGATGGTCCATGCTTGGTTTTATCCACTTTCTTGTGTTTTGTCCACACTTTGGAGTACTTTTCATATGATTTCTTGGACTAACCTATTAACTAGAGCCATAGTGCTAGCTGCCTGTTTTCTGCTGTTTTTGGTTCCAGGAAAGTCAGAAAAAGAATATTCTCGGAATTGGACGGGACAAAAGCCAAAGTGTCTATTTTTCCGGAAGTCATCAGATGCCAGAATACGAGATGGAGAGGGGCCAGAGGCTGGCCACATCATCTGGTTGCGCGACCAGGCTTGGCCCGCGCCAGGGGGTGTTATGGTGGCCCCTCGCACCCCCTCGGCCTCCCCTTCCGACTATAAGATGCCCTCGGGACGAAAACCCTAAGGGCCCAATCAAACATCCAGGAAAGAGTCTGTAGCTACCATCATCTCCATCCCTGGATCGGGAGGGATCTGAAGCACTTCCCGGCACCCTGCTGGAGAAGGGAATTCACCCTGGAGGCCTTCTTCTCACCATGCAATCCTCCGGTGTGATGCATGAGTAGTTCATCCTTGGACTACGGATCCATGTAGTAGCTAGATGGCTGGTTCTCCTCCTTTGTACTTTCATGTCTAGATCTTGTGAGCTCCGTTCATGATCAAGATCATCTATTTGTAATTCTGCATGTTGTGTTTCGGGGATCCGATAGATATTGAGATGCTATTTCAGATTGATTATTGATTCTGTCATGTCTTTATTATTTGTGATCTTGCATGCTTTCCGTTGTTAGTAGCTATCTTGGCCAAGTAGGTGCTCGCAACTCCAAGAGTTAGTATTTATGCTCGATAGTGGGTTCATGCCTCTGGTAATCTAGGGAAGTGATAGAAATCTCTAAGGTACTAGATGTGTTATTGCTACTAGGGAGAAAACAACAATCCTTTGTTCATAGAACAATCGTATTGTTTACTTTACACGCAGTTCGTAAATCAATAATTTAGTGCTTGCAACTTAATACTGGAGGGGGTTCGGATGACAACCTGAAGGTGCTTTATTAGTCATAGATGCAGTTGTATGGCGGTCTATGTATAATGTTGTAATGCCCAATCAAGTCTCAGATGAGTCAAGATGATTAGTATATGCATGTATTGCTTTCTCCATGTTTGTCAATTGCCCCGCTGTAATTTGTTCACCCAGCATGTTATCTATCTTAAGGAGACCCACCTCTAGTGAACTATGGATCCCGGTCCTTTTCTTTACATACAATCTACAATTTTTTACTGCTTTGTGTTTACTTGCTGCAAACTATTACTTCTTTCCATTCGATACATTTAATCATTTGTTTTCTGCAAAACACAGTGAGATGGACAACCTCATTGCAAGTTGGGGACAAAGTTCTGTGGTTGTGTTGTGCAGGTCTCCACGTTGCTACTAGCACCGGTAGTGCGCCCTGCCAAGGCTCAGGTAGCAACACCTTTGGGGTGTTTCCTTGCTTCTACTGGTTCGATTAAACCTTGGTTTCATAACTGAGGGAAACTTGCTGCTGTGCTCATCATACCTTCCTCTTGGGGTTCCCAACGAGCTCTACATCAACATCGCACCAGGACTTTTCTGGCGCCGACACTGAGCCATCAATTGCATGGTGAGATGCAAACGGTGTTAATCAACATCTGTTTTGAACATCTCGAAGAGCTAGTCAACTCTGCCATCCATATGGAAGGAAAGATCAACCAAGCCAATGACAACCGCAAGCGTCGCATGATGTGCCAGAGTGGATCCAACAACCCTCAGAAGTATCGCCCCATCCCGTCTGCAGGATCTGCCCCGAGGAACAATAGACCCCCAATGTCTCACCCAAGCTACCCCAACCATAGCGGAGGAAATGTGAAGTCCGGAGGGAACCATAATAACAACCCCGGCAACTCCAACAACTTCAACTGTGCACCGCCCAAGTCCAACAACAACAACAACAATACTGCCCCAAGGACTAGAAGCGATGTCGTGCCTGTTGCAGCCAAAGACAAGTCTCATATCACTAGCTTTGAATGTGGAGCGAAGGGTCACTACTCCAATGAGTGTCCCAAGAAGATTGCCACCACTGCCAATGTGAATGCCCTAGCTCAGCAGCAGCGCCGTGTTCAGCCCGGAAGGAGATTTGCTCCCAGGAACTCTCTCAACCACAACGGCCGTCTGTTCCACATGAACACCAAAGAAGCCCAAGAAGCGCTTGATGTCATGCTGGGTATGTTTTCTATTAACTTAGTATTAGCAAGAGTGTTGTTTGATTTTGGAGCATCACACTCGTTTGTTACAGAAGAATTTGCATGCACTAGTAAGATTCACCCAACCAACTTGAAGGATGTTATGATAGTTCAAATACCTGGTTTAACCACCAAAGCTAGAAAAATTTGCAAGGATGTACCTATCACAATTCATGGGATAGATTTTTATGCCAATCTAATAGAACTTGGAACCAAAGGTTTGGAAGTAGTACTAGGAATGCATTGGATGTCGAAACATAAAGGATTGATCGACTGTGCCAAGAAAGCCATCACCATGACCAGTAGCTCTGGAGTAACAGTAGAGCATGTATCTGAAACATTGCCCCATCAATTCAAGTTCAACAAGAGTCTAGCCCTACTAACCATAGACCAAGTTAGAGTAGTCTGTGAATACCCCGACGTATTCCCAGATGAATAGCCTGGTATGCCCCCAAATCGGGATATCGAGTTCATTATTGAACTAATTCCTAGAACCAGACCCATAGCTTAGAGACCCTATAGCATTAACCCATCAGAGTTAGTGGAGATGAAGAAACAACTTGATGCTATGCTGGAGAAAGGTTTGATTCAACCAAGCGCATCGCCATGGAGATCGCCCGTGTTGTTCGTCGACAAGAAGGATGGAGGTAACCGTTTGTGCACAGATTACCGGAAGCTGAACGATGTCAGCATCAAGAACAAGTACCCAGTGTCCAAGATAGAGGATCCGTTTGATCAATTGACTAGAGCCAGAGTGTTCTCTAAGATTGATCTTAGGACTGGTTATCATCAACTCAAGGTTCGTGCAATGGATATTCCAAAGACCGCCTTTACTACCAGATATGGTTTGTATGAGTATACAGTCATGTATTTTGGATTAACCAATGCCCCTGCTTATTTCATGAATCTCATGAATAAGATCTTTATGAACTTTCTGGATAAGTTTGTCATTAAGATATTCTTATCTACTCCAAGTAAAAAGAAGACCATGATCAACATCTGAGAATCATCCTTGAAACCCTTAGAGAACATCAGTTGTATGCCAAGTTCAGCAAATGTGAGTTTTGGCTGAAAGAAGTAGGATTCCTCGAACATATTGTGTCGGTAGGAGGAGTCGCTGTTGATCCCACCAAGATCAAAGATGTTGAAGAACGGGAAGCCCCAACCACTCAAACCCAAGTCCGTGCATTTCTCGGATTATCGGGATATTACCGCAAGTTCGTAGAAGGATTTTCTAGCATCGCAAGACCCATGACCCAACTGTTGAAGAAAGATAAGAAGTTTGAATGGACTGACAAATGTGAAGCAAGTTTTCATGAACTCAAGAAGAGATTGGTTTCAGCCCCAATTTTGATTATGCTAGATATCAAAAAGCCTTTTGATGTGTATTGTGATGCATCCAAGATTGGTCTCGGATGTGTGTTGATGCAAGAAGGCAAGGTCATAGCATATCTGTCTTGGCAACTGAGCAGCATGAGCAAAACTACCCTACCCATGATCTTGAACTAGCAGCCGTAGTTTTAGCCTTGAAGACATGGCATCATTACCTTATGGGTAATCGTTGTGAGATTTACTCAGATCTCAAGAGCTTGAAGTATATTTTCACTCAGAAGGAGCTGAATATGAGGCAAAGGAGATGGATAGAGTTAATCAAGGATTATGACCTTGACATTCTCTATCACCCCGACAAAGCCAATGTGGTAGGGGGTCCTCTTAGCAGATTGTCGTGTAGGTTAAACACCATGATCAAGGAGAAGCAACCAAGTTTGCATGAGGAGTTGGAGCAGTTTAGAACTGAGCTAATTAGCAAAGGATTTTTAGCTAGCATTGAACTTCAACCCACTTTGATTACCCAAATCAAGGAAGCCCAGAAGGGAAATGAAAGTATCGACGGAATCAAGCGTCGTATTGGTACAGGAAAGGTACCTGGATTCACCGAATACGAAGAAGGAGTTCTGTGGTACAAAGGACATATCTGTGTGCTAGCAGATTCTAAGCTGAAGCAAGTTATCATGCAAGAAGCTCATGATACTCTTTATTCTATCCACCCCGGAGGAACGAAGATGTATCAAGATTTGAAAGAGCAATTTTGGTGGCACAAGATGAAGAGAGAAATTGGAAGCTACATCGCCAAGTGTGATATCTGTCGGAGAGTCAAAGCAGAACATCAGAGACCCGCATGATTGTTCCAACCATTGCAGATTCCGGAATAGAAATGGGATTCCATCGGAATGGACTTTATCACCGCTTCGCCTACTTCTAGTAGGGGAAATGACTCAATCTGGGTCATCGTGGATAGACTGTCCAAGGTAGCCCATTTTATACCAGTCAAGACCACCTACCAGAGTTCAAAGCTAGCATAATTGTACATTTCTAGAATCGTCAGTTTGCATGGAACCCCCTAGACCATAGTGTCGGATCGAGGAACCCAATTTACCTCAATATTTTGGAAGAAAGTCCAAGAAGGATAGGGAACCAAGTTGAATTTCAGCACAGCTTATCACCCGCAGACCGATGGACACACTGAAAGAGTCAACCGGATCTTAGAAGATATGTTGAGAGCTTGTGTGCTAGACTATGGATCAAAATGGGAAGATTGTCTGCCTTTTGTAGAGTTCAGATACAACAACAGTTATCAAGCCAGTTTGCAAATGGCCCCCTTTGAGTTCTTATATAGAAGAAAGTGTCGTACCCCTTTGAATTGGTCGCAAGTAGGAGAGAGTCAGATTTTCGGACCCGACATCCTACGAGAAGCCGAAGAGAAGGTTCACAAAGTCCGTGAGCACCTCAAGACCTCCCAATCCTGATAGAAGAGTTATGCTTACAAGAGGCGTAGAGACTTGACCTTCAATGTCAGAGATTTTGTGTATCTCAATGTTTCGCTATTGAAGGGAACGCAACGTTTTAGTGTGAAAGGAAAGTTTTGCCCCAGATATATTGGACCCTTCAAGATTCTGAATCGTCGAGGAGAAGTATCGTATCAACTGGAACTTCTAGATGAGATGTTAGCCATCCATGATGTGTTCCATATCTCGTTACTTCGCAAATGCTTAGAAGTTCCAGAGAAGACCGAAGTTTACAAGAACATCGATCACCGAGCCGTTGATATCAACAAGGATCTGACGTATCATGCAAATGCTTAGAAGTGCCAGAGAAGACCGAAGTTTACAAGAACATCGTTCACCGAGCCGTTGGTATCAACAAGGATCTGACGTATCGTTAAATGCCCATCCGTATCTTGGAAGAAGCTTACAGAACCACCAGGACCCCGAGTATCAAGTTTCTCAAGATCCAATGGAGCAATCATACCAAAGAAGAAGCCACCTGGGAGCGAGAAGATTACATTAGGACTGGGTTTCCAGATCTCTTTAGTTCCTAGTTTTCTTTCTTAAATCTCGGGACCAGATTTTGTTTAAGGGGGGAAGGTTTGTAACATCCCAAATCTTTTATCAAGTTTATCAAGATCCAAATCACCCAATTTGGGGTTAACAAAAACTTTTTATCCTTAAAAACAATTATGAATGTATGTGTGTTTGCATTAATATGGAATTGTTTGAAAATGCCATGTTTGATTGTTCTAATGGTTGTGAAATGATTCAAAGATGAATGCCACATCATCTAGGTCATTTAAAAACCAAATCCAAAGAAAAAGAAATCAAATAAGAGTAAAAAGACCAAATGGTCACTTTGGCCATTTTAATCCACTAGGCCACTTTAGGTGTTCCTAGAAGTCAAATTCAAATAGAAACAATTCTGGATCTTTGCACCCCTTGCTAGTACAAGTAAAGATCTACCAAGGCCCACTTTGAATCTTACAAAAACATTTAAACACTAATTTTAAATGGCATTTGAAAATGGAATCAAGTGTATGTGCATAGATCCCACTTTTTCAAAAACCACTCAAATGAACTCCACTTAGCAATCCCAAGCAACCACGGACTACCAAGCATGAGACCAAGTCACACACCAAAAATATTTTCAAAATTCAAAGTTTAATCTCTTGCGCCATTGTGTCGAACACTTGGTGATCACAGATAAACCTGCCTAACTAATACTGTTTTGATCAATGTTTTGTCGACCCATTTGACCCCAATACACTCCCCTGGTCTCCCCTAGTTCCAACCATGCCATAAACAGGCTACCTCTTAGCCTTTAGCAGCAGTGTCGCGCCACCTCGAGGCCAGGCCTGGCGGTCGAGCACGGGAAGCTCGCAGGAAACCACCCAACCCCTTCCTGCCGTACCTGGGAGGTAGGCGCCATAACACTGCCGCCCACTGTCCCTTCCTCGAGCAATGCCAAGCCCTGGACCACCGCAGACAGCCCGTGCTCTCCGCCTTTGCGTCATGCCGAGCACGCGCTAGTGCGTCGCCCCCGATAGACCAGCACACGCCGCGCCTCGACCCCAGCACGCACGCGCCGCTTCGCCTTAACCCTAGCATGCCCCCAGACATCCCCGTTCACCACCGATTGACCCGCAACCACCGCACGCTGATACATTGCAAATGTATCTATAATTTTTGATGTTCCATGCTTGGTTTTATCTACTTTCTTATGTTTTGTCCACACTTTGGAGTACTTTTCATATGATTTCTTGGACTAACATATTAACAAGTGCCATAGTGCCAGTTGCCTGTTTTCTACTGTTTGTGGTTCCAGGAAAGTCAGAAAATCAATATTCTCGGAATTGGACCGGACAAAAGCCAAAGTTGATATTTTCCCGGAAGACTCACGGAGCCAGAAGGAGAGTCGGAGAGGGGCCACAGGGTGTCCACACCACCCCATGGCACGGGTTCCCCCAGGCCGCGCTAGGGCATGGTGTGGCCCCCCTGGCTGCCCACCGACCTTGCCCTCTAGCCTATAAAAAGCCTCCGGAGGCATAAACCCTAGGTAGTCAAGCCTCTAGCCACGAAAAGTTCTGCAACGCTGCCGCCACTGAAGGGGAGATTCGGGGGACAGAAAGTCTTTGTTCCGGCACCCTGCCGAGATGGGGAAGTGCCCCCGGAGCCATGTCCATCGATCTCCACCACCATCTCCATCGTCGTTGCTGATTCCCATGATGATGAGGGAGTAGTTCTTCCTCGAGGCTAAGGGTTCTACCAGTAGCTATGTGTTCATCTCTCTCTCTATGCATGATCATATTGTGATCATGAGCTTGTAATCTATAGATGTACCTTGCTACTCAAGTGCTTTAATAGATCTCTGCTCTCCCCATGTGTGTGAAAGTGACAGCGTGCACACCATGGTGGCACTTAGGCTAGATATTACAAATACTTGTTATGAGTTATATTTGGAGTTGGATGTCTTTATGAAATTGTGGTGTTTGTTGGACTCATCTAGTACTCAAGGTGACAGTGTGGGGTTATCTAGATGGGAAAGACTTACTTTGAGGTGTGCTGTTATAGCGCTACCATCGATTAGAGTGTCCAACCGGAGAGTAGTTAAGAGTAGTATCATAAAGAGAAGATATTTATATGAGAGTGTTCACTAGTGAAAGTATGATCCCTAGGCCTTGTTTCTAAGCATTGATACACCGTTTGCAATTAGATCTGTTACATGTTTGCTTGCTTCCATCTTTATTTCAATTTTCCTTCAGTATTTTCCACGCCATCAAGTTATCTTCTATCACCGTTACCACTTATAATTATCCATACCACTTGTATTTCACTATCTCTTCGCCGAACTAGTGCACCTATACACCTGACAAGTGTATTGGGTGTGTTGGGGACACAAGAGACTTCTTGTATCTTGATTGCAGGGTTGCTTAAGAGGGGATACCTTTGACCACTTCCTCCCTGAGTTCGATAAACCTTGCATGATCAACTTAAGGGAAAATTTGTTGTTGTTCTACAAACCTCTGCACTTGGAGGCCCAACAACTGTCTACAAGAATAGAAGTGTGTAGAGATCAAGCTATTTTCTGGCACCGTTGCCGGGGAGGTAAGTTAAAAGGTATTCACATGGGAGGATTAAAGAAGAAGAACCTCCCACGGCAAACGCCTATTTTCTGGCGCTATTGCCGGGGAGGTAAGGTAAAAGGTATTCACATCGGAGGATTAAAGAAGAAGAACCTCCCACGGCAAACGCCTATTTTTGGCGCCGTTGCCGGGGAGGTAAGGTAAAAGGTACTCACATCCTCTGGTGTGAGTGCTCGAAGTTATTTCCTTTAGATTTTGCAATTTTGTCTTTTTGTTTTGTCTTAATGGAAAACAACAAAAAAATTAGAGAGCTTTATAGTATTTATCTTGAGTTAGGACATGAAGTGTCTGAAGAGAAAATTAAAAAACCTATGGAACTTTATTTGCATGCTAATAGCAAAGTTGTTAGTATGAATTCTTTGGACACCATTATTGCTAATGCTATGGAAAAGTCTAAGCTTGGGGAAGCTAGTTTTTATGAAAATGATCTTTTTAGTTCCCCAGCTTTGGAAGATAGCTATTCTATTGCTTATGATGATACCAAACCTCTAATATGTGATGATTACAATGATGAATATGATTTTTTCAGTCCACCTACTATTGAGGAGAAAAATAATTATGATTACAATATGCCTCCTATATTTGATGATTATGGTGATGATAATAATAATGATAACTATTTTGTTGAATTTGCTCCCACTACAATTAATAAGAATGACTATGTTTATGTGGAGAGTAATAATGATTATATGCATGTGGCTCATGATAAGAATATTTTATGTGATAGTTATATTGTTAATTTTATTCATGATGCTACTGAAAGTTATTATGAGAGAGGGAAACAAGGTTTTATGCATCTCAATAATATTAAGTTTCCCCTCTTTATGTTGAAAGTCTTGAAGTTGCACTTGTTTTGTTTTCCTATGCTTGTTGCTTTGTGCTTTCATGACTTGTTTCTTTACAAGATTCCTATGCATAGGAAGTGGGTTAGAATTAAATGTCTTTTGAATTTGCTTCTTGATGCTCTCTTTTACTTCAATTCATATTTCTTATGTGAGCATCTTCTCAATCTATCAAGCCTAACTTAAAGGCGTTAAAGAAAAGTACTTATTGGGAGATAACCAAAAGTTTTAGATGAGTCTTGGAAGTTATTACTTCAGTAATAACCGCTCCTTATCCTTTTTATTTGCTTTTTGTGCCAAGAGTAATCTCTAATGAGAGAGAAGTAATTCTTAGGAAAGTTGCTGTCCCGAAACAGATTTCTCTGCTTCACCGTAAAAATTCGTGTAAAATATCTGTACGTCCTTTTCAGGCGTGAATTTTTTTCTTCTGCCCCAGGTTGTTATCTAACTTTTGTTAGTTCAACACTTTTTGATTTGAGCAACAGAAGGTCTTCGAAACAATTCGTCTTTACCTGCTGGTTTGTTTTGACAGATTTCTGCCATTATTTGCATTTGCTCCTTGTTGGTTCCTTTTTGAGTTCTTTTGGGGAACTGAGCTTTTTGAGGGAAGTGCTACAGTAGCTAGTGTTCTAATGGAAGTTTATTTGGTGTTGGAACTGAACCTTAAGACTTATTATCTTGAGTGCACTAATGTTGCTAATAAAGATTGTGTGAAGTTTTGTATGAAGGAAAAATTTCAGGTGTATGGAGGGAATGAGTAATGAGATGAAGGATGGACTAAAGCAAAAGCTTGGGGGTGCCGCGCGCGTCATCCCAAGAAATATCCAAGAAGTACAAGCGTCAAAGCTTGGGGATGCCCAAGGCATCCCCCTCTTCATCAATAAATATCCTAGGTTTCTTCCAAACGCTGCAATTTTATTGTTTCATGCACAGTTGTGTTGTTGTTGTTGTTGGAGTGTCTTCGTTTTTTGTTTTTGTTTTGTCGTTTGCTTGGTTTTCTTAGTTTGCTGAATAAATTGGTTGTACCCCCTCTTCCATACATTCGTTTTAAAATAGTTTGGTTTGGATTGGAAAAGAGTAGGAAAGTTCATGCTTAAGTGGTAAAGAGAGCTTGTTTTTGACTGTGGCCTATGCTTTGTTATGCCATGCTTGATATTGTTTTACCTTTATGCTTAGTATTCTTTGCTGTAGCATGACTTGTTATAAATAATTGATATTGTTGAATGTGCCTCGGATGAATCATGCGTTGTTTTAGCATATTAAAGCATAGTATAGTGGTATTCTCCTTTGATGCTTTATTTGGGTTGACTTGGAGCATGCTCACACCATGTTATGACTATCTTAGGTCACCTAAGCCTTTATGATCCTTTAGTTTTCAACTTGTAGTATCACTTTATGCTTTGATCAATGATGCTTTGTCGCTCTGCATGATGGCCATGTTTTGCTCTCTTAGTTTGTCGCTCCCAGTCTTTTGCTAGCCTCGACAACCAAGTATGAGTTCCACTCATGCATCCAACTCCCTAAACCAAGTTATTCCAAAGAGTTCACCATACCTACCTACTAGCTTATGCTATTCCAAGTATATTCTTGTTTTTGTCTACCTTCCAAATTAAATTTTTTATGTGAAAATTAGTGATTAAAGCTCTCACGAACTTGATGGCACACTTTACTTTTCTTGCATTTAATAAACTTGAACCATTGGGTCTTTCTTTATTGCGTATATGCTTGCGCTTTATAAGTTGAAATTAGCAGAACCATGTATCATGGGGAACGCTTTCAACATTGCACGTGTACTTTGTACCTAGTTGATGTCATGTTCTTTTGTCTATGGATGTCGTAGGTGTGAAATGAAAGGGGCGCTTGTAAGTCCATGGAGTTATGTATATGTGTTAGAGAAACGCCTGGGCCACTAGTCTAATCGATGCTGACATGGTGGAAACCTGCAGCGTAACCATAATGAGCTATCTATGAAGCATTCTTCTTATTAAAAAAAGAGTCCTATATTGAGAAAGAAAAAAAAAGAAAAAAAAGAGATTATGAAAAGAGGAAAGAGAGAAACAAGCACCATATTCCAATGGTAAAGATTGCTGCGATGCTCGTTGTCTGCTTGCCTTGTCATTTTGATATGGGGATTCTTCCATATCATCGGGCAAGGGGTACCCCGTTGGCGGTTCTCTATGATACACATGTACGTACGATGACAATAACTTACCGGTGACTTAACTTGAGTAGCATGAGGAGCGGCCCTCGTATACAAGGGACATGAGATTTCTAACTTATACTTCGTCAACCATGTGCACCATAGTTTGTTCACTTTAACCTTAATCACCTTAAAGATGCTTATGATAGGGGCAATGAGAGTTGAAAGATATAAGTACCATAATTTTTGGAAGCTATTTATGAGACTTGAATCCCTACTTCCTTCTATGAAGGCTTTTCTTCCATCATTATATTGAGTCTCCACCTTCTACCTTTATGCACCTACTTTGAGAGCATACTGGCCATTCTTAGTTCGATGTGCATTGTCCCAAGACTAGTTGATTGATGCATATCTTGATATTGCTTGTTTTAAACTATTTGTATCTAGTCACTCTTATGAACTTTGAAGGTGTCCTATGCATTTATACTTGCTACTCTATGAGGGACAAGCTGAATGCTACTATGCTATGTTTTCTTTGTGTGAAACAAACAAACGTCTTGCAAAGCTTTGTTATTTATGAATCTTTTGTTTGTGCCTTTTCATGTTGCAACATAGTTTCTTTGCCTTATTGTTAGAACTTTATCTTTCATGCTATGTTGAAGTACTATGATCCCAGCTTTCAATGTTTTACAAATACTTTGATCAAGTCTTCGATGGTGCATGTCACCTCAAAAATTATTCTTTCTTTTTATCACTTACCTACTCGAGGACGAGCAGGAGTTAAGCTTCGGGATGTTGATACATTGCAAATGTATCTATAATTTTTTATGTTCCATGCTTAGTTTTATCTACTTTCTTATGTTTTGTCCACACTTTGGAGTACTTTTCATATGATTTCTTGTACTAACCTATTAACTAGTGCCACGGTGCTAGTTGCCTATTTTCTGCTGTTTTTGGTTCTAGGATAGTCAGAAAATCAATATTCTCGGAATTGGACCGGACAAAAGCCAAAGTTGATATTTTCCCGGAAGACTCACGAAGCCAGAAGGAGAGTCAGAGAAGGGCCACAGGGTGGCCACACCACCCCATGGCGCGGGTCCCCCCATGCCACGCCAGGGCATGGTGTGGGCCCCCTGGCTGCCAACCGACCTTGCCCTCTGTCCTATAAGAAGCCTCCCGAGGCATAAACCCTAGGTAGTCAAGCCTCTAGCCATGAAAAGTTCCGCAGCGCCGCCTCCACCGAAGGGGAGATTCGGGGGACAGAAAGTCTCTGTTCCGGCACCCTGCCGGGACGGGGATGTGCCCCCGGAGCCATCTCCATCGATCTCCACCACCATCTCCATCATCGTTGCTGATTCCCATGATGATGAGGGTGTACTTCTTCCTCGAGGCTAAAGGTTCTACCGGTAGCTATGTGTTCATCTCTCTCTCTATGCATGATCATATTGTGATCATGAGCTTGTAATCTATAGATGTACCTTGCTACTCAAGTGCTTTAATAGATCTCTGCTCTCCCCATGTGTGTGAAAGTGACAGCGTGCACACCATGGTGGCACTTAGGCTAGAGATTTCAAATACTTGTTATGAGTTATGTTTGGAGTTGGATGTCTTTATGAAATTGTGGTGTTTGTTGGACTCATCTAGTACTCAAGGTGACAGTGTGGGGTTATCTAGATGGGAAAGACTTACTTTGAGGTGTGCTGTTATAGCCCTACCATCGATTAGAGTGTCCAACTGGGGAGTAGTTAAGAGTAGTATCATAAAGAGAAGATATTTATATGAGAGTGTTCACTAGTGAAAGTATGATCCCTAGGCCTTGTTTCTAAGCATTGATACACCGTTTGCAATTAGATCTGTTACATGTTTGCTTACTTCCATCTTTATTTCAGTTTTCCTTTAGTCTTTTCCATGCCATCAAGTTATCTTCTATCACCGTTACCACTTATAATTATCCATACCACTTGTATTTCACTATCTCTTCGCCGAACTAGTGCACCTATACACCTGACAAGTGTATTGGGTGTGTTGGGGACACAAGAGACTTCTTGTATCTTGATTACAGGGTTGCTTGAGAGGGGATACCTTTGACCACTTCCTCCCTGAGTTCAATAAACCTTGGGTGATCCACTTAAGGGAAAACTTGTTGCTGTTCTACAAACCTCTGCACTTGGAGGCCCAACAACTGTCTACAAGAATAGAAGTGCGTCGACATCACACGCCGTGTAAAACCCCGCCTCTACCACGCAGAGCGTCGACCTTTCCCGACTGATTGTCACCGCCCCTAGCAGCACCATTGTGCCATAGATGACTGCCAGGAGGCAGAGCACCATCCGCCAACCTCGCCCATGCCATTAGCCCCCTGTACTAGCGTCACCGACGAGCTCACCGTCGCACCTCACGGTCCCCTTGTCGAGCTATAAAAGGAGACCTCCCCAACCCCATTATCCACACTCCAACACTCACCACCTTCCACTGATCCCCTCACACTATCCCTGGAGCCGCTCGAGCTCGCAGTCGCCGGAATTGTGCCAGAGCTCGCCGTAGTAGAGAAGAAAGGGGGCCGTCGATTTCGACCACCCCGGGAGCCATCCCGACCACGCCTGAGTCTGCCGTCGTCCACCAGTTCGATCGCCCCCATCGCCACGTTAGCTGGATCCCTGGTAAGCCCCCAATCGACCCCCACCGAGCCACTAGGGTTTAGTCTCGCCGGCGACCTGTTCGTCATCGATGATGAACCACCACCGTTGATCTCTGTTCTAATCGCACGACCCACATCGCCCCGTACCGCTTCGTGTTAGAGTCAGCCGCTGACGTGTGGACCCCCCTGTCAGTTGCCCTCTGTGCCACAGAGTGCCACTGGGCCAGCCCATTTAGTTTCCCGCCTTAGCCCGCAGATTCAAATAGATATTTTTCTATTTAGACTTAAACTCAATTCTGTTCACTAGTTTGAAAATCAATTCAGAGAGTTATACTGAACCAAAATGAATGATTCAAATTTTGCTAGAAATATAATTAAAATATATATCCAAGACCGTCGGATTTAAATCAATTGGAGTTATAGATAACATATAGTAAAAATAACAAAACAGAGACTTTTCTACATTCAAACATTTTTCAAAAATCAACCATAATAGATTTTGAGTTGACTCCAACTCTCAAAAATCACATTTGACAATACCTATCTGAATATGTAATAATATTTTGGTTTGCATGCAGTGACATTGGACTAGTACCAAAAGAATGCTATTAGGGCATTTCTAGTCACTTTTAATTGAATAAATAATAAACTTAAACTTTATAAAATGTGCCCAACACTTTAAATCACATTCCCATGTATTAGAATATGTGGTGATGACATGTGTCCACATGGTCCCATATTTTAATTGGAGAATATTAAATCTTAATTAATTTCAATGAGTAGAAATTACTTTTCTCAAATAAAATAAATGAAACTAGTTCATTAAATATTGTGGTGATTGTGATGATGCTAGATCATCAAGTGTGTGAATTAGTGTACTAAATAGACTAGTTGAGTATTGTTTGGTGATTGTGTATTCCGTATGTATTTATAGACGATAGTACCGACCAAGTCTATGAAGAGGAGGAGTTCTACCACAAAGAAGACGAGGAGAATTTCAACCACTACACCAGCCAAGGCAAGCTATTATTGCCAAGCTAATACTTGCAAGCCATCATTAACAATGCAAGCTAACCCTTCCAAGTTTGATAACCCAAGCAAAATGCATTAGACATGCTTTGGTTATACCCTCTTGATTTATACCCATCCTAAGTTTTACTTACAAGTTTTACCTTTTGCTTTATCAAAGTTTCTTTAATTCTAGTAATACTTTGTGAGATTTTAGAAAGTAGTTGAGATAGCATAAAGAGTATAAAACTTGGGCTATACTAGATGTCAGTCTATGGCATGAGATTGAGATTAGTATCCCACCTTAGTGAACACTCTTAACTTATGGTTAGAGATAAACCAAAAACTTGATCACTCTAGATGGGAATACTTGGTGAAAATGCTTATGAAAACCTTGGAATGATGAGTCATTCTATTGAGATGTTTTGACATGTGTTGAGAAACGAAAATGGTTTATGATGATGGAAATGTTGAGGCATGAGCCTTAGCCCTGTATAAAAACTGATGGTTGGGTTCGGATGCGATACCATTCCAATTTTACTGTACAACCACAATACCTGAATTGGGTAAGGCTTAGGCGGAAGTTTATATGCATTAGTATGGGTTCCCTCGTGGAGGAGGCTTGAGCTGAGGCTACCTGTTGATGTTGTCCACCTATGCAGTGCCTAGGATGGCAGATGGCCATGGCTGAGAGGCTAAGCTCATAGGAGAGGTGCTTGTACTAGGGTGTCTAATTGAAAGGTTATGATTTATTATCCGCATACTAAGTATGATGATTCAGGGTTATCCCTGACAGATGTATCGAATGTTGTTGTGAAAGTGTACCACCTCTACAGAGTGTCAAACTATTCGAATAGCCGCATCCGCGGTTATGGCCAGTTGGAGTGGCCATATTGTTCCGTTGTCACATGTTTTCAAAATGACTTATGAAATGAATTGTGACATGACTTTACGACAACATGGTTGTGAATATAAAAACTAAGTTCCCAACTTAGGTGATTTAGAACTTTATTTTATCTTTCTTTGTTTCTGAACTCACCTTAGGTTTCAAGCTTAACTTTACAAATAAACTTAGAATTTAGCATTCCTACTAGAACCACTTTACTTGTTAGTGATAGTTTGCGAGTACTGGGATCATCTCCCATCGTCAGCATTGCATGTGACACTGAAGATGGAGCCCACCGCTACGCTTATTATTTCCGCTACTTGTTTGTATTAAGACTGGATCATGAGATCGTTTATTTGTGTAAGACCTTATTATGGTTTGTAATGGATGATGTACTGTGATATCCAATATGTTATGTCTCACAAAATGGTAATCCTGGGATTACGATGTATGGCATAGCAGGCATCTGGGATTAAAAATCCTGGTGTTGACACTAACCCGTAATACTTTTTATACCGAGACTGTTTCTACCCCAAGTCACTGACCCATGGGCCTGTGGCCATGTCGAGAGCCACCTAGGCAATGACCCAGTCAAATAGAACTGGCAGGACCTGGGTGACATGGGCGTGACGCGAGCATGACGACACGATGACGTCAGCGCTGGCCGGAGTTCACTGTCGAGCACGGAACGGTCGATCTGGAGCTCGCAGGGCAGAAGTAAGGGTGCTACGCGATAGAGCAGAGCAAGTCGAACCTGGGAGTGGTGTTGCCGCTCTGTTTTGGTCACCGGAGGTACTCCGGCGACCAACCACTGCGGCGGCTGACGACAACATACGACGCGGTGACGCTCTAGTGCGAAAAGAATAGGTTGAAGAGGTGCTTGAGCACCGTTGGCTCACCAGGATGAGGATAGGATGGTCAGCGGGACGAGGCGAAGTCAGGTGATGCCGGAATCTACGATCATGGTGGTGACGGCCGACGAGCCCTTGAACTTGATTCCACACCACACGGAGCACGCCTGCTCACGGGACCAGTCAGAGACGAACAAGAAGACGATGACGGTTCCAGTACTGGCTATGGCTAAGAAAGAGATGGTCGGAGATGGTCGGAACAATGAACTCCGATGAGCTAGGGTTTCAGTGTTCAACAAGAGAGAGAGATAGAGAGCTCCAGCGAGCGAGAGAGAAGATAAGATTGGTACAGGAATATAGAGGACAACCCGATGGTATTATCTACACCTCCCAAGGGCGGCGGCAAGCACCACGGCGGTCTAATTTTGATGACGACGGTGGATGGTATCGCCGGTGCGCACGCAACTGCCTGTGTGCGTGAGGATGACGACGGCAGTAGTTTTGCAGAAAACCCCTGGATGTTTTTTAAACTCAACCCGAAGTCCACCTCTAGTCCCACACATTAGTGAGAGAGAGGATGTGAGACGGGCTGGTGTTGGGCTGCTACTGGGCCAGTGAGCGGTAGATAGGTAGAGAGTAAATGGGCCTCGAGCCAGATTTGGTTTATTCAATATTTTTTCTGTTTTCATTTTTGTTCTTGAATACACCTTTGAATTTAAATCTTTTTAAGGTTTCAAATATCCAATATTCATTAAGTCAACAAGGATTCTGCTTGGATTAATCGAACTAGTTTCTTTAACATTATTGTTTGGTATTTTCATTCATTTTGATTAAATAAAATATTATTGACTTTAGAGAATATGAAGAGGAATTAGGGTTTTAGAGATTTGTTTCTTATAATAAAATCTCATAGAAATGATTTGTATTACCACTAAGAGAATGTAATAGTAGTGGTTTAAGATGAATATTTAAATGTAGAGAATCTTATTCCTATTTATCTTCATAAGAGGTTTATCTAAATACATTATAAAGGATTAATCGTTGTGGTTCATAATATGATGATTTGGTTTTCATGGTCCTCCATATTTGGTGATTTGAATCTCAGGGTTCTCCCTGATTAGCGATTTCAACAAATCCAATTCTACTTGTTTTGTAGAGTTTAAAATTATCATAGAACACCGTCCTAATGAGACCTTGATGATTCTATGTGATTAGGTTCTTATTAGGGTTCAAGACAATCAAATGAATAATGCTTTCTTCTATAAACACTCAACTGTTCTCAAATCATTTCTTGGAAGCTTTATTGGCCAAGAGGTATTGTTAAATGGTTATCTAGGAATACGAAATGGTTTCACTATCCATTTGATTCTAGGATTTTTAATTAATGAAGTGGATATGTGTCTTGGCATACCTCCCTGTATAGCTAGCTAAAGATCTCTGAAGAATACTGTCCTCAATACTTCACTAAACTTATTTTGAGATAAGGAATTCCTTTCCTAAATATACTCTATATATTTTTATTATTTTATTCTCAAAGATCACATCTCCTGAATAAGACAATCATCTGACTCCACCATATCCACCATCACATATGACCTGGTCATGCTACTTTAACATTACTCCATCCTTACTCCTAGTATATAACTCCTCTTAATTAACTACAATTGGTGCACCTATCAATGTAGCTACTGCTAACTTCATCTATTAACCTCCTTAACTTCATATTGCAACTTCTTCCAAAGCTTACAAGATTATAATTCTTCCTATATCATTTGTGATAATAATCCTCTAGAATGGGTATGGTACTATTCTCCACAATACAAGTTATTCTTGTGCTAACTTGGTTAAACTATTATAATTCCTACTACTCCTACAACTATGTTATATACTTTATTATACTCTAGCTTGACTTCTCATGATCAAGCTAGATGATTCAGCTTACTAGGATTTACACCAAGTCATCTATTCTCAAGTGACTTGAGAATAATGACCACCATCCTTTGATCATACAAAAGCTTAGGCTTCTAATTGTCTGATCAAGATCTATATTCAACTAAGTAGTAAACTTGCACTAGGCTCTTACTATAGGCTTGTCTTGTTAAGAAATATTATTCTAAGTCTATATCCACTTGTCCTAACAAGATTGTCATCTAATGTACTAATACTACTAGCTTCCTTATAGCTCCATGATCACTAGTTACTTCCTGGGTTTAAATACTGCTTCTAGTTAACTCAGGAGTGAGTTAACTCCTCCAACATCAAATGGTTTGATCTCCACTAAGGATCACATTCCATTGATGATGGTACACTCAACCATATCTAGTTCTTCCTTCAGATTAATTTACTTAAGGTATTTGGAAGGTCAACACAATAAGTCAGAGGCTATGAGTCAATAAGTTCTAGGTCAAGTATTAATCAATCAATAGTGATGATCCATTGACACTAGGACGTGGTTAAATAGGAATGCCATCTATTAACATGACACTAAGGGTATGAGAAGCATGGTCTTTGCTTTACTTCCCTTCCTACTCTATTTGTGGTAAAAGTTAATGTTTAAGATCTACCATGATACCCATGGTATGAGTAACTTATGGTAAACAAATGTTTCAAGATTTAGTTATAAGTTTCTTTACTTAAGTTCTATACTTAACTTGATATTCAGGTTTGTTGTAGATAATACCTTGATATCATTTTTAGAAGATTAACTATTCATCCTAGGGTTGTTGCTTGGAATACCATGTAATGATCTCTAGGAGATCAAGTACTCCTTATTAAGTAGTGTGTTGTGACTTGGTTTTATTACATTTGATCTACCCTTAGATCAAATTATATTACCCAAAAATAAGGTTTTAGCAAAGATCATATTGAAACTTATCGTAGTCAACTTGATGATCTACTTCAGTTCCACCAAGTTAAGAGAAGCTTCAATCTCTTTGACAAGTTTTATTTAAAAGCGAGAAAATTATCTGGATTTTCTATGCATGAATGCAATGCACACACCTGTGTTCAGCTTATTTCTAAACTCTAATGTTGGGGTGTTACACTAATTCTTTCGGGTTTGTACTACCTCCAGCTCTCTTTCTCTTCTTAATAGCAGGTCTTTCTTTGACTGGCCTTATATCAGTTAGGTAGTAAGAACCATTGTGCATACTCGACTAACCAAAAAGGCCCCTTCCCAAACTGGGGAAAGTTTGTGCTTTCATTTTTGCACAAGCCGTAGAACCAAGGCACCCTTATTGAAATATCGATTCTTGACTGTCTGACTATGATACTTGCGTAACTTTTGTTGATAGGCTGTTGATCTCTACTCAGCAACGGCGCAAACTTCCTTGATAATATCGAGATCATCCTATCGAGAAACCTCAGCATCCTCTTCGATATACGTAGCAACTCCGGGAGAAGTATGGATCAAATCACTAGGAAGAACTGCTTCTGCGCCATATACCAAGAAGAAAGGTGTGTACCCTATTGACCTATTCGGAGTTATTCTGAAGCTCCATATCATAGACGATAATTTGTCTGCCCAAGCCCCCACAGCATGGTGAAGTGGTGCTTCAAGTATTGGTTTGAGGCCTTGAAGGATTAAACCATTTTCACTTTTGACTTGTCCGTTGGCTTGTGGATGTGCGACTGATGCAATATCAAGCTAGATTTTTTGATCATTGCATAATTCGGCAAGTTCTCCCATAGAAAAATTGCTCCCATTGTCTGTAATAATATTATGCAGATAACCGTATCGCATTATGACATCCTCGACGAATCTTTTGGCTATTGCTCCGTCACAACATGTGACGGGTTTAGCCTCAGTCCATTTTTTGAATTTATCCACCATCACTAAGAGGTGAGTAAACCCACTTGGAGTCCACTTAAACAGTCCTACCATGTCAAGCCCCCAGACCGCGAAGGGCCATGTTATCCGAATTGTTTGCAGCAGATCAGCCAGAACATGGGCTTGTTTGGCGTATTTTTGGCAGCCTTTGCACATCTTGACACGTCGTTCGGCATCTACCTTGACTGTAAGCCAGAAAATTCCGTGTCTAAAAGCCTTTACCACTAAAGATCTAGCTATGGCATGATGTCCGCATTCACCTTCGTGGATCTCCCTTAGGATTTCCACTCCTTCTTCCGGAGAAACACAACGCTGAAAGACCCCAGACACACTCCGCTTATAGAGCTCACCATTTATTATCTTATAGGTTTTTGCTCGTCGGATGATCTGCCTGCTCAGAACCTCGTCTTTAGGTAATTTTCCGTCAACCAAGAAATCAAGGTAGGGTTTTGTCTAGCTGGGAATCATAGCTAGAACTGCTATTAACGGTGAGTGTGATTTGGTTAGATACTCCTTGTCAACTCCTGTGATGGAGGGAACTTTAAGGTGTTCAAGAAAAGCCCCATCCGGGACCTTTTTCCATGCAGATCCTATTCGAGATAATGCATCTGCTTCCTCATTTTCTGTTCGAGGGATGTGTTGAACCTCAAACCCTTAGAACAATTTTGATAATTCATCCACGAGAGCCCTATATGCTGCCATGTGCTTGTTTCATTATACTGATCAAACACTTGTTGAGCAACAAGATCCGAGTCTCCATAACACATGAGTCTATGCCGAGATCCTTAGCAATCTAGATTCCATGCAGCAGTGCTTCATATTTGGCAATGTTGTTTGTTGAAGTGAAGTGGATCTGCAGCACATAGAAAAGCTTATCTCCTTGGGGTAATTTGAGCACCACGCCAGCCCCCGAGCTCCCGAGCTCCTTGTGGTTTTTTACTAGAATATAAGAGGGGATGTTTTGGATTAGCTGCAAGGTACGAAAGCATCATCAAGTGGATAATGTTGAAGTGTAGATTGAGTATAAAGTATCCATGCTTGTATTTGGTCTTTATTGACATGGAAGCTTCTAGAAAGTATTAGTGCTAAAAATATTTGACTAAGGGTTTTAGTCGATCACCTCGTGGCTAGAGATCAGGTCCTAGAGGATGAGATCCTGGAGTAGCTCATACTACTTCCTCAGCAAACAGGTCAATCAGCAGACCAAGGCAATTCATCTTAGCAAAGGACTCAAGCTACTTCTAGGATTACAATCAAGCCTAGCTTGGGTAAGGATAGGTATTTTGAAAAGGTTGTGTTTTTCAGAATGTGAGATTACTTGGTACTTCTACCAAGCATAGAGGTTAACTAATTTATAAATGGTTTTTGGAAAACCTAGGGGTAAGAGTAGTTGAAGGTTCTGTCTTGAAAACATAAGGATATTATACCTTATAGATCTCCATAATTTTGTCAATAGAAGCTACTAATATGGTTAGGATTATAAAGGCATATTGGCTCAGGTTTTCTAAATGCCAGAACATTTGAGAATATGAAAATAAGAAAAGAAAGTTTTGTTGAATAGCTTTTGTAAACTGAGGGTGAGGTAATGCGTATATCATCTAATACACATTTAGATGCATACGCACAGTTAGACAACAAGCAAAACACTTCAGCATTAAACAAGAAAAAGTTTTTGTTTCCCTTGATTTTTGCATTCTGGAAAACTAATCAGAGTTGCTGAAATTGGGATGTCACAAAAACAAACACTAATCTATGGATGGATTTATTGATGCTCACCGAGTAAACGCTGGAATCTAATACCAAGTGTATGTTGGGCCACACAGAGATAAACAAAACTTTTTCCCTATGCGGTGGTCCCAAGATCTAGCTGAGGTATTAGGCCACGAGAATTACCACTAGACGCGCGGTTGCGGAATTGATGTAGCACATCGCTTGATGTAGTGCAGTCCTCACAATCTATTATGGTCCACAATCATCGAAGTGTTGAACGTACATCGCCTCCGCCAGTATGCACATGTACGAGGAGGAGCGCCGGCGGTGGACTGCTAAGTCTGGTACGGCGGCGACAGGACTGGACTGGGCTAGGGTTTCCAACACATGGAGTGATCTAATCGTGTGCTCTAAGCACCTGCGCCCCAGCTTATATAGGGAGTGAAAGTGGGCTCCACTCACTTGTGGTCCATTCACTAAAAGGCCTATGTTAGTCACTGCGAGTCAAACTCACTGACTCAGTCTGTTTCCTTTTTGGGTCCAGCCCAAAGATGCTCCTGCTCTTAAGTGTGCTACTTGACAGGCTCATGGTGACCCGGACACGATCCGAGTCCCACTCGTGACTGATTAGTCGGTAGAGCGGCTCCTAGCAGAAGATGCCTACTCCCAAGTACCAAAGAGTCAAGAAGACATACCTTCCAATGCGACTTTCGTCTGAGTCCCTTTTTCCTCACAATATACCTTGTCGAACTATAGGCGAATAATCATCATCCCTTAAATAGTTCGACTCTCTTTCTCGATCCGAGATAATAAGTGATTCATCCGACTAACTGTTAGTCGATCGACTCGGTTAACACTTAACCAAGTCATGCATGGCCATGCTTTCCGAATCATATCTTCCGAGAGGGCCTAGAGAATATCTCTCTAGTTGGAGGGGTAAAATCCCATCTTGGTTATTCACATCACGCAGCTTGATTCTCAATCGACCCGAACTCTGCTTTTATAACTGCCTAGTGATGGAACAATGTTTGATAGAACCTAAGTCGGTGATCCTCAACTCGGATGTGCAATAACCTCAGGTCTAAGGATTACATTGATTGAGACATACAAATGATGACTAGTTCATTGTACCTCAATATGGGCCCGCCTGACTCGCTAAACTCTTTAGCTGAATCCGTGTAATTCGGAATAGCATCTCCATGCCCATGTCTAAGTTGTGTGTCCAACACAACCTCAATGACCAAGGACAATTAGTATGAACAACATGGATATATAGTTCCACAATCGAATCACATATTCAATGATATATATCAGTAGTTCATACATGGACAATAACTTTATGAATACAATGGGAATAACATTATACATGATTGCCTCTATGGCATATTCCCAACAGTCTCCCACTTGCACTAGAGTCAATCATCCGACATCACATGTCTAGGCATCTAATGCCTATAGCTCTTAGGTGCGCCTCATGCTTTGGATGTGGTATCGGCTTTGTCAATGGGTCCGCAAATGTTTGCATTTGTGTGTACCTTGCATAACTTTATATCACCCTGATCCACGAACTGGCGAATCAGGTGGTACCACATGAGTATATGTTTGTTCTTCTGGTGTTGTCTAGGTTCCTTGGCTGGTGCGATACCACCATTGTTCTCACAATACACGTCTAACGGATTGGACGATCCCTGAACCACACCAAGATCCATGAGGAAATTCCTCATCCAAATGGCTTCCTTTGCCACCTCCGAAAAAGCAATATACTCAGCCTTTGTCATAGACGCAGGCACCGTCTCTTGCTTGGAACTCTTCTTGCTCACAGGCCCTCCGTTGATAACAAACACATATCTAGATTACGAACGAGAATCATCCGAGTCACTGAGATAACTCACATATGTGTAACCCCTTACACTGAGTTCATCCTCACCTTCATAAACCAGGAACATATCTGATGGCTCTGTAATGGCACCAGGAAAATGCTGGTGCGGTGTTGACGTAGAGCTCATTGGGAACCCCAAGAGGAAGGTATGATGAGCATAGTAGCAAGTTTCTGTCAGTTATGAAACCAAGGTTTAATCGAACCAGTAGGAGCAAGGAAACACCCCAAAGGTGTTGCTAGCTGAGCCTTGGCAGGGCGCACTACCGGTGCTAGTAGCAATGTGGAGACCTGCACAACACAACCACAGAACTTTGTCCCCAACTTGCGATGAGGTTGTCAATCTCACCGTCTTTTGTGGAAACAAAGGATTAAACGTATCGAATGGAAAGAAGTAATAGTTTGCAGCAAGTAAACACAAAGCAGTAAAAGATTGTAGATTGTATGTAAAAGAAAAGGACCGGGATCCATAGTTCACTAGAGGTGGCTCTCCTTGAGATAGATAACATGCTGGGTAAACAAATTACAGGGGGGCAATTGACAAACATCGAGAAAGCAATACATGCATATAATAATCATCTTGACTCCTTTGAGACTTGATTGGGCATTACAACATTATACATAGACCGCCATCCAACTGTATCTATGACTAATAATCCACCTTCAGGTTATCATCCGAACCCCCTCCAGTATTAAGATGCAAGCAACAGATTATTGCTTTACGAACTGCGTGTAAAGTAAACAATACGATTGTTCTATGAACAAATGATTATTGTTTTCTCCATAGTAGCAACAACACATCTAGTACCTTAGAGATTTCTGTCACTTCCCCAGATTAATAGAGGCATGAACCCACTATCGAGCATAAATACTAACTCTTGGAGTTGCTAGCATCTACTTGGCCAAGATAGCTACTAACAACGGAAAGCATGCAAGATCACAAATAATAAAGACATGATAGAATCAATAATCAATCTGAAATAGCATCTCAATATCCATCAGATCCCCGCAAACACAGCATGCAAAATTATAAATAGATGATCTTGATCATGAACGGAGCTCACAAGATCTAGACATGAAAGCACAAAGGAGGAGAACTAGCCATCTAGTACTACTTGCATCCGTAGTCCAAGGATGAACTAGTCACGCACCACACCGGAGGCTTGCATGGTGATGAAGAAGGCCTCCAGGGTGAATTCCCCTCTCTGGCAGGGTGCCGGGAAGAGCTTCAGATCCCTCCCGATCTAGGGATGGAGATGACGGTGGCTATAGACTCTTTCGTGGATTTTTGATCGGGCACTTAGTGTTTTCGTCCCGAGGGCATCTTATAGTCGGAAGGGGAGGCCGAGGGGGTGCCTGGGCTAGCCACACCACCCCCTGGCGCGGGCCAAGCCTAGCCGCACGGCCAAGTGGTGTGGCCGCCCTCTGGCCCTTCTCCGTCTCGTATTCTGGCATCTGATGACTTCCGAAAAAATAGGCACTTTGGCTTTTGTCCCGTCCAATTGTAAGAATATTCATTTTCTGACTTTCCTAGAACCAAAAACAGCAGAAAACAGGCAGCTGGAACTGTGGCTCTTGTAAATAGGTTAGTCCAAGATATCATATGAAAAATACTCCAAAGTGTGGACAAAACACAAGAAAATGGATAAAACCAAGCATGGAACATCAAAAATTATAGATACATTTGCAATGTATCAACATCCCCAAGCTTAACTCCTACTCGTCCTCGAGTAGGTAAGTGATAAAAAGAAAGAATAATTTTTGAGGTGACATGCACCATCAAAGACTTGATCAAAGTATTTGTAAAACATTCAAAGCTCGGATCATAGTACTTCAATCATAACATGAAAGACAAAGTTCTAGCAATAAGACAAAGAAACTATGATGCAACATGAAAAGGCACAAACAAAAGATTCATGAATAACAATGCTTTGCAAGACGTTTGTTTGTTTCACATAAAGAAAACATAGCATGATAGTATTCAGCTTGTCCCTCAATATAGTAGCAAATATAAATGCATAGGACACCTTCAAAGTTCATAAGAGTGACTAGATACAAATAGTTTAAAATAAGAAATATCAAGTTATGCATCAATCAACTAGTCTTGGGACAATGCACATAGAACTAAGAATGGCCACTATGCTCTCAAAGTAGGTGCATAAAGGTAGAAGGTGGAGACTCAATATAATGGTGGAAGAAAGGACTTTTTATAAAAGGAAGTAGGGATTCAAGTCTCATAAAGAGCTTCCAAAAATTATGGTACTTATAGCTTTCAGCTCTCATTGCCCCTATCATAAGCATCTTGAAGTCATTAAGGCTAAAGTGAACAAACTATGGTGTACATACTTGATGAAGTATAAGTTAGAAATCTCATGTACCTTGTATACGAGGGCCGCTCCTCATGCTACTAAAGTTTAGTCACCGGTAAGTTCTTGTCATTGTAAGGACATGTGTATCATAGAGAACCGCCAACGGGGTACCCCTTGCCCGATGATACGGAAGAATCCCCATATCAAAATGACAAGGCAAGCAGACAACGAGTATCTCAGCATTCTTCTTATTTACCATGGGAATATGGTGCTTTTTTCTCTCTTTCCTATTTTCATAATATCTCTTTTTTCTCTTTTCTTTTTTTCCTCAATATAGGACTCTTTTTTTATAAGAAGAATGCTTCATAGACAGCTCATTATGGTTACGCTGCAGGTTTCCACCATGTCAGCATGGATTAGACCAGCGGCCCAGGCGTTTCTCTAACCCATATACATAACTCCATGGACTTACAAGCTCCCCTTTCATTTCACACTGACGACATCCATATACAGAAGAGAATGATATCAACTAGGTACAAGTACCAAGTGCAATGTTGAAAGCGTTCCCCATGAAAGCATGGTTCTGCTAATTCCCAACAAATAAGTGCAAGCATATACAACATAGACGACACAATGGTTCAAGTTTATTAAGGGCAAGAAAAGTAAAGTGCGCCATCAAGTTCGTGAGAGATTTAATCACTAGTTTTCTCATATCAAGTTTAATTTGGAAGGTAAACAAAAGCATGAATATACTTGGAATAGCATAAGCTAGTAGGTAGGTATGGAGGACTCTTTGGAATAACTTGGTTTAGGGAGTTGGATGCATGAGTGGAACTCATACTTGGTTGTGGAGGCTAGCAAAAGACTCGGAGCGACAAACTACGAGAGCAATAATGGACATAATCATGTAGAGCGACTAAACATCATTGATCAAAGCATAAAGTGATACTACAAGTTGAAAACTAAAGGATCATAAAGGCTATGGTGACTTGAGATAGTCATAACATGGTGTGAGCATGCGCCAAGTCAACCCAAATAAAGCATCAAAGGAGAATACCACTATACTATGCTTTAATATGCTAAAACAACGCATGATTCATCCAAGGCACATTAAAAATTTCAATTCTTTATAACAAGTCATGCTACAGCAAATAATACTAAGCATAAAGCCAAAACAATATCAAGCATGGCATCACAAAGCATAGGCCATAGTCAAAAACGAGCTCTTTTAATCACATAAGCATGAACTTTCCTACTCTTTTCCAAACCAAACTATTTGAAAACCAATGTATGAAAGAGGGGGTCCAACCAATTTATTCAGCAAACTAAAAAAACAAAAGCAAACGAAAAATAAAAAGAAGACGCTCCAAGAAAAACACAACTGTGCATGAAACAATAAAAATGAAGCGTTTGGAAGAAACCTAGGATTTTTATTGATGAAGAAGGGGATGCCTTGGGCATCCTCAAGCTTTGACGCTTGTACTTCTTGGATATTTCTTGGGGTTACACGCGTGGCATCTCCAAGCTTCAGCTTTAGTCCATCCGTCATCTCATTACTCATTCCTTCCATACACCTGAAATTTTTCCTTCATACAAAACTTCACACAATCTTTATTAGCAACATTAGTGCACTCAAGATAAATAGGTCTTAAGGTTCAGTTCTAACACCAAATAAACTTCCATTAGAACACTAGCTACTGTAGCACTTCCCTCAAAAAGCCCAATTCTTCAAAAGAACTCAAAAAGGAACCAACAAGAAGCAAATGCAGAAAATGGCTGAAATCTGTCAAAACAGACCAGCAGGTAACGTCAAATTTTTTCGAAGGCCTTATGTTGCTCAAATAAAAAAGTGTTGAACTCACGGAAGTTAGATAACGACCTGTGGAAGAAGCACAAAAATTCACACCTCAAAAAGAGGTTTAGATATTTTACACGAATTTTTACGGTGAAGCACAAAAATCTGTTTCGGGACAACAACTTTCCCAATCATTACTTCCCTCTCATTAGAGGTTACTCTTGGCACAAAAAGCAAATAAAAAGGATAAGGAGAGGTTATTACAGAGGTAATAGCTTCCAAGACTCATCTAAAACTTTTGTGTTCTCTCCCAATAAATACTTTTCTTTAACGCCTTTAAGTTAGGCATAAGAAGGACAAAAAATAATCAAGTGTTCTCAAATGAAGAAGCATTAAGACCACATTTTGTTTCATAGGAGAAGCAAAAGAAATCTTCTCTCTTTTCTTAGGGAAGTGTTCTATAACTTTCTTGAGTGGTAGTTGATATTTAATGGTGCCTTCTTTCATATCAATAATGGCACCAACAGTTCTAAGAAAAGGTCTTCCTAAAGTAATAGGACAAGAAGCATTGTATTCAACATCCAAAACATAGAAATCAATGGGGACATAGGCATTGTTAACCATAATAAGAACATCATTAAGATTCCCCAGGAGTTTCTTTTTAGCATTATCATCATGTGGGACATTCAAATAACAATCTTCAAGAGGAGGCAAATCAAGCATATCATAAATCCTTCTAGGCATAATAGAAACACTACTATCAAGATCACATAAAGCTTTGAAATCAATGTCATTCACTTTCATATTAATGATGGGTTCCCAACCATCTTCTTGTTTTATAGGAATAGAAGCTTTATGTTTCATCTTTTCTTCTTTAATCTTTATGAGAGCATCAGTAATGTGTTTTGTAAAGGCCATGTTCATAGCACTAGCATTAGGACTTGTAGCAAGCTTTTGTAGGAACTTAATAACTTTAGAGATATTGCAACCATCAAGATCAAAATCAAATTTATCATCTAAAGTAGTAGAACTATTACTAGCCTCAACACTAGTGGTGGTAATAGTAGAAACACTAATGTTTCTAGCAATTTCATCTTCTCTTTCCCACTTAGCATGTAATTCAGCTAATAGTCTACAATTTTCATCAATTCTTACTTGTATAGCATTAGTAGTTGCACAGGGATTATCATTAGTTTCAAGTTTAGCAGCCATTTTATTAATCAATGAAGATTGAGCTTCAGACAAAGATGATATATTTCTTTCAGCATTAGAGAGTTTCAATGGTAAACTAGGAATTTCCCTATTTAGACTCTCAAGTTGATGGCTAATGTTCTTCAAAATGGTAGATTGTTCCTCCATAGTTTTAGTGAATAGTTTATTTTGGTCATATTGCATTTGCATGAAGTTTTTAGTGGCTCTTTTAACTTCTAAAATTCTTCCTTCACTAGGTAATCCAGGTTTACCATTATAACCATAAGTATTACTAGGAGGGGAAGGCCTATACTTGTTATTACCAAAAGTATTGTTGCCAAAATTATTATTTCTTATGAATTTCACATCAACTTGCTCTTCTTGAGCAACCAAAGAAGCCAAAGGAACATTATTTGGATCAATATGGGCTTTCCCATTAACAAGCATAGACATAATAATATCAATCTTATCACTCAAGGAGGAGGTTTCCTCAAAAGAATTTACCTTCCTACCTTGTGGAGCTCTCTCAGTATGCCATTCAGAATAATTAACCATCATATTGTCCAGAAGTTTGTTGCAGCACCCAAAGTGATGGTCGTAAAGGTACCTCCAGCAGCAGAATCCAATAGGTTCCTTGAAGAATAGTTCAATCCTGCATAAAAAGTTTGGATGATCAGCCAAGCAGTCAGTCCATGAGTGGGACAATTCTTTACCAAAGATTTCATTCTTTCCCAAGCTTGAGCAACATGTTCATTATCAGATTGTTAAACTTCATTATTTCACTTCTCATAGATATAATCTTAGCAGGAGGATAGTATTTTCAAATGAAAGCATCTTTGAATTTAGTCCAAAAATCAATACTATTCCTAGTTAAGGAATTCAACCATTCTATAGCTTTTCCTCTCAAAGAGAAAGGAAACAATTTTAGCTTAATAATATCACCATCTATATCCCTATGCTTTTGCATCTCACAAAGTTCAACAAAATTATTTAGATGGGAAGCAGCATCTTCATTACCAATACCAGAAAATTGTTCTCTCATAACAAGATTGAGTAAAGCAGGTTTTATCTCAAAGAAAGTATCTTTAGGCACAGGTGGAGCAATAGGTGTGCTCATAAAATCATTGTTGTTGGTGCTAGTGAAGTCACACAACTTAGTGTTTTCAAGAGTAGTTATTTTTTGTGTTTTCAAATAAGAAAGCAAACTAGTAAAACTAATTTTTGTGTGTTTTTGAATAAAGAAAACAAGCAAACAAAGCAAAAAGAAACTAAGCAAAACAAAAATAACAAAGTAAAGAGATTGGTTATGATGGACTCCCCTTGTGAAGATGTCCTTGACTCCCCAGCAACGGCGCCAGAAAAATGCTTGATGGCTCAGTGTTGGCGCCAGAAAAGTGCTGGTGCAGTGTTGATGTAGAGCTCGTTGGGAACCCCAAGACTAAGGTATGATGAGCACAGCAACAAGTTTCCCTCAGTTATGAAGCCAAGGTATAATCGAACCAGTAGGGGCAAGGAAACACCCCAAAGGTGTTGCTAGCTGAGCCTTGGCAGTGCGCACTACCGGTGCTAGTAGCAACGTGGAGACCTACACAACACAACCACCGAACATTGTCCCCAACTTGCGATGAGGTTGTCAATCTCACCGTGTTTTGCGGAAAACAAAGGATTAAACGTATCGAATGGAAAGAAGTAATAGTTTGTAGCAAGTAAACACAAAGTAGTAAAAGATTGTAGATTGTATGTAAAGAAAAGGACCGGGATCCATAGTTCACTAGAGGTGGCTCTCCTTAAGATATATAACATGCTGGGTGAACAAATTACAGCTGGGCAATTGACAAACATCGAGAAAGCAATACATGCATATACTAATCATCTTGACTCCTTTGAGACTTGATTGGGCATTAGAACATTATACATAGACCACCATCCAACTACATCTATGACTAATAATCCACCTTCAGGTTATCATCTGAACCCCCTCCAGTATTAAGTTGCAAGCAACAGATTATTGCTTTACGAACTGCGTGTAAAGTATACAATATGATTGTTCTATGAACAAAGGATTGTTGTTTTCTCCCTAGTAGCAACAGCACATCTAGTACCTTAGAGATTTCTGTCACTTCCCCAGATTACCAGAGGCATGAACCCACTATCAAGCATAAATACTAACTCTTGGAGTTGCTAGCATCTACTTGGCCCAGATAGCTACTAACAATGGAAAGCATGCAAGATCACAAATAAAAAAGACATGATAGAATCAATAATCAATCTGAAATAGCATCTCAATATCCATCGGATCCCCACAAACACAACATGCAGAATTACAAATAGATGATCTTGATCATGCACGGGGCTCATAAGATCTAAACATGAAAGCACAAAGGAGGAGAGCCAGCCATCTAGCTACTACGTGGATCCGTAGTCCAAGGATGAACTACTCACGCATCACACCGGAGGCTTGCATGGTGATGAAGAAGGCCTCCAGGGTGAATTCCCCTCTCTGGCAGGGTGCCGGGAAGAGCTTCAGATCCCTCCCGATCTAGGGATGGAGATGACGGCGGCTAGAGACTCTTTTGTGGATTTTTGATTGGGCCCTTAGGGTTTTCATCCTGAGGGCATCTTATAGTCAGAAGGGGAGGCCGAGGGGGTGCCAGGGGCCACCACACCACCCCCTAGGGCGGGCCAAGCCTAGCCGCGCGGCCAAGTGGTGTGGCCGGCCTCTGGCCCCTCTCTGTCTCGTATTCTGGCATCTGATGACTTCTGGAAAAATAGGCACTTTGGCTTTTGTCCCGTCCAAATCCGAGAATATTCATTTTCTGACTTTCCTGGAACCAAAAACAGCAGAAAACAGGCAGCTGGCACGGTGGCTCTTGTTAATAGGTTAGTCCAAGAAATCATGTGAAAAGTACTCCAAAGTGTAGACAAAACACAAGAAAGTGGATAAAACCAAACATGGAACATCAAAAATTATAGATACATTTGCAATGTTTCAGCAATCCATTTAGGAATCTTTCCTTTTTCTTGGCTTCAGTATTGATCTCATCAGGTGCATACCTAGCGAGGGACAAAAATCTGTCATGGTACTCTACTACAGTCATCCTTCCTTTCTTTAGTTCTCTGAACTCATCTCTCATTCTAGTGACTAAACCTTGTGGCACATGGGTGTGGCTAAACTTGGTCTTGAAAGCTTCCCATGTCATCACTTTCCCGTGGTTCATAGTACGGGTGTTGTTCCACCATTCTCTTGCATCTCCTGCTAGATAGTGGGTGGCAAATAGTACTTGCTCATTTGCGTCAACTCCTGCTACTTCTAGGTTATTCTCCATGGTCTGTAACCAATCATCCGCATCCAGCAGGTCTTCAGACTTGCTAAAGATAGGGGGATTGGTATTCTGGAAGTTTTTGTGTTTGGATCCATGATGATCCTGATTTCCTTGCCCTTGATTGTTGTGGGCCATCTAGGTGATCTGTTGCAGGGTGGCTAGATTTCCTTGGCGCTCTGCTCTACAAGCTTCGTGGTCTGAAACTAGCATCTGCAGAATCTACAGCATCGGGTCCTGCGATGAGCTACTTCCTCTAGGGTTTCCACAAGTCATCTGAAGATTGAGATAGATAAAGGGGTAAGAGGGAAAGTTCTAAGGTTCATGGTTTTGTTTTCAAAGCTAAAACTTTGAGTTTGACTTAGGTTTGGCAAACTAAGAACTTCTCATTCATTCATTCAAGCAAAGCACATGATACAAACACACACACACACACACACCAGAACATTAAAGGGAAACAGATGGTTTTAAGAACCATTCTATGAGCTAAGATACAATGGGACCGATACTTCTCACTCCTACGATAGTGATCAGGTGCACCTACTCATCATCGATGAAGTCGGAGTCATCATCATCGATGTAGAAGTCCATGGCATCATCCTCCAGGTAGTCATCATCATCGCTGAGGTACGAGTGAATATCCCCTGGATGTCTTCACCTTCTTCCTCTTCTTCTTTTGCTACAAGCTGAGCTTCTTGTTCCTTGATGGTCTTCTCGAGGTCGGCCACCTTCTTACGAAGAGGAGCGATGGTGCGATCCTTCTTCGCGCGTTGATGACGAAGTGATTGGCGATCCTTGACAAACACTAAGAAAGTTTGGGCCTTTTAGGCGGCAATGGCAAGGTTGTGGTTGGCGTACTCTCGTGCATTGTCCAATTCCTTCTACCTATCGTATAGTAGGAAGTCAAGGTTCTCCACTTGGCGCCTCATCTACGGGTGACTTGGCATCTCCAACAACATTCCCATGGAATCACGCCTTGCATAGTGAGCAAAGCGAGTTCCCTAGATCAAGTTGATGTTCTATCCGCAAAGACGGGCTAGAGCTTCATGCATTGCCCTGGCTAATCCATCTAGCCAGTTGTTCTCTCTCACGGTGAATTGAATTTTCTCAGACAGGGGTGCTTCCATCTTTCCTCGAAGATCAGCAACTATCAGCCATTGTAGATCTCCTCCTGGATGGTCATTGAGTTAAGCTCTGAAGAATTCCAGATGCGAGCGCTCCAGGTACTCAGACAATGCATCAAGATCCCTCTGGAAGATCAGTTGGCCTCCGTTGCCCCACTGGTAGAACTTGCAGTACTGAACTTCCTTCTATAAGAATTTAGGATGAGTAAGTTAGTGAGGTGATCAAGTGTGTTAAATTTTTATGTAGTAATGTAAGAATTTGTGAGGAACATGAAATCTTTGAAAGAATCTCTAGGATAAGAGTGGGAATAGGTTTTCATAAATACTCACTTCTTTTGTTTTGAAATTAGGTTTTTGTTTGGACGTCCATTCTAACTAGGGTCTCCTATGGTCAGGATGGCTCTGATACCAACTTGTCAACACCCGGATTTTTAATCCCAGATGCCTGTTATGCCATACATCGCAATCCTAGGTTACCATTTTTGCGAGACATAATAGATTGTATATCACAGTACATGATCCATTACAAACCATAATAAGGTCTTACACAAATAAAGGATCTCATGATCCAGTCTTAATACAAACAAGTAGCGGAAATAATAAGCGTAGCGGTGGGCTCCATCTTCAGTGTCACAGGTAATGCTGACGATGGGAGATGATCCTAGTTGTCGTAGCCGTCCTGCTTTCCTTCTTCCGGATAGTCCTCTTCATAGTCTGGCCACGGGACTAGCCAGGGACAAAGCCATGAGTACTCTTTAAGTACTCGCAAACTATCACTAACAAGTAAAGTGGTTCTAGTAGGAATGCTAAATTCTAAGTTTATTTGTAAAGTTAAGCTTGAAACCTAAGTTGAGTTCAGAAACAAAGAAAGATAAAATAAAGTTCCAAATCACCCAAGTTTGGCGATACCCGGATTGTTCAGGAGGTTATCCACATATGTCTCTGCTGAGGGATCATTACCCTTTGAGGGTTCACCCTTATCAGTTGCCGAATCACCCATGGTGACATCGATTTGCAAGCCAAGGATCGCTGGCTCTGAGTGCTGAGTTGGATCTTCTGGAACATGGGGAGATGAAGTAACCTCCGGTGTTGTAGAAGGTGTCGGAGTAGGAGTAGGAGGCGAGGGAGCGGGCGAAGTCAAAACTAACTTTGACTGGCGCAGGACCTTTTCCGTATTTCCTTTCCTTTTGCCCTTGGCAAGTTTCTTAGCTCTAAAGAGTAATAGAATAAGATCGTTACAATTCGGAAAAACACAAAATAAAGTATAAGACCTTGTGAGGAAAGTTACCTCTTCACAACAGGCACTTCCTTCGTGCTAATAGAAATAGTCAGAGTTTTGCGTGTCCATGTAAATGCATCCGGCAGTAATTCAAGTTCTTCATCCTCCTGAGGAACTGGATCCTCAGGTGGATATCCCTCAAGAGGAGCAAGCTCCAACTCGGGGAGGTCGGCAAGCTGAAAGGCAAAGAAATATCTCAGTATTGCAAATGGATAACTAATTCAATAATAAGAAAAAGCAAGTTGGAAAACTTACTAGAGTATGAGTGTTTTCAGCTGTATACATATCTAGAGAGATCTCCGGACTTTTCCTCTTAACCCGCTCTTTAATCAGCCACTTGATCCGAGATTCTTACTCCTTATCTGTGATTGACTTTGGGCTGATTCTCAGGCTATCTTTCTTACTATTGGTAATCGTATGCATAAAACGATCACCGTGGTGTTGGAGGGGCTGAATCCAACGTGCGAGCCAGCAATGGACAAGGTCGGATCCTTTCAAACCCTTGTGTTTCATCAAGTACCGGAACTTCTTAAAAAACCATCCACATCTTGTATGACATGCAAAACATTGCACGTAGAAGGCCTAAGAAACTTGCTAGGATTATCTCGGACGATGGATCGCCACCAAAAACTCTTGTGAGGGAGTAAACGATCAGACCACGGTTGAAGCTTTGATTGCAGGACTCCCAATTGGTTTGCTGCATCATCGCTTAAAGTACGACAAAGTTACCGATTTGCATGAGATGATAGAGACAGCAAAAAACTATGCAGATGCTGAAGATGATCTAGAGGGACTACTGAACTTGCTAGGTGTGCCACAGTCTGGAAAACAGCCGAAGCACCACGCCTAGAAGCGTAAGAACACCTCGGAAGAAAATCCCACAGCAAAAACAGCTATAGTCAATGCTACTTTCAGGTCTAGAGGACGAGGAGGGCACGGAGGCAGCCGTGGGCACGGTCATGCAACATCCAGAGTCCAAGGTATAGGAGACTAGCAACCTAGCAAAACCTACTCTTAGGCTGACATCACAAATAATCCGTGTCTGCATCACCCGGACGGCAACGAGGGCTCGTTCCATAGAAATGTTGAGTGCCGTTTCAATGACGAAATCAAGAAAGACGAATCCGCTGGCTATAAGGCGAAGCGACGAAAAGGAAAGAAAAATTATGACTAAGAAAAAGTGACCAAGGAAGATTCCGACATGGAGGAAGCAGAAGCTTGAAAACCCAAGACAGATGGAAAGAAGACCTGCCCAACGTAGAAAGACACTTATGTCACTTTCCTTGGGTCTCAACCAGCCAAAGTCAATAAGGCAGTAATGCACAAGCATAACGCGACTGTTCTAGCGTCCCTCAGTATTTGGACTAGTCGAAAGTAACAATCACCTTTGACAGCGGCGATCATCCCCCTAAGTTGCATATGCAAGGAAAGTACGCTCTAGTTGTCAATCCACTTATTGACAGATATGGGTTCTCCAAGACCCTCATGGATGGCGGCAGCAGCATCAACATCCTCTACGTTGAAATGTTGCATCAGATGAGAATCTTGGAGACACAGCTCTGTGGTTTTTCATGGAGTTGTTCCCGAAAGACAAGCAAATTCTCTAGGAGAGATCACTTTGGATGTTACATTTGGAACTCCAATGAACTATCGTACAGAAGCACTTTCTTTCGAAGTGATCCCATTCAAGAGCGCATACCACGCTATCTTCGAGCTCCGGCTTACTGGGATTTTATGGCTTGCTCGTGTTATTACAATATGATGAAAATTCTAGGTCCCAAGGGCGTGATCACCATCATGGGAGACCTGAAGAAGGCACAAGAATGCAAAGACAGAAATGTCGCCTTTTCCGAAGCTGTACTGCATGCCTAGGAATTCCAGGAGATCAAGAAGAAATAGACCCATCTAAGATGCCCGCAACAAAGAAGGAGGTGACAAAGCCGACTCCAGAATTCAAGTCATCGGAAGAGACGAAGATGACGCCATTACAGGAAGAAGATCCCTCCAAGGTGACGCGGATAGGTGGAGGTTTAGATCGCGAATAGGAAAGCACGCTTGTCGAGTTCCTCAAAACTAATAAAGATTTCTTCGCATGGCAACATTCTGAGATGACCGGAGTACCTAGGGAACTTGCCGAGCACTCTCTAAATGTACACCCAAACGCTAAACCCGTCAAATAGTCTCTACGATAAAAAGAGAAAAGCGATAGCTAAAGAACTAGCCTTGCTCGAGTTAGCTGGATTCATAGAAGAGGTCATCCATATTGTTGGATCACTTCAGAGAAGAACTCCGAAGGAGGAAAACTAAGACCTCGGTCAAGATGCATACCGAAGTGAACTCTCTCGTCATTGTGAGGGGCGGGAACGGTTTCTCCAAATCCTCTCTACCACTCGCCAACGCAGAGAAGGCATTCCTTCTCAACAAAGCGCAGCTTCTCATCGTCAGGCACGCATGGGATCCAGAGGCCACGGAAGTTCTCTTTCTGTGCTGCTGCCGTCGCTGGACCAGAGGAGGATGCCTCAGCCAGTTGGTCTAGTGCGGTAACCTAGGATGGGCGGCGTTGTGGAGTTAGGGAAGCAAAAGGAGGATGGAGAGTGTTGTGTTGCTGGAGGAGGGAGAAGGCAAGAACATGTAGAGGAGAAAGAAGAAATCTCAACCCCTTATGTACCTGACCTGCATTAAGATTCGTGTATGAGCACCGTGGTGTTAGCCATGCATCATGGAAGGATCTAGGGTAACTTCCTCGAGAAGATTACGCCTCCTTGATCTCCATGCATGCATTGAAACGGCACATTGGTTTCGCGTGAGCCAGGCCCACCAACGGTTAGGTTGGCAGGAATGTTTGTCAGTGACATGACTAGACGTTGATTGGTGTCATATGATGTTAGAGGCTATCTTATGGCTTAGTTTGAAATCAAACAGGAAAAGAACAAGTGAAGTATTAACGAATCCGACTCAACTTGAGACTCAGATCCTATCCATTGTTGTGAAAGTTCCAGGAACCCTTCAAGATTCGACAAGATGAAGAAAGACCGAGCGAAACGATGAAATCTGACTTTGGATCTTGGAGGCTTCCGGGGGCTGCTGTTGGGGATATACTTTCCGGGTATACCCACTGTGCCTCGCTGACCAGGGTGGCCTACTTTGGGTTATAGCTATGCTTCATGGGCGGCCCAACTACGGAGAAGAGACAGAGTTCCATTCGGCTAAGGGAAGGCCTAGAAGACTTACCTACTTAGGCATGCTTAGTTACTTGTATTCCAAGATGTACTTTGTAACCAACTCTGTATCGTAGCCGGATATATCTCTCCTGTAAAGCCTAGGCCAGATTCTATATAAACTGTCATAGGGACCAGCCTTTAAGGCAACACACAATAGTCTACAACCTTAACTCGCACAGGCGAAACCCTTGTAACCCATATTTCGGCTCTGCCTAATTACTGGATTGAAAGGAGGAGTAGGATCTATCCACCATCGGTGGATTCGAACCTAGGTAATCTTGTGTTCTCGCCGTCCCAGAACACCGTATGACTCACACCCCTCTCTTCCACATGCCCTGAGGACCCCCTCATGGCATACTTGTCCTCAATCCGACGACAAGACAAATAACAAACATAAGTGAATTTGGGAATTTCTCAAGGGCATTCGGTATTTATTTTGAATTGATTCCAACTCTCAAAAATCACAAACTCAAATATATGAAAAACCCTCTCAGGACAAATTTATTTGAGCTCTAGATCTTTTCTAGTGACTTATTCACCCAAACCAAGGTTTATTTCCACTAGAACATTTATATATAAATAAAGAAAAGTGATAAAATCATGAAACCACTTTTGTTGGCTTTGTTATTCCAATACCTACCTGATGATATCATTTTTGTACATTGATATCACACAAACTCAAGACCTAGCTCAAAACCCCTTATTAGATGGTATTTCACTTTTAAAACACAAAAGAGGTTCCACTAATGCCTTTCCATTATTTCCAACTGTAACAAACTCTATCTATCTAAACCTACTGAAGTGAATAAGGTGTTGAATGTTTGTTTCCTGTATTTTAAAGATATTTGAAGGCCTTGTGTTGATTGTGGCCTTGTTTTCTTTCATGTGCTATCTTTGACGGATAGTTGCGAGTATATCTAAGACGAGAAGAAGTGGTTATTATTGAATTATTATGGTATTCTAAGAAGAAGTCCAGGGACATCTATTGCCATATTGTTGATCACAGGCAAGCAACCTTCTTGATCATAAGCCTTGTCCTACTGTTTTACTTATGCATGTTTTACCTACTATTTATAAAATTGCATTGTTTTATTATATCTATGGTAGTGGCTTGGATCCTCCAAATCATTACATATTTGTACTACTAGGTACAACCCCCTTTGATGGCACCTAGTTATCCCTAGTACGGTAGGTGGTGTATGACACCATACCCCTTTGGAGACCCCGTTTTAGCCAAGCAAAACTGTAGGATGGGACAACCCCGGAAAAGTTTACAAAATGTTTTATGATTTGAGAAAGAAAAAGGTTTTGTTTTACAAATGATGCTGAAGAGGAGGACGAGAAAATATTTATGAAAATGCACACATTTGTTTGCAGCTTTAGCTATAACAACTTAACCCGTGCAACCACATTACTCCGGAATGGGACGGAGCCTAACCCTAGTTTGTTTTCCTTGGCATGGGCTACTCCATAACGCATACAAAGGGGTTCGAGACCCTTGAAGCTGGTTACTCTCCACTTAGGGGGGCGTCATACCCGGAGGGTTCTACTGTCTCTATGGAGGGTCGACTGAAACTATGGGGCACCCGCGGACGGTATGGTTTACGAGAGTATGGAAGGGGATATCAATTCAGGGAGTAGGGTAGGGAGATTCGGACTTGAGAAATCAGGTACACGTCCCGGGAGAACTAAGCACCATAGGGAAAGTTCCCATACTAGGGAAGACAAATGAAAGTTTTTGATTGATTATCTGGACCCCCGTACACTCTGTGTTGCGGTTCATGGTGTTATCACGGCGGATGTATCAAATATTGTGGGTAAAGTGTACAACCTCTACAGAGTGTAAAATCTATTTGAATAGTCATGTCCGCGGTTATGAACGGTTGGACAAACTACTATGTTATTTTATAAAGGTTTTCAACAAAGATATGTAGATGCTATATCTACAAGAGAAACTACACAACTATATTGCCTATCCTATTATTTATAGTGTCTTAAGGTGGTTTGCGAGTACATTCAAAGTACTCACTGGCATTTTCCCTAGCTATTAACTTGCTCAGATCTCGAGAAGAAGGTGTTGTTGATGACTACACGAGCTAGGGCCTTCTCCAAGTTTGTTGCCTGTAGGTTAAGGCATGGCTCGACCTCTACGCTTGATATGTTCCGCTGCTGATGATCAATGTAGCCATAATGGCAGTGGAGGTATGAATTGTATTCTCTTAAGTGATGAATGTTTATTTTAATACTTGTCAGTTATATGCCATGACTAACTGATCATGGGATCATGGTGTATCAGAGCCATCCTGACTGTAGGAGAACCTTAGTTACCATGGTCGTTAGACAAAAAAACTATTTTCGAAATACCTGCTTACGAAAACTACTTTCAACAATGCTTTTTGAAAAGTTCTACTTCTTATCCTCCCCTAATTTAAATTATTTGAAAAAATGGTTTCCTCTATCTCTTGTCCAAATTTCAAACCTATGGACTTCAAATAACTAGGACCTACAACCCGGTGAAGACGATGAAAATAAGATGAAGAGAAGCAACTACCAGCAAACACAAGGAAACTACAACATCGCCCAACTAGCGGAATCCTCGTATTCAGAAGAAGCGAGTGCGGCAATATCAACCAAAGTCCAATGCTATGACGAAGGCTTCATATGCAAGTCAGTGACCAAGAATATCGATTGCTTCGATACCTAGGATCAATAGTCCTAAGTTAGGATTCCCCTATACCGCGAGTAGTTAACTCCTTGGTCCCTACATTGACCGTGTTTACTTGCCTCGGTGCATAATGTGTTTCTTGATGTGTGATGTTTGTGTTTCTAGGTTAGGGGGAACTTTGCGACTCCCTCGCTTTGTTTGCCTCGTATGCATGTCCTGGTTTGTTTGACCCTAGTCAAAGGTGTTTTGGGGAAATCGATACACCACTTGGAACTTAGTCAACCCTGTTAGTTATCGCTAACAATAAACCATACTAACCTATGGAGTATATGAGAGGAAAAGCATCGCAAGAACCAGGAGTGCGGCAGCGCCAAGTCAAAATAACTCAAAGACTCCACCTCAAGAGGATAGCATACCCCATTCAAGTCACCTCTAAAGACTCACCGACAGCGCAACACTCCACTCTTCATCTGCCAATTATAGCAAGAATCATGTTGAAGCCAGAAGTCTAGCACCGAGGGATCCTCATGAGTCGCAAGAAACCACAAGACTGGCTAACCAAGACAAGAAGTGAAGACCTAACTACACTGATCTCCAGTATATTAGAGCTTCCGACATACCCAATGAGACTAACTATTTTAGTCGACCCTACCCAAACCAACGGGAAGTTCCTCACTAAAAGGTCAGAATACTCCAAAGACCTGAAGACAAGGATGCATTAATACATAGAGTCTACTCCACCAACGAGCAGAAGCAACGCCAATATTTCAAGTGAAGACCACTTCTCCGAAGATGAATGCTTCCACCCTAACCGACGAATAGCAAGAACATCATAAACCGCTAACTTTCCCTGATCTAAATATTTAAGGCTTCGTTAGGAAGCCACCCACGACAAGGTTTACGCAATAGAATGTCACTTGAGGACCTCAACTATAGACCCAAGGAGATACAACCTTCTATAGCATCACGCCAGCCCTTCAAGATGGAAGATCTACACCACTCTCGAAGGACCTTAGTGAAGCTCTAAGGTGGAAAGACTGCGTCTTTCTCACTCAAATAACAAACACTGTCTCCTGGAAGATACTCTTTAAAGATTCTAGATCTGACGTCTCCTCGCCAAGTATCAACTCGCGAGTTATTAGATGAGAAGCTGACTAAAGGATTCACGAAGACTCGTTGCTACTTCCGCTGAAGACTGACCCGAAGGACTGCAAAATCACTAACTCCATCAGCTCTAACCTGCCTGGTAGATCAGCTAATTCAACTACTCTGATAGGCTAGGTACGAATTAAAGTAGTCTAACCCTAAGGGGGGAAAGACTAAGTCTTTCCCACAAAATAGAGTAATCACCCGCCAGAAACAACCTTAGGAGTAGATCGGAATTCGTGAACTAGGATACGATAAGCCCTTAAGAGAAATGCTGTAAATCCTTACAGGAGGAAGATCATCCATCATAAGCCGGACTAGAATCTGATCATCCCTTCGTGCATCCAAGACGATTGGATTTCAACTTCACCAACGTAGTAACCACATTCTAAGACAAAGCCCATAAGTTAGTACACTTGCAAGCCATAGTACTACCACAACGAAAAATCCCCTAACCTTACTCTCTCGAATCTTGGGACAAGATTCTTTTAAGAGGGAAAGGTCTGTAACATCCTAATTTCATCAACCCTGATTAGTTGTCCAGAATGCAAAAATCAGGAGGAACAAACACTTTTTATTGTTTAATGCTGAAGTGTTTTGCTTGCTGTCTGACTGTGCTTATGCATCTAAATGTGTATTAGATGATATACTCCTTAGCTCACCCTCAGTTTACAAAAGTTATTCAACAAAACTATCTTGTCTTATTTTCATATTCTCAAATGTTCTGGCATTTCAAAAAACAGAGCCAAGATGCCCTTGTAACCCTAACCATTTTAGTAGCTTCTATTGAAAAAATTATGGAGACCTGTAAGGTATAATCTCCTTATGTTTTCAACACAGAATCTTCAACAACTCTTACCCCTAGGCTTTCCAAAAACAATTTATAAATCTATTAAACTCTATGCTTGGTAGAAGTACCAAGTAATCTCATCTTATTCGAAACACAAACTTTTAAAAATACCTATCCTTACCCAAGCTAGACTTGATGGTAATCCCAGAAGTAGCTTGAGTCCTTTGCTAAGATGAATTGCCTTGATCTGTTGTCTGATGAATTGCCTTGGTCAACTGATTAACCAGTTTGCTGAGGAAGTAGTATGAGATACTCTAGGAGCTCATCCTCTAGGATTAGGATGTAATTAAGATCAAAAATCCTAAACAAGATTACAAAGCTAGATCTGATCTCTAGCCACTAGGTGATCGACTAAAACCCTTAGTTAGATCTTTTCAGCACTAATCCTTTCTAGAAGCTTCTAGGTCAATGAAGACCAAATATAAGCACTGATACTTTCCAATCAATATGCACTTCAACATTATCCACTTGATGATGCTTTGGTACCTTGCAACCAATCAAAACCATCCCCTCTTATATTGTAGTAAAAAACCTAAATCTTCCAAAATATGACTAAGTATAGAAATGTTATCAACATGCCATCTTTGAGACTCCCTCATTCCTAATTCTTGTGCATTCTTGGTAATGCACTTGAACAATCTAGTATACAATCACAAGGACTACAAAATCCCACTCTTTCCCTTGGCTACACTATCCTCTAATCCACTTGTTGTTGATGGCTTTGCAGGCAAGAAAATAAGAATTCCTGCAAATCTTACCAACATGCCTATGTTGGCAGAAGCTCACATCTTCATACTATCTTCTTTTGACAAACTATTAGCATGTTTGTAACCTACTCATAATGGTATATCCATACCTACTTAACTTGCTTTAATTGTAGATGTGTGCTTCCAAAACCCACATGGTTTCGAAGGCTAGTTGATAATCTGGTTTGGCACCCTTATTTTATTCAAAGTTTGTCATAAATCCTTGGAAAGATCAATCATGATAACATCAACTCTTTGCTCCATCGTGATCCACATCCCTTGGTATATCCATCGATGTATCCCATGACCCAAGGGGAGCTCTGAGCTTCAAGACCCAACAAGATTTTGATGGTAAGATATTAACTTTGGCCAAGATCATCTATTCCATGCTCTCATCCAAAATCAAGTTGGATTTCCATAATCCAATGTTACAAACAATGGATACACCTTTGGGACATCATCTAACTTAGATATAAAAATTTACCAAGGGTTTCCCATAATTATTTTTGGCCCAAAAATAATTTAATTCCTTGGTTTGACAAAAACCCCAAAACATAATCTATAAAGGAAAGTCTCTATTTCTCCAAATCACTTCCCCAAATGTAGGCATATTTGAGGACTATATATCATACCCTAGCTCCCCACTTCAACAATAAATATTTTTGAAGAGTTCCAATAATTCTTTTTGCCTATTTTCTTAAATGGTAGAAATGGAATAATAATTGTTTTAAATACTTCCACTCCTCAGTAAATTCTGGGAAAATTCTCCAAAGTGTGAATTCACATTTAGGACCATCCCAAAATAGAAACTTACCTTGGTCATTTCAAAATTTTCAATATAATTCAAATAAATAGTTTCAGCAATATTTGAATAATTGATATAAAGTGGATCAAAAATCTTCAAATAAATCCCAATAAGATCCTAGAGGCTTGTCTTGACCCTATCAATCTAACAACATCATTACTTCAACTTGCCAAACCCAACTTTTGGGAAGTTCTTCATGATCTTCAAAAATGGCCAAGTTTTGAACTTATTCAAAACATAGAGATAAACCTCATCAAAACCTTCTCAAAATTTGTCAAGTACTACTCCATGGCAACCATCACTCCTCCTCTGGTAGAAATCACTATAGCACCATTGTATCTCTGCCCTAGCCCTTGTGTCTTACGTTTGGAGGAGAAGTAAAGAGAGAGGGGGACAAGCACCACATGGCATAACTATTTTAAATCTTATTGCAGAAACACTATTGTCCCTCTATGCCCCTGCCATGACCAGGACCCCTCAACCCCTCTCTCCATCGCCCAAGCCATCAAATGCTTGACCTCAACCCCCTCTCCCTTGCTCTCATGCACCATGTCCACCATGGGCCATGTCATTCAGGTTATAAGGCTAGAGGCTTGTTCTGCCTCTCCTACTGCCTCATTTCACCTCCCTCCCCTCCACCTAACCTCACCCGAGCCCCAGATCTAGCTCTCTGGCTCTCCCTCACCATGGAGAAGAAGTTCTTCCTCCTCAGGGTGCAAGGTTGAACTCTGCAATGCAAAAGCTATGATGCATCTTTCTTCGGGTTCTCATTTTTGCATGGTCTCTTACTCAAGCCTGTACTGACCCTGCCTCTCCCTTTCTCCAAGGATCACCGTAGGCCGTTGTCCAAGTGCATGCCTAGGCAAAGCTTCACCCATGAGTCCTCCCTCTCTGCGAGCACCTACAGACGAACCAAGACCACCCGGCGCCCTTAAGGACACAAAAATCCTCCATGGAGCCCCTCCATTGACATGCAGGCTCCCTAATGACCCTCCTAGCAAGCACCAGGAGGTGTTCCGCCACTGTGAAGCTCGTTGTACCTGATCTACGCAAAATACCACCGTGCCACCTCTCCCCAGGCTCGTCTCCTTCAACCGCTTCACCTCGTTGCATCACCGTCGTCTCCTAGCACCTCCAGGTGAGCCCCGAGCCTCGTTTTCCTGCGCTAGGGTTTCCCCTTTTGTTTCTCGTGGCCTGAGGTTGAAGACAAACCGGAACTGTCGATGACCACTCAAACCGATGGATCGATTTGCTCCTTACCTCTTCGCCCTCCTCTTATGACTAATGAGCTAGCCCTGCTCGTCAGCCGTTTAAGCTCCCCCTCCCGCGTGGAGTTTCGCCCGATGGGCCAGCCCATTTCGTTGTGGGTCGGTCCGCTTCAGATTCGGGCCGTGGATCCCTTTCGGTTATTTCTATCTTTTAACCATTTACTAGTTCTAATAAATGATACTCCTAGGATTAAATCAAAAAAAATGTACAATACCTAAAATTGACCAGATATAAAATTTGGTATGTTCTTTAAGGTTTTCCCTAACATCCAGCATCAAAACTTTTGCAAAATATTATTTGTACAAATTATGTGGAATTGTCTACAAAATAAAGTCCTTCCCAATAAATAAATTTCCCAGTATATTATAGAGACCCAAATGGAGTAAATCCACCACCCTCTTGTAGGTTTTGAAGTTTCCACTCTTTTAACTTTTGTCTCCTACAATTTTGAGCCATAGTTTGATGGTCGCAAAAATGATAAAATCAATTCAGATATGACTTTCGAAAATTTACTAGGAATATCTACAACACCCATTGAGCTAATTCCAACTCTCAGTGATGTCGTACATCAAGTTATATCAAGACCCAGGAGTTCTTGAATTACTGAGTTTCTAAGGAATTTTAATGAATTAAACACTTATGTATGTGGTATTGTCACTAGATAAAATCATTCCAGAAGCTTAGCAACTCCAAAAATAGTGATTCCAAATTCTACTGGTTGGTATTTGTCATACCAATCAACTACCCTTGGTCTCCTACCTTTTGGACCTGTATAATAAATCTGGTTAAAAAGACAAATAAAAAACATAAGTGACTTTGGGAATTTTTCAAGGGCATTCTGTTATTTATTTTGAAGTTATTCCAACTCTCCAAAATCGCAAACTCAAATATATGAAAAACCCTGTGAGGACAAATTTATTTGATCTCCAGATATTTTGTAGTGATTTATTCACCCAAACCAGGGTTTATTTCCACTTGAAAATTTATATAAAAATAAAGCAAATTGATAAAATCATGAAACCACATTTGTTGTCCTTTTTATTTCAATACCTACCCGATGATATCATTTTTGTACATTGATATCATACAGACGCAAGCCCTGGATCAAAACCCCTTATTAGATGGTATTTGACTTTTAAAATACCAAACTGGTTCGAAAAATGCCTTTCCATTATTTCTAACTGCAACAAACTCAATCTATCAAAAACTACTGAAGTGAATAAGGTGTTGAATGTTTTTTTTCTGTATTGTAAAGATGTTTGAATGCCTTGTGTTGATTGTGTCCTTGTTTGCTTGCATGTGCTATCTTTGACGATGATAGTTGTGAGTATATCGAAGACCGGAAGAAGTGGTTATTATTGAATTATTATGGTATTCTCAAAAGAAGTCCAGGGACATCTATTTCCATATTGTTGATCACAGACAAGCCACCTTCTTGATCATAAGCCTTGTCCTACTGTTTTACTTATGCATGTTTTACCTACTGTTTATAAAACTGCATTGTTTTATTATATCTACGATAGTGTCTTGACTCCTCCAAATCATTACACATTTGTACTACTAGGTACAACCCCCTTCGATGGAACCTACTTATCCCTAGTACGGTAGGTGGCGATAACACGATACCCCTTTCGATACCCTGTTTTAGCCAAGCAAAAACTATAGGATGGGAAGACCCCGGAAGAGTTTAAAAAATGTTTTATGACAAAACCTTGGTGTGGTTCGACCTACCAAGAGAGATTTGAGAAAAAAAAAGGTTTTGTATTACAAATGGTGCTGAAGAGAAGGAGGAGAAAATGTTTATGAAAACACACCCGTTTCTTTGCAGCTGTAGATATATCAACTTAACACATGTAATCACATTAGTCCAGAATGGGATGGGGCCTAACCCTAGTTTGTTTTCCTTAGCATGGGCTACTCCATAACGCATACAAAGGGGTTCGGGACCCTCGAAGCCGGTTCCTCTCCACTTAGGGGGTCGTCGTACCCGGAGGGTTCTACTGTCTCTATGGAGGTCGGCTGAAACTATGGGGCTCCCGCGGATTGTACGGTTTATAGGAGTTCGGAGGGGGATAAGAATTTAGGGAGTAAGGTGGGGAGATTCAGACTTGAGATTTTAGGTACGCGTCCCAGGATAACTAAGCACCATAGGGAACCACCCATACTAGGGACGACAAACGAAAGGTTTTGATTGATTATCCAGACCCCCATACACTCTATGTAGCGGGCCGTGGTGATATCACGGCGGATGTATCAAATCTTGTGGGTAAAGTGTAGAACCTCAGCAGAGTGTAAAATCTATTTGAATTGCCGTGTCCGCGGTTATAGACGGTTGGACAAACTATTGTAGAGCGGTGTTGGTTTTGTTTTCAAAAATGTTTTCGGAAAAGCAAAGGATTTGGAAATGTTTGACCATGGGATGGTCGGAAAGGAAAGAAAGAAGTTTGCTCATGAGATGACCATAAGGAAGAAGCAAATGGGTGACCCAGTCCTAGTGTTTTCCAAAACTTTTCAAAAATGTTTCCAAAATGTTTATAAATGTTTCCAACAAAGATATGTAGATGCTATATCTACAAGAGAAACTATTTTGGAAAAGAATCTCTCTTGGAGCCCTCCTACTACCACATCTATATTGCACATCCTGTTATTGTTAGTGTTTTAAGGTGGTTTGTGAGTATATTCAAAGTACTCACTGGCATTGTTCCTGGCTATTAACTTGCTCAGATCTCGAGAAGAAGGTGTTGTTGATGACTACGCGAGCTAGGACATTCTCCAAGTCAGTTGCATGTAGGTTAAGGCATGGCTCGACCTCTACGCTTGATAAGTTTCATTGATGATGATTAATGTAGCCATAATTGCAATTGAGGTATGAATTGTATCCGTTTAAGTAATGGATGTTTATTTTGATACTTGTCAGTTATGTGCCATGACTAACTGATCATGGGATCATGGTGTATGCATAATAGGGATTCTCAGAGGTTTAATCCAGGGCCCCGACAGTTTTTTTCCTATGTAGATAAAGCTCCACAAAAATATTAGGGTTCATAATTTAATGCCATAGCCTAGATAACACTGTTTGTGAGTTCTAGTTGCTGGTCGTAGTCTCTTTTTTGTTGCCTTTCTTCAAATCTGAGTCTTGGTTTACATCTAGGTTTCATCTATTTTTTATTGTGTCATCGGAGTTTGTAGATTGTTTCTAGACTGTTCTTCATGTTCTTGAGACTGTTCGTGTTCTTGAGATATAGATCTACTAGATCCGTTTTGTTTGTTGAGATTGGAATTAGTAGATCTATTTGAGTCAAAGAAAAAGTTAGTCCCTCTTGAAATCCGGACGTGAGTCTCCTTCACGTGGTGAAAAAAATCGGAACCTTTTTGGGCATTGCTACACAGCGCGCGGGCACGATTCTGCTTTACGCGGTGCCCCTCCTAAAAATAGAAAAGAAGCATGTACAAGTCCCTCATGTTCTCGAAAATAGAAAGTTCTGCCACACGGGTTCCCAACGGACTGCTAGTCTGCTACTTTGTCTTCACTTGAAAAAACTTCACAACCAGATCCTAAAACACTACCTATGCCTCCGAGTATGCAAAAATTATTTTTTGGTTCCGCGTCTACTATCGGCAAACCCAAGGAAAAAGTACATGTGAAATGCATCTAGCTCATCTCCTTTTCCATATAACTACATTAAGAAAATAAATCTTCCTATAACAAAGTACAACCGTAGATCTGATCAGAAACTCGACTTGTTCCCTCTTCTTCCTCCTGCCGCCAAAGGAACAAAACTCCATCCCAGTACTTGTTCATAGAACAGAAAATACATGCAACTGAACCAGAAAAATAGCTGCACAAAAAGGTTCAAGTCCATGTGCTTTCCAAGAACCTGATGAAGCTAAGATCACTTCTTCTCATCCAAATCTGTAGAATAGATTCTATTCTCCAAAATAGCTTAAATATAAAAAACGGTGGATCATCTACCCCCACCTCCTACCCCAATCACAATATGCAAAAGAGCATGGCTTATAGAAAGTAAACATTAAAAATAAAATCTGGATGAAATCAAGCATCCAGATCTCATGGCAAACAAAAAAGGAGTAGGAACTTGTATGCATCATAGCAAGAACAAATATCCAGGATGTATAAAAATGTTCACCGTGAAAACCATGAACAAAAGAACATCTAGTATTTCACAAGTTTTGTGAGATCCAAACTTTGTACTACCCTCCAATGACGTGACTGAGACCAAGAACATCTATCTTCATGTTGCTAACTCCAATTGCAGGTGACATGAACGCTCCGCAGGCTGAAGCAGAAAGTTCGTTTTTATGAATTGTGAAAAAATGACAGAGACAAAAAGTTAGTAGTTGTTCCATATTGCTTGTAAAATGCAAGTAGAAGCATAGTAGCAACCGTAATTTTGCAAACTTAAACCAGTTCAGCAATGACAATGTACTTCCTTCTATGTCATGAAAATCTAACTTTATTACAAATATGATATCCTATATAGTCATAGAATGGAAATAAAAAAGAATAACATGTTGTCATGTAAGAAAATATATATTTATTATAGATGTTCCGTCGAATGTTCATAGGATGGAAATAAAATAGAATAGCACGTTGGCGTGTAAGAAAAATCTAAAACTAGTAAAAAATGTTACGTTCTATGGATGGAAATAAAAATAATAACATGTTGGCATGTAAGAAATTTAAAATTGCTAAAAATGTTACGTCATAAGTATTCATAGGACGGAAATAAAAAAATAGTATGTTGGCATGTAAGAATAATTTAAAACTAGTATAGAATGTTACAACCTATGTGTAACAAAACTAGTATAATGGTGGTATCCGGTGGATGTAAAAAAGGATAAAAATTCGTTGAGATGCACCAAAACTGGGATCACAAAGATACTAGTGTTTTACACCTTGATGCATTCAAGCTGTATATATCAAAAATATACAACTTGAGATTCATTTTACAAAAAATATACATCTCGAGGTTAATTTTATACATCTTGAGATTGTTTTATACATCCTTGCAGCCTATGTGGAGATGATAATAACAGAATGTATTTATTATAAAAAACATACATCTCGAGATTGTTTTATACAGCCCATGTATTTCTGTATAAAATTACATACGATAAACAAAAACTTACAAGTAATACTGACGATTTCATGGGTTTATTACATCTTATTTAACTTGAGGGGGAATCATTTGTTTAGGTAAAAAAACAGCATACAACCATCTTACACACGGGCCGTACACGTACTGGACACAACTTTCTCAGTTTTGTAGTCATCAGGTTGGCTGTGAATCAGATCGATTAGTATACGTATGTACCATGAGATAGAGACATGTGCAACAGAACAAATATTGTGATGGAACAGTAGAATCAGAAGCTATGCAAAAATATTTGTATGATTAATCGCTAGAGAGCTACGATTGTTTTTGATGTTACTTGTTGGCACTAATTCTGAAATTTCTACCCTGGTCAGCTGTAGTTAGGGAAAATAGGCACCGAGTACTGGCTGATTAAACATCAGTGCCTAGTTTCTGCCTAGGTGGCTCCCTAGTGTTTCACTTCATTGTTTAGCCTGCTAGTAAGCAAACAATAGTCAACCCAAATTTTTGGTTTCAGGAGATCAGCACCGCCCCCCCTCTTCTGCTGCACATGCGCAAAATACCTACTAGACATAGAAATTTCACTTCCTTTCAGAGGGGATCTACATTTCAATGGCCTCTGCTGTACATAGGGGATCTACACAGCGAGGGATGCGAAATGGTGCGGCTAGGCAGCTCCGCAACGATAGGGACGAAACTACGAGCGTTGGTGAAAAATAGATAGGGGATGGAGAGGAAAAGTACTCTGCCGCACGAGATCGAGACGAGTACGCCGAAATCTGGGACGGAGGACCTCGTCGACGATGCTCTCCGACGCCCTCAGCTCTCAGCCCGCCAGCATCGACCACTTCGCCCCTGTGGTGAAGACGCTGGAGTTCTGATTCGCGAACGTCGACATAGCCCTTGTCTGATGGCGCATACTGCGATTCTCCAACGAAGCGCTCGTCGGACTGCTCGCCACTGACGAAGTAGGTAGAGTTGGAGATTGAGGAGCCGGCTGCGAGCTTGAGAAGAGAGGGGAACGAGAGTTTGAACTGTTCGACGAGAAGAGAAGGAACCGTGCGATGTTTTGTCTAGTTGCGCCGCGTCGTTCTGGCCGGTCGATCCCGATCAGACGCGTGCGAGACGTGAGCACTATTTTTTTTCACTATGGAAGACAGTACAGTGCGCATGCAATAATTAGGAATTGGGATACCTTTTTGCTGAAAGTTCAGAGTTATTACACTGCCTGCCACCGTTGAGTGAAAACTGAAATGTTTCCTATGGCGACGGTCGAGGACTACGTGGATACTGGCGGCTTCAACGAGCTCAGGCAGGAGTCGGCAGCATCCATGGCGGCCGACCAACGCGAGGCCATAGAGGGGCTCAATGTCGGGGCGGAGCAGAGGGCAGCAGCTCATGGGGGAGGAAGGCGAGGAGGAGGCACTCGCGTAGAGGAAGGAGAGCGACGCGGCGGCACCCCCAACCCCCATGACTCTGAGGAGAACGAGCCCCCCATGTCTAGGGTTCCACAACCCGACGCCGTTACCTCCGGCCACGCCGCGTTCCTGCAGTTCCCGCCGCCGGCAACCGCCTACCTTCACCACCGCCTCTGCCCACCTGCTTTACCCTCTACTGCGTTGCCACCCCCCGCGCCGCGCGTCACCTCATGGTAGGGAACATGTCCCCTATAGGGAGGTCTCCGGCAGGGACCAACAGCCTAATGCCTAGACACAGCGGTGACAAGCGTCGGGCTCGCACTGGCTGTTCTGCTGCCGGTCGACATAGGAACATGGTCTTTTTTCAAGATTGGGATTCCAGTTCGAGAGAAAGAAAGTGAGGAGAGAGATATCACCTGGATGCAAACTGAACCTATCCAAAGAACAGCCCGTACACTACAACTTCTGCTTTAAAGTTCTAGGCAATGGGATTGGATGTTCTCATGGACTGATCGATTTGTTGTTCCCCTGTTTGTCGTGGGTGTTGCTTTGAGAACTTGAAGCGAGACTTTGCGTGGCATGTTGCTGTTGCTGCTTGATGACTCCACGGAAGCGACCTATACCAAGGGAAAAGAAGAAACCAAGGAAGAAAAATATAGAACAGACAAGATGAAGATAACAGAGGCCTGCAGATCCTCACGGGGATGACCAAAGTTTGTCAAAGTTGAAACCAGATTGATGACGCTTCAAGGTAACTTCTATGAATTCTGGAGGTGTTAAATCGTTGGATTTCTTTCATAAATTAGTGTACAACACGTACTTCTGCACGTTTCATGGTTATTTGAGAACAGTGGACTAGATGCAAAACTGATATGTGCTGGTCAGATTTTTTTTTTTCGAAATAGGGAGCATGGCCCCGGCCTCTGCATCATCTGATGCACACAGCCCCTTTTATTGCATTATTCAAGCGAAAACAAAGTTTTACAATCATGGATCAGATAAGGTTGAGACATGTATCAGCCATCTAAAAATAAAAAGCAACATAGCTCTATCCATTTTGCAACCGATTAATATGACGCCACCCAGTAGCCTGGAAAAAACAGTCCTGTGCAACCATAAGCAGGTGGTTGCATCCAGATTCCATATGCTTCCTCTGATCCTCCGGGAGAAGCAAAGACCATTGTTGAATCCAACATGTAGCTCGGCGAATAACCTGCAAAAAGTTAGTACCATTTGGTTTGTTAAAAACAAAATCATTCAGTGTATTCCAAATAGCCCAACATAGTGCCGATACTCCAATACGTAATCTAGATTTATTTTGCTTGTCTACCCCATGAAGCCAATTGCCAAACATATTGGTAATATTTGTTGGAGGGGTAATATCAAAAGCAAAGAACATCATTCGCCAAATAATTCGTGCAAATGGACATGATAAAAATAAATGTTCAACCGACTCCAAAGAATCACAAAAACAACATTTTTGACATCCCATCCATTGCCTTTTTGCCAAGTTATCTTTTGTCAATAGAACTTTATTTTTAAGGAACCACATAAATATTTCAATCTTCAATGGTAATTTCAGCTTCCAGAGATACTTGTGCAAGTAAACAGTGTGCCCGTTCATTTGTTCTATGTATAAAGATTTAACAGAAAAAGAGCCCGAGGTGGTTAGTTTCCAAACAAACCGGTCTTTATTCTCATTCAAATGAACATTCATTAGCCTCCGGCATAGATGCAACCAGCGCATCCACTTACCACCGGGTAAACTTCTCCTAAAAGCAATATTAAGTGGAGTTTGACTAAGAACCTCGGCCACGAGGACATTTTTCCGTTGAACAATATTATATAGATGTAACACCCTCGAATCGGCCCTATGCAAGTTTTAGCCCTTTTCCGCCAAACCCGCAAAGAAACGATTCAAGGACGCCCACCAGGCACTTTCGTGCGGGTGGAAAACAAAGTAATACCATTACACAACAGTCCTCGATGGGACCCACAAAACAAATATATATACAACACGACTCCATGAGTCAAGAATACCGATATACAGTACAAAGATCCAAATCACCTTGAAATCGCTACAACGTCCGAGTACAGACAAGAGGCAAATGGGGCTAAGAGCCCTGAAGAATAACCAATGGCGTCCATAACCCTGCCCAGGCCAAGCCGGAAGGGTAACCCTGCTAACGACGTCGATCTCAAACCTGCTAAAACAAAAGGGGTGCCGACAAAGGGCAACGGAAAAAGAGGAGCGTCCGTACTGAGGCCAGTACACGGCGAGGCTAGAATTCAGCGGCTCTCGCCTACATAGGTATGGTGGACTGAAGCGGCAGCGCAGCAGCACTAAACAACCTATAGAGACTCAGTAAAACTAGCGGCTATTAGAGAGGGATAAGAAAGACCTATTCGGATCCAACCTGATACTAACACCAAACATACCCATCCTGGCATTTCCCCCCTCGATACCAAACGAGGAAGTCAAAACCAAGGAACTCACACGGTTGGCAGTTTTATTCATTCCATTATAGTTGAAGCACTTACTAGTCAGATATAGATAGCATGAGTCATCTTGATAGCATAAGTAGTGAGCAGTTTTAGTTAACCATGCAGTTGTAGTTGCGGTACTTACTAGTCAGATACAATTAGCATGTGACATTCCAAACCTAGCAGTTGTTGGCACTTTATTTCATTTCATTGGAGTTGCGATACTTACTAGGCAGGTATAACATGACACGATACACCCCAGTTCCACCAGTTGTTGGCACTTTTATTATCCATTCCATTATAGTCAAGCTGATTACTAGTCACATATTAAGTCAAATTTATAGCACTACTTTAGTTATGCTTGTCTATGATCGAGATACTGTGCTCCAAGTCGTCCATAACCGCGGACACGGCTTTCAGAAAGATTTACCCTACAAGGGTGCACAAATAGCAACACACACACGATCAACCTCGAAAAAACCAAATCAAAACCCAACGAGGCTTTCACGACAAAGCAATCATAGGATTCATAAGATATTTTAGGGGGTCACCCCACTAAGCTACCCGCAACGAAGTTGGCCGGCTCCGAGACGGACCCAGGGTTTGTGTCAATGGCTGTAAACGACTGGAAACCCGAAAGTGTGATTGGGCTTGTCGATACCGCGAAAACATTCCACGTTCCAAACCAGTACAGGTGCTCAACGCACAATCGTAAATAAAGCAGTAAAGCATGGCATAAGTATATGATAGTAATAAAGCCCCAAACTACTTTGTGGCCCCAATAAATAAGAAATGAATCAAGCTCTGGCTAAGGGGGATTCATAGACTCTCCCGGATGTGGATAGTGCGAATAGTCAAGGAACAGGTATCAAGTACTTGGGGCCTACGGGACACAAGTGGATATGAAAACCAAATAGCATATATTGCCCACCGGTGCCTCTTTCATTAGTTATCCCAGCAATTTAATAGTTGTATTTAAAGTCATGATCCTCTCCACCATAAAGCATATGACAACATTCCAACAACTGTGTGGTACTTCACGACACGGGATCACACCTGAGCAAGCGACTACGACTCGCAAGACCATGTATCTACCAAACAACAGGTTATAGGAGGTGTCCAAGGCAATATAAAGGCTGCATGGAATATATCTGGTACGGAACACTAAAGCATCGCGACACGGATATCAATAGATCAATAGGAGGAAATAAAGACTATAAATGCAAAATAGGTAGAAAGCGGGAGAATGCTCGCCTAGGAAACACTGCTGAAGATTCGTTATCCGAAGTACTTGTCGATACTCGCATCAACTCATCGGCCTAATCCGCGAAGAACCAAAGCACTAAAAGAAACACCGGATGCACTATTTAATACTATGACAGAAGATCAGGCATGATGTATGTATGATGCATGGCATGGCAAAGATGCGATGCAACTAGGCAATATAAAGAGGAACCGGGTTCCCGACAATTAATTAGATGGTTCATGTTGTTTAGGTACCCCGCAATTTAAATGTTGACTTAACAAGACATAACATGGCATCGGTTCGCTACACAAATTTAAATGAAGGCGATATATATAAGACTAGAATAGCCCGTATATAGTCTCCGTATTTAATTATTAGGTGAATCGACAAAATACACCAGACCCACAAAATATGTATGCAGGTATGAATGATTTAATATGCAACAAGTATATGTCATATATTATAAAATATAGAGGTCTCGGATAGAGGTCACACATATGGGTTCGGAAGATCTTGGGTTCCGAACGGCGAGGTTCGGATACAAGATGGAGAACTTGTCGTGTCGAGACGGAGAACTTGGGTTCCAAGCGGTCGACCTTGTCGTCGGTGGCGAACTTGAATGGATCGGGTACCAGTGGTCTTCGGGTCCGTGTAGATGGTCATAGCGTCCGGGATAAAGAACTTGGCGTTCCGTGTCGGCGACCTTGGCGTCCGGGTCCTCGGCGAACTTGGTGTCCGATCCTAGGGCATCGGAACCGTGGACTTCAGGGTACGGGGTTCTTCGGATCTCGAGATCGGGGGTCTTAGGGTTCTGGGTAGGCGATCTTGAGGTGCATCCTTGTCTTCGGGAGATCTTGGCGAAACCTTGGAACCACACTGGCACAAACATCACGGCAGGAGAAGAGACCACTAGGACACACCATCTTGTAGCACTGGAATAGAGTAGCATTTCCAACACCTGCAGAACACGTAGAGGGAGCAGCGATGGTAGCGGCCGACGAGGCTCAGGCGTGCGCAGCAGGGGTTAGAGCAGGGCCCATGATGTGGGGTCCGCGGTGGTGCCAAGATGCAGAGGGGGACGGAGCATGGCGGCCGATGCAGGGCGGCGAGACGGAAGGCGGCCAAGGCAGTCGTCGTCCTTGGAAGCAGCGGAAGCCGGCGGCGGCGGACAAGGCCGTGGGGACCCGAGGTGTTGGGCGGCAGGGCGGCAGAGGCCACACGAGGAGGCGGTCACGGCAGGCGGCGGGGCCGCTGCAGGGACCAGGTCGGCGGCGTCGAGGAGATAGCGGGACGAGCAGGGGAAGGCCGGGCGGCGGCCGGAGACGGACGAGCGGAGGCTCGGATGGAGGCGGGACTGCGCGTGGAGGGGTCGCTACAAGGGGCGGCGCTGAGGGAAAACGGGAGACGCCCATGCAAGCTCGGCGAGCACGCCGCTGCAGAGGAGCACCCGACCGGGAGGAGGGCGGACTGCTGTGGGGATGAGGTAGAGGGCGACGGTGCTGGTGGCACGGAGGCGATGGCGCCGGGCAGTTGTGGAAGGGCGAGGGAAGCAGCCCGGCATCGAGGAGGCAGGGCGAAAAAGGCAGGCGAGGTCGAGACGGCGGGAGGCGGGGACGGCGGAGACGAGGCGACCGGCGGGCACAAAGGAGGTCCCGGCGGCGCTGGACGGAAATATGGTGAGGCAGAGGAGCTCGGGACCGGGCGACGAGGTGAACGCGGCCGGAGATGGGGTCGATGGTAGCGGCGAGGCCTGGGGCGGCGACGGGAGGAGGCACAGCTGGGGGACGGCGAGCATCGGCGGAGCGGGGTGGTTAGACAAGGCCGTGTGCGTCGATGCAGCCGACACTCGTGCAGAGGAAGGAGATCGAGGATGAGGGCGGCGTGCGTCGCGGGGTGAGAGGCGGCCGCGTCACGTGGGTGTGGGACCGGATTGGTGAGGGGAGGCGTGCGGGGTTGGTTTGCTGCACGCGTTGCAGCGTGCGTGTGTGCGTGCGTGGGGATTGGTTCGAGGGGGGTTGGTGGCGTGTACGCGTGACCCAGGGTGGGGCTGCGCGTGTCGGTGCGGCGCTGGTGGGGCCAGGCGGAACAGGAGCCGCATGCGGGGTGGGGTCCAGCAGCAGGCGTGGCAGGTGGTGGGAGCTGGCGTGCGTGCTGCGTGAGCTAGTGGTGGGCGGGTGCACCAGGGAGGGTGGCGGCGGCAGGTGGAGTTGGGGAGGGAGGGAAAAGGGGGTAGGTAGGATTAGGGTGGAATTTTGGTTTAGGGTTTGGGTGTAGGTAGGATTGGGACATGGTTAGGACTAGATTTTTATCTGGAGGTGGCCGGCCGGGCTTTCGGGCCTGGCGGGCTGCCTCCTAAAAACAATTTTAAAATATTTTATTTATTTAAAACGAGGCTTTTGTAAACCATTTTTAGAAGAAACAAAATAATCCGAAAGACCAGTGTTTTAATTTGAATAAAGACGGGAATATTTAGAAAACAAAACTAGGCGTTTCGAAAATAGTTTAGACAAAAAACCATGCATGATGATGACGATGCTCAAATACAATGTGGCATGATGACATGAGCATGCAGTCATAATGATGCAATGCACAAAAACACAACGATTTTCTAGTAGTGGTTTTACCGGGGTGCTACAATAAAGTCGGGTATTGTTGTGCCAGAGACTGTTCACCCAACCAAACATCTTCCCAAAAGCGAACACTCCGCCCATCTCCAATTTTAAAAAATCCATGGGAGAAGAACAAGTCCTTTACTCGCATTAATCCTTTCCAAAAGGGAGAATCAGTTGGTTTAGCTTGTACCTGAGACAGAGTTTTATGCTTTAGATATTTATTTTCTAACAGTTGTTGCCATATGCCATCATCAGTAAGCATTTTCTAAGTAAACACTTATTCTTTATCTCTAGTACCTCAGTCCCTAAACCTCCCTGGTCCTTTGGGCGGCACACAATGTTCCACTTTGATAAATGATATTTCTTCTTATTACCATCGCTTTGCCAAAAGAAACAGGATCGGAAAAAGTCAAGTCGTTTCCTCACCCCTTTTGGAATTTCCATAGAAGATAGCATGAACATGGAAGGCTAGTCAAAACCGAATTTATTAGAACTAGTCGATCCCCATACGAAAGCATTTTCCCTTTCCAACATCCAAACTTAGATAGAAAGCGAGCTTCCACGGGATTCCATTCTGAGTTCCGTAGTTTTCTATAGTGAATTGGCACACCTAGGTACCTAAAAGGTAGAGAGCCCGACTCACATCCCAAAATTTGCTTGTACTCGTGCTCACTATCTTTAGCCTACCCAAAACAAAAGATTTCACTTTTATGGAAATTAATTTTAAGCCCTAAAAGTTGTTCGAAGATGCATAGCAACAGCTTCATATTAACAACCTTCTCAAGATCGTGTTCCATAAACAATATGGTATCATCCGTATATTACAAAATAGAAACACCCCCATCCATAAGATGAGGTATACAACCCCCAATTTGGACATCTTCCTTCGCACGGGCAATGACGATAGCCCACATATCAACAATGATATTGAAAAGAATCGGAGAAAGGGGATCCCCCTGTTGCAACCCTCTTCTCGTTTGAAAATAATGGCCAATATCATCATTGACCCTTATTCCAACACTACCTCCTTTGATAAATAATTTAATCCATTCACACCAAATAGGATCAAAACCTTTCATCCGAAGAACATTCTGTAAGAAAGGCCACTTCACCTTATCATATGCCTTTTCAAAATCAATTTTGAAAATCACACCATCCATTTTCTTGCGATGAAGTTTATGTATGATTTCGTGAAGAACGACAACACCCTCAAGGATATGACGTCCCGGCATAAACACAGTTTGGGTAGGTCTAATCACTTTGTGAGCAATCTCAGTAATGCGATTAGTAGCTCCCTTGGTAAAGATTTTGAAGCTAACATTGAGAAGGCAAATCGTTCTAAATTGCTGAATCTGTATAGCATTTTCTTTTTTGGGTAGTAAAGTAATTACCCCGAAATTCAACTTGAACAAAGGTAGCTGTCCAGCTTGTAATTGTCCAAAGAAAGCCATCAAATCAAATTTGATGACACTCCAAAAAGTTTGATAAAACTCAGCTGGGAACCCATCTGGTCTTGGAGCTTTATTATGTTCCATTTGCATTATGGCTTCTAACACTTCCTTGTCATTGAAGTTTGTAGTTAGAATTATATTTTTATCATTGGACAATTGAGGAATATCATCAACCCGTTCCTCTATCAGAGAGAAATCATTATGTTCAGGCTCACCGAAGAGCCTCTTGTAGTACTCAGTAATATAGACCTTCAAGTTTTCCTGACCAACTATGGTTCCTCCGTCTTGCTCTAGTTGGAAAATCTTTTATTTCCTATGTTTGCCATTAGCAATCAGATGGAAATATTTTCTATTATTCCCACCTTCTTGTATATGTTTAACCTTAGCACGTTGAGCCCATTTGGTCTCCTCATCACGTCTAAGTTTGTTCATGTCTTTATTTGCTTTTTTAACCTCTCCTTCTCTGAATCATTCAGAGGATAAATTTCAGCCTTATATCCGACTCATCAATAAGGATAAAAGGCTTTCTTTCTGTTTTTTGTATTTTTCACTTAAATTTTTTGCCCAGCCTTTCAAGAATCAGTGAATATGACGTATTTTGTTCTACCAAATCTGAATAGGTGTATCCCCACTTGATACAACATTCCATTCAGTAGCAATCATGTCAAAAAAACCATCATGTTTTAACCAGGACAACTCAAAAGAGAAGCGAGCATTATTCTCCAAGTGTGCCTGATTACCAGAATCAATTAATAGCAGCGTATGATCAGATCTAGAGCGAGTTAAAGCCCGAACGGATATTAGAGGAAACTTTTGTTCCCATTCCACACTTGCAAGAATACAATCCAACTTTTCATATGTTGGTGTTGCCCACCGACTAGCCCAAGTAAATTGTCTCCCTGATAAAGCAATTTCTCTCAAGTCAAGACTCTCGATAATGGCATTAAACATAAATGGCCACCGAGGGTCAAACCTGTCATTATTCTTCTCTTCTTTCTTGCGTATGATATTAAAATCACCCCTAACATAATTGGGAGCGGTTCAGACTCACACATCCGAACAATCTCAGAAAGGAATTCAGGTTTATGCGCATCTTGAGCGGCTCCATACACCGGTACAAAGACCCACGCAAAACCATCTAAACGAGATTGCAAATGTAATTTAACAGAAAAGTCACCGGTCATCACCTTGGTAACTTGTAGAGATTGATTATTAGTTCCGATAAGAATTCCACCTGACCTCCCATGAGGCGGTAAACAAAACCAGGAAAAATCCCGGCCAGCCGCCAAGTGGCTTAAGAAAGACACAATAAAATTGGATCTGCCCATTTCCAAAATAGCAATAAAATCAAGACGATTCTCTCTAATTGATTCATGGACAAAGTTATGCTTTCTTGGATCTCGAAACCCCTCACTGTTCCATATCATCCCCATTAGTCCAGACATTATGCTTTTATTTTAGGAATTCTGGTACGAGAACTTCTACGAATATTTGTCTTATCATAAGACTTCCACCTACGGGTCACAGCCATTTTCTTTTCCTGAGCCACATACTCACAAATGTCCTCATTAGGACTAAGCTCGTCCACCAAATCTTCACAAAGATTTGAGGCTTTCGAAATAATTAAGTGGTTCTCTGCAAGTTCATATATTTTCTTCAAAATAAATAAGGACCGATTGATTTCATTATCTAATATTGTCTTAGCCAAACGCTGCTCTTTATTATTATTATTACCCAAAGAGACCCCAATACTCCTAGCTCTTTGCACAATTTCTTGTTCAGTAAAAGAAACGACAGAGAGTTTGACAGCGAGGTTAGTACCTTGAGGAGTGTCACGTTTCTGAGCCATCATCCTAGCCCGATCGAGCTGCGTTGAATCTGCGATGGGGTTCGCCTGCAGCCGTGAACTTGATCGTGTAGAACTTGGAGGCTGCACTCCTCCAAACGCCACCACCTCCTCCTCAGTAGGTTCATCCTCCACTCCAAAAAGCTCCATACTCGCCATCTCCACACACTTCGATGGGGGGTTCAAATCCAGTTCTGGACAAGTAGCATCATCAATCTGCACAGCATCAGAACCCGCGCATGGGGTCCTAGGCGAGGAAGGCACCTTCCCAATCAGCCCAATAGCAGCCCCATCAAAATCTAGTGATTCATTAGCAGAACGAATCATCGAAGAATCTGTAGGTAACAAAACATGTGAAGAAATTTGCATCATGTTTAAAAAAGAAGCAGGAACATCGGATAACTCATTTGAATTTTGTGAACCAAACAAACCTCCTGTTGACCCCCTACATTTAACAAGAACTGTAGGAGCAGATTTGGTCAGGCATTCGGTTTCCATCTCCGTTTTCATTGTGCTTGGAATAGTTGCCACAAAATCCCCAAAAGCAATTCTATGTTCCATGTTATTGGCGTTATATGAATCAGCCGACACCCCTTGGTTGCTTTCCCCCTTGGAGACATCCTCAGAGGGTCCGCCACCCACAAAATCATCCGCGGTTTTATTTCCCTCATCAGTTCCATGCGCACCACCATCATCGCCATCCTTCGGCATGTCATGCATGACCACATCCTCAGGCACAAGCGGCACAGGTATTCTCTCAACTTGGAAACGTAGCTGATAAATTTTTTCCTTGATCAAAATATCCATTATCTGAGGCACTAAAGAAGGGTCCATGCAGGCAACATAAATGCGCAGGACCTCATTAGCACGAGTATATGGCAGATCAATGTCGATAGTTTTACCAAAAAGAGTACTAAGAGACCACAAAGTTAAGTAGTCGTCGAGTGCCTCATTTGGTAAATCATAAATCCTTATCCAAACCTTGTCAAGACCCCACACGGGCTGAACATCAGTTTTTCGAAAATCGAAAGACATGGAACAGGGGCTGTTAGGAACCTTGTATGTACCGAAATGCTGAGCAGTAACTAGATCTTTTTTGCTTAGGAATTTAACCTGATACACATTGTCGTCCACCTAACTCACACTCCAATGGTAATGATCATCAGGAACAATCCATTGCAACTGCAAAATAATCTCAGGAATAGTCATGGTACCATCATGAATTGTGACCCTGCTCAGCCGAGTATTCTCAACTCGAGGTCTAATATTACCGGTCAAAGGAGCCTCAAAGAACATAATCGTTTCATAGCAAAACCATACATCTGAATAGTTGGTTTAGGAGCTGAAAGTATTGGACAAGAATTAGAAAGGTGATCAGGTGATCGACAAACTTCACATAATATAGTTGTACAATCATCAAGATTATGTCCAGGCCTATAACACCGAAAACATTTCGGGCCCTTGTACTTTTTAGCCCTTACAACTTGTCTGCCATCAGGTCCAACATCCCCATTGGCCTCCCTGTATGCCTGAGATCTTGTGTTACCGGCTAGAGATCCCATTACAGGAGATGGTACCGGTTGCTGCTGTGTACCGGAAGGCTGCCGCAACGCCACAGCGGACTGTCGCGGGGGCACGGCCTGTCGCCTAGTGTAACTACCTCGGTGAATTACGCTCTTAGTTACATGCCTGGATGAACAAAAGTGGTTAAAATAGTACGGTGGGGCCCAGGGCCACTCACGGTAGACCTTTCGGCCGTCCTAACCACTTTCACACATCGGGACAAGAACGAGCGGCATAATCGGCAGGCGAAGGGATCAACTACATACACAAATGAGTATGTATGCAAGCCACATACAACAGTCCTCAGAGCCATTCCATCTAAAAGAAATAGAAATATTGTAATGCCATACGGCAAGATTCAAATGTCCTAGATAGATATAATAATTTAGAATAGCTCCTCATACATCACACATCAGAGTATCAGGCGGAAGCGGAAAACAAGATCCGAGTACGGATAAGAAGAAATTCGGCATAAGATGCCCCATAAATAAACACATCCCGCCCAGATCTCACGGATCCCCTTTCCCGGAATCTCGACACCGAATGATCGTTGCCAACATCATCTGTCTCTTCCACCCAGTATCCATCTTGCGGGTACACCTATTCATCTGAATCAAACAATTTATCATGTGAGACCCTAGGGGTACTCAGCAAGTCTTTATGCCACTAAAGGGGACACAACCTGGGGTGACGCAATTGCAGCAAAAGATAATACCTAACAATTCTATAGATACTCGCTAACCATCCGCCTAACCAATGATAGACGGATGTCCGTTAATTAGGAACAACAGTTATAACAATATAATTAACAGATCCATCCTCCTCCTCCTCGCTTACCAACGAGGAAGCAGACGAACAACCCCCATCATCCGTTGGCAGTTTTATTAACCATTCCATGAGTATTGCATTATTTACTAGTCAAGTACTTGGTCAAATTAAAAGTGGTACTTTAGTTATTCTTGTCTATGATCGAGAAACTGTGCTCCAAGTCGTCCATAACCGCGGACACGGCTTTCAGAAAGATTTACCATGCAGGGGTGCACGAATAGCAACACACACTCGATCAACCTCGGAAAAACCAAATCAAAACCCAACGAGGCATTCACGACAAAGCAATCACAGGATTCAGAAATATTTCAGGGGGCCACCCCAATAAGCTACCCGCAACGAAGTTGGCCGGCTCCGAGACGGACCCAGGGTTTGCGATGACGGCTGTAAACGACTGGGAACCCGAAAATGTGACTGCGCTTGTCGATACCGCGAAAACGTGGCGCGATCCAAAACAGTACAGGTGCTCCTCGCACAATCTTAAATAAAGCAGTAACATGGCATAAGTACAGAATAGTAATAAAGCCCCAAACTAATTGTGGCCCCAAGAAATACGAATGAATCAAGCTCTGGCTCAGGGGGGTCCATAAGGCCTCCCGGATGTGGATAGTGCGAGTAGTCAAGGAACAGGAATCAAGTACTCGGGGTGCTACGGGACACAAGTGAGCATGAAAAACCAAATAGCACATATTGCCCACCGGTGCCTCTTTCATTAGTTATCCCAATACTACTCAGGTTAAGTTGTTTAGGTACCTCGTTATTCATCAGACACTCATATACCCTACTCATGCTTTTCTACGACTCGCATGGCTCAAACAACCCCTATAGTAATGGCTCATGGGATGGAGGAACAAGTTTCGGTGGGGTTTAAAAGTAAAGGCTATGCAGTACTTGGGATTCAATTTAATGCAATCGCGACTCAATGATGCAAGAATAAGATAGAGGCAATAGGTACTGTATGTATGCAAGCATGTGGTAGTGCTTGCCTGGCAGCTCAGTTGAAGCGAGAGATGGATCTGGGTAGTACTCCTGTGATTCCTGATAATTCTCCTGCTGGGCGTCTATTCGAAGAAGAACCAAAAAACAAGGGCCAACATAAATAAAGTGCACAAGCATAAGAATTAAAATGCGACAAGCAAACAAGCATGCCATGATGAATGATGCACAATTTACATGGCATTAAAGTAGCATGGCAAGGGTGAGGTGTGGTGCAAGAATTAAAGCATTTCATTATTTATTTAATCCAATTTTATTGCCATAAACAGTTCAGATTTGTAAGAATGACATGATGCATGCTTCAATTCAGAACAAGGACTGCATAGATAGTACGGGCTCGTCGCGCTGATCGATTTAGACATATTATTTGTCAAATTTGGAGTTGTAGAATTAAAGTTATTAATTAATTAAGGAAAAGGGCATTTTATTGTAATTTTAATCATCTCGAAATTTTAAAGTGTTCAAAAGATATTTTGAATGGCATATTTGAATTCCTCACATCTTTCTGATTCCAAAACATATATCATTTGTATTATTTGGATTTATATTTGAAAATTTATTTAAATCTGATTTGAATTTGAATTTAAATCAATTTTGAAAGAGTTTAAATTAAACATGCATCCAGAAAAGCTTTTGTGACACATCCTGACCCAGCCATAGCCACTGATGGGTGGGCCGGCTGCTGGCGGGGCACACACGCGCGAATAACTTTTGCTACCGCGGCTCTGCCTAGCCGTGCGACTGCGAGGTGGGACCAACCGGCGGAGGCCCACGTGACAGCGAACGAACTCGCAGAGGCTGGCAGGTGGGACCAAGCTGGAGCGCGGGTTAAGATAATAAGAGGCTAGGGGGTTTTCTGGAAGAAGGACACGGCGGCTGACAGGTGGGGTAGGATGGACTGCGGGTTCAGCGAGCGTTAAAAAGAGGGGGCTTAATGTAAATCAACCATGGCCCGTACTGTTCATCTTTCTCCTCGGTCTGACGGGAAATGAGCGCGCGGCGTAGTGCGGCGAGACGGGGACTCGATCCCGCGACGCGGGGCACGCGCGCAGAGAGGCGGTGCCAGTACGGTAGGGCGGGGTAGTTGTCAGGAAGGTAGGCGCGGCGTAGTTATGGTGTGACGCGGAGCAAAGAGCGTGCAGACATCGGCGAGCGGCGACGCACTGAGGGCGTTCAGCGCAACGCCTGGCGCGGCTAGGGCTTTACGGCGGAGCGGATGTTGTCTAGGAGGTGGAGGGGCTTACCGCAGGGAAGTTGTCGGCGTCAAATCGGGGCGAGGCGCGGTTGATCGACGACGAGGCTGGCGAGCCAGAAACTAGGGTTTCCGCAGGGCGTCAACGTGCTGGCGGTGCTGGCGCTCCTCGTCCTCGTCGGCACGTGCAGGGCGATGTAGGGGAGCGTCCACGATCTCCCTGACCACCTCCACGTCGTGCTGGCCGGCTAGAACGAAGGGGGCGACACGTTGCTGGCAGTTCTGACGGCGAGAGCTGGGCATCGGAGAGGAAGAAGGGGAAGAAGAGGGCAGGCTCGGGGCGGATCTGGCGAGCCAGGAGGCGTGCGAGAGGAGGAAAAAAGGGAGGAAGAGGGAGGAGGGTTGCCGTGTGGGAGCGGCTCAGGGTAAAGTGGCCACGGCCCTTTCTCTTTCTTTTTGAGCACGTGGTCGAGCTGGGGCTCGACCTGGGGCAGGGCAGCGGCAGAGGAGAGGGCTACAGGTCGGGTCAGCGTGGGGTAGCAGCCGGGTGGGGCTGGCACGGTGGTAGAGAGAAGAGAGAGGGAAGGGGTGGCTCGGGTGAGCTCGGGTTAGACTAGGCATGGGCTAGGGTTAGGGTTAGAAGAGGGTAGATGGGGTGTGGGCCAGGGAGAGAGGGCCAGGTGGGACCAGCATGTTAGAGAGAGAGGGAGTGTAAGAGAGAGAGGTGGGAGGAGGTTTAGGGTTTAGTGTAGAACTAGGTTAGAGGAATTTAGAGATAGATAGCTAGGTTAGGTTTTTATTAGGGTTTAGGTTATAATTTGTTTATCAACCATACCAAGAGGAAAGAATAATGAGGCCTTTGATATATCATGAGATGAGGTGGAGGAATAATCCAGAAAAAGATAAAGAAAGATGTATGGGAAGAATCCCTCATATAAATCATGAATGGAGATAATAAAAAGAAAAGATGTTGATGAGAGTAAAGGAATGGTAGAGAGATGGTGATGATCCAAAAATAAAAGAACCAATAAATCCAAGAGGAAACAAATGGACCAAAGGTGGTGGTACCCTTGCATGGCCCATGCAAAAATAATAAATGCCATGATTTATTTTGTGAAAACAATAATAATAATATGGCATTATTCTTATGCATTCCCAAGAAGTGGTATAAGGCCAAGCAAAAGAATTAATAGAATTAGATCCACCCCATTCACATGAGCTAGAACAAAATCAAAAGAAAAGAAAATACAAGATCATGGTAAATGGAATGGTGGAATTATAAGGTGGTAAAAAGAAAGGTGATGGAGTTGAATAAAAGATATGCCCCCAACTCAACTTGGGCATTTAAACAATGTATCAATAACCAAATACAATATCAAGAGGCAAATACAATTAATAATGCATATGAGAGAAGAACAAAAAGAAAAAGGGTTTTATATGATGCTCAAATGCAAGGTGGCATGATGATATGAGCATGATATAATTATGATGCAACAATTGTATATAGGAAGTAGCCAATATCTTACTAGACCAAGTAGCATTACAATTGTTAGACAATTGGGATGCTACAACTCTCCCCCACTAAACAGGAATCTCGCCCCGAGATTCTAGGAAGAAGAAGACTCAAAGAGGGTAGGATACTTGGCACGGAGCTCATCTTCACGTTCCCAGGTGGCTTCATCAACAGACTGGTGCGACCACTGCACCTTGCAGAACTTGATGGACTTTTTGCGAGTCCTTCTTTCTGCGACTTCAAGAATTTTTGTGGGGTGTTCTTGATAAGACAGATCTTCTTGGAGATTGATGAGTTCATGGTCCACGGTCCTGCCGGGATCCTTGAAGCACTTCTTGAGTTGAGAGATGTGGAAAACATCATGGACTTTGAGTTGTTCAGGGAGCTCAAGAGCATAAGCAACTTCTCCTCTTCTTCCACGAATTTTGAAAGGACCGATGTATCTAGGAGCCAGCTTTCCTTTGATACCAAAGCGGTGCGTGCCTCTCATGGGAGTGACACGAAGGTAAACGAGATCACCACGGACATACTCCATGTCCGTGTGCTTTCTGTCATAATTGCTCTTCTGGCGACTTTGAGCAATCTTCAGGTTTTCAAGAATGATGTGAACTTTCTCCTCCGCTTGAGTTACAATGTCGGGGCCAAACAATATTCTTTCACCTGCGCCCGACCAGCCAATCGGAGTTCTGCACTTGCGACCATAGAGAGCCTCAAATGGTGCCATCTTTAGACTTTTCTGGAAACTGTTGTTGTAAGAGAATTCAGCATAAGGAAGACATTCTTCCCACTTCATGCCGAAAGAGATAACGCAAGCACGGAGCATATCTTCCAGAATCTGATTGATCCTTTCCACTTGTCCTTGCGACTGAGGGTGGTAAGCTGTGCTGAAGTTTAATTTTGTTCCCAAAGAATTTTGGAAACTTCCCCAGAACTTGGAAGTGAAGATGCTTCCACGGTCTGAACTGATCTCAAGAGGAACTCCATACAGAGAGACAATTCTGTTGATATAGAGCTCAGCCAACTGAATTGAAGAAATTGTTTCCTTGACTGGAAAGAAGTGAGCTACTTTGGAAAGCCTGTCAATGACAACAAAGATTGCATTGTTGCCCTTCTGCGACCTTGGAATACCAGTGATGAAGTCCATCTCTACTTTCTCCCATTTCCATTCCGGAGGCTTCAATGGCTGTAGAAGACTGGAAGGTTTCTGATGGACAGCTTTAACTCTACGACAGACATCACATTCTGAGACATACTTGGCACAATATCGTTTCAAACCAGGCCACCAATATTGTGTTTTTAAGTCCATGTACATCTTAGTGCTGCCAGGATGGATAGAAAGAACAGAATCATGCGCCTCCTTGAGAACTTGCTCTCTTAAACCCGGGTAGTTCGGAACAAACATCCGGTGTTCAAAGAAAAGAGTGCCTTGGTCGTCTACGTGGAAAGACTCATACTTCGGAAGTTGAATGTTGCAGATGATCTTTTTAGTGTAAGGATCCCCAAGCTGAATGGAACGGACCTTTTCTTCCAAGAGAGGTGTTGCTAGAAGGTTCAGAAGATACCCTTGATCCACAATTTCAAGGTTGAGCTTGCAGAATTCCTCGCACAAGAGAGGCTGTTGTTCTTCCACCATGAGATTGTTGACATAAGCTTTTCGGCTGAGAGCATCGGCCATGACATTGGCTTTTCCCGGAGTGTAGTTGATGGTCAAATCGAAATCATTAATTGTTTCAATCCACCTCCTCTGACGAAGGTTGAGATCAGGCTGTGTGAAGATATACTTCAGACTCTTGTGATCAGAAAAGATCTCACAACAGTTGCCAAGCAAGTAATGCCTCCATACTTTCAAAGCAAAGACAACTGCTGCGAGTTCGAGGTCATGTGTAGGATAGTTGATCTCATGCGTCTTCAACTGTCGCGAGGCATACGCAAGAACTTGCTTTTCTTGCATAAGGACTGCACCCAATCCTTGCAACGAAGCATCACAGAAAATCTGGAAAGGCTTTGATGTATCTGGAGGAACCAAGACTGGTGTGGAAGTGAGCTTCTCTTTGAGTGTTTCAAAGCTTGCTTGACATGCAGGAGTCCAATGGTATTTCTTGAATTTCTTGAGGAGATCGGTAAGAGGCTTCGCAATCTTTGAGAAATTTTGAACGAATCGCCGGCAGTAACTGGCCAATCCAAGGAAACTCCGGACTTCTTTGACATTTATGGGTGGAAGCCAGTCCATAATTGTCTTAATAGTTTCTGGGTTGACGGCGATGCCCTTGGCAGAGATGACGTGACCAAGGTAGGTGACTTGAGGCAGCCAGAATTCACACTTGGAGAACTTTGCATACAGGCGGTTCTCACGAAGTTTGTTTAGGACACACCGAAGGTGTTCTTCATGTTCTTCCTTAGACATAGAATAGACTAGAATGTCATCCAGATAGACCACAATGAACTTATCAAGATACTCCATGAAAACCGAGTTCATAAGCCTCGAGAAGGTGGCAGGTGCATTGGTGAGACTGAAAGACATGACCGTGTACTCATACAGGCCATAGCGGGTGGTGAAAGCTGTTTTAGGAACATCTTCCTTGCGAATGTTGATTTGATGATAACCACTTCTCAAATCAAGCTTAGAGAATACCACAGCTCCAGCTAGCTGATCGAAGAGATCATTAATCCGCGGAAGGGGATATTTATTCTTGATTGTTTTAGCATTGAGTGCCCGATAGTCCACACAAAGTCTATCAGTCTTGTCTCGTTTCTTCACAAAGATGGTTGGACTACCCCAAGAAGAAGTACTGTGCTGAATGAAACCCAACTTCTCTTGTTCATCCAACTGACGTTTGAGTTCAGCCAACTCAGCAGGACCCATTTTATAAGGCCACTTGGAAATAGGAGCGGTACCAGGTTCAAGTTCAATGACAAACTCAACCTCACGATCCGGAGGCATACCTGGCAACTCTTCAGGAAAGACATCTGGAAACTCACAGACTACAGGAACACTCTGAATACCTTCCATAGCATCAGCATTCAGAGCCGTCAAACAATAAAGCTGAATTGCAGGAGTCAGGCTTGGAGAATAGACTATATGGCCTTCAGGAATTTTCAGAGAAACTGAACGTTCAGCACAATCAATCACAGCTGCATTTGCTGTCAACCAATCCATGCCCAAGATAACATCAATATCAGAATTGCCCAGAATAATTAAGGAAGCCGGAAATGAAGAGCCACCAATCTCAATTTGATTGTCACGGCTGATTTTAGAAGCCCTCATGTTTGAACCAGGAGATTGCACCATAAGGCGAGTTGGTAAAGCATCAGAAGGTAACCCATTACTCTCCGCAAACTTGTATGACACGAAAGAATGTGAAGCACCAGAATCAAATAAAACTCGTGCAGGAACTGAGTTAACAGAAAGCATACCCATGACAACTCCAGGTGCATGCTCAGCTTGAGCGACGTTGACACAGTTGGCACGAGCAACCGTAGACCCAGGCTTAGTGTTGATGTTGAGAGCCCGAGGTGGAGGTGCACGAATCATAGGAGCACTTGCCGCAGGTCTTGGAGGTGGTGGTGGAAGAGCTTTGTTGTTCATTGGACAATTCCAGTGTTGATGCCTAGTGTTTCCACAAGTATAGCAAGCACCAGGTGGACGTGGACCAACGTAGCCAGGGACTCCGCCAGGCGCTCCAGGGTAGTTGTGGTTGTAGCCCCTGGGAGCCGCAGTGATGGAGTTTGGTGGCCTTGGTGCGTAGCTTGACGGTCTTGGTGGAGCAGGGAGCGACGGTGGGGTGTTAGGAACCCAGACACGACGCTTAGAAGGAGCTGTCATAGCAGAAGAGCTTGCTGTATCACGGCTGTGTTTCTTTGACTCCTCAAACACTTGCCTACTTGCTTCTTCCTGCAGAGCTGTGTGTTGGAGTTCCAGGAAAGACGCCGGCCTTGCATGAGTGATAGCATATTTGATGGAAGCATTGAGGCCTTGGCGAAACCTCTTTTGCTTCTTCTTGTCATCAGAGATCTCATCGCCACCATACCGAGAAAGGTTCATGAAGTTTCTGATGTAGGTGTTGACATTGTCAGTGCCCTGCTTGAGGTTGAGAAACACTTCCTTCATCCTTTCCATGACAATTTCTAACAGATATTGCTCTTTGAAAGCAGCAGTGAACCATTCCCAAGTAGGCTGAAAACCAGAGAGATCTGCCTTGAGGTAATTTTCCCACCAGAGAGCTGCATCTCCCTTCATAAGGTGAGTGGCACATTTGACCCATTTTTGCTCGGGAACATCCGCAGTCATCAGCAACCTTGACACTTCACGAAGCCAGTCATCCGCATCAAGTGGCTGATCAGACACTTCAAATTGACGTGGGTTGAACTTGAGAAAACTCTTGATGTCTCCTCGCTTGGGAGGTGGAGGTAGTGGAGCAAACTCATTCCTCCTCACGCTTTCCTCGAAGCGCTGCTGATTCTGCTGCATAGTGCCCAAAGCATTTGCAATACTTGCTAAAGCAGCCCCAAGTTCAGGTGGTATGTCCTCCTCAGAACGGCGTGGTGGTGCCATCCTGTGATTGATATAAAACACAAGTCAGTACTATAATGGAGAATGATAATAGTCCAAAATAGTACCAAAATGGAATTAACCAAGATTAAAGGATGCAATTCACTGAGATGATATTAAAATATCAACAAAGTTCAAGGCAACTAGAAGATATTAAGCATAACGCACACGACTGAACAAGGAGTATGGTACACAAACTAACAAAGAAAAATTTTCCGCAAATTTCGGCATTAAAATACCACTATATGCGCAAAACCACTTAACGAATCAAGATTAGTAACTCTACCAGTTCAACATACAAGAGTAAATGATAACAGTAGTGGTATGGTCGCGACTCCATCTCGCACTCAAATCATTACTTTGCATATGAATCAGTAAAACACATATCCCAATACCTTCTTCTTAATATGAACCTAAAGATTGGTAACTACGAAAAAGAAAACCCCAACAAGATAACATCGGATAACAAAGAGTAGATAGATCGCATCGGTATACAACGAATCAGAATAGATCGCGTCGGTTTACAAAGGCCTGTCGGTATGGAATGTACCAACAGTTGATAACCAAAAGGCAGATAGTGATACATTTGGATGCAACAGATAGACAAGGAATTCACACACACACACACACAACCTATGGTACTACGGAACCCAGAACACGTGAATCCTAGTTTGAATTTTAGAAGAGGATTGAAAATGTTACACTTCCTTACCAGAAAAAGGGTGGGTGGGTGGGTAAGAAGAAAAATAGAAGCAGTCCTACTCTCACGTTTTGTTTTTCCCTAGTATACATAACTACCAAAATATTTGCTAGACTGACAACGACCATTTTGGCTGAGACCCTGAAGGGCGGGATGGCTCTGATACCAATTGTAACTACCTCGGTGAATTACACTCTTAGTTACATGCCTGGATGAACGAAAGTGGTTAAAATAGTACGGTGGGGCCCAGGGCCACTCACGGTAGACCTTTCGGCCGTCCTAACCACTTTCAGACATCGGGACAAGAACGAGCGGCGTAATCGGCAGGCGAAGGGATCAACTACATACACAAATGAGTATGTATGCAAGCCACATACAACAGTCCTCAGAGCCATTGCATCTAAAAGAAATAGAAATATTGTAATGCCATACGACAAGATTCAAATGTCCTAGATAGATATAATAATTTAGAATAGCTCCTCATACATCACACATCAGAGTATCAGGCGGAAGCGGAAAACAAGATCCGAGTACGGATAAGAAGAAATTCGGCATAAGATGCCCCATAAATAAACACATCCCGCCCAGATCTCACGGATCCCCTTTCCCGGAATCTCGACACCGAATGATCGTTGCCAACATCATCTGTCTCTTCCACCCAGTATCCATCTTGCGGGTACACCTATTCATCTGAATCAAACAATTTATCATGTGAGACCCTAGGGGTACTCAGCAAGTCTTTATGCCACTAAAGGGGACACAACCTGGGGTGACGCAATTGCAGCAAAAGATAATACCTAACAATTCTATAGATACTCGCTAACCATCCGCCTAACCAATGATAGACGGATGTCCGTTAATTAGGAACAACAGTTATAACAATATAATTAACAGATCCATCCTCCTCCTCCTCGCTTACCAACGAGGAAGCAGACGAACAACCCCCATCATCCGTTGGCAGTTTTATTAACCATTCCATGAGTATTGCATTATTTACTAGTCAAGTACTTGGTCAAATTAAAAGTGGTACTTTAGTTATTCTTGTCTATGATCGAGAAACTGTGCTCCAAGTCGTCCATAACCGCGGACACGGCTTTCAGAAAGATTTACCATGCAGGGGTGCACGAATAGCAACACACACTCGATCAACCTCGGAAAAACCAAATCAAAACCCAACGAGGCATTCACGACAAAGCAATCACAGGATTCAGAAATATTTCAGGGGGCCACCCCAATAAGCTACCCGCAACGAAGTTGGCCGGCTCCGAGACGGACCCAGGGTTTGCGATGACGGCTGTAAACGACTGGGAACCCGAAAATGTGACTGCGCTTGTCGATACCGCGAAAACGTGGCGCGATCCAAAACAGTACAGGTGCTCCTCGCACAATCTTAAATAAAGCAGTAACATGGCATAAGTACAGAATAGTAATAAAGCCCCAAACTAATTGTGGCCCCAAGAAATACGAATGAATCAAGCTCTGGCTCAGGGGGGTCCATAAGGCCTCCCGGATGTGGATAGTGCGAGTAGTCAAGGAACAGGAATCAAGTACTCGGGGTGCTACGGGACACAAGTGAGCATGAAAAACCAAATAGCAGATATTGCCCACCGGTGCCTCTTTCATTAGTTATCCCAATACTACTCAGGTTAAGTTGTTTAGGTACCTCGTTATTCATCAGACACTCATATACCCTACTCATGCTTTTCTACGACTCGCATGGCTCAAACAACCCCTATAGTAATGGCTCATGGGATGGAGGAACAAGTTTCGGTGGGGTTTAAAAGTAAAGGCTATGCAGTACTTGGGATTCAATTTAATGCAATCGCGACTCAATGATGCAAGAATAAGATAGAGGCAATAGGTACTGTATGTATGCAAGCATGTGGTAGTGCTTGCCTCGCAGCTCAGTTGAAGTGAGAGATGGATCTGGGTAGTACTCCTGTGAATCCTGGTAATTCTCCTGCTGGGCGTCTATTCGAAGAAGAACCAAACAAACAAGGGCCAACATAAATAAAGTGCACAAGCATAAGAATTAAAACGCGACAAGCAAACAAGCATGCCATGATGAATGATGCACAATTTACATAGCATTAAAGTAGCATGGCAAGGGTGAGGTGTGGTGCAAGAATTAAAGCATTTCATTATTTATTTAGTCCAATTTTATTGCCATAAACAGTTCAGATTTTTAAGAATGACATGATGCATGCTTCAATTCAGAACAAGGACTGCATAGATAGTACGGGCTCGTCGCGCTGATCGATTTAGACATATTATTTGTCAAATTTGGAGTTGTAGAATTAAAGTTATTAATTAATTAAGGAAAAGGGCATTTTATTGTAATTTTAATCATCTCGAAATTTTAAAGTGTTCAAAAGATATTTTGAATGGCATATTTGAATTCCTCACATCTTTCTGATTCCAAAACATATATCATTCATATTATTTGGATTTATATTTGAAAAGTTATTTAAATATGATTTGAATTTGAATTTAAATCAATTTTGAAAAAGTTTAAATTAAACATGCATCCAGAAAAGCTTTTGTCACACATCCTGACCCAGCCATAGCCACTGACGGGTGTGCCGGCTGCTGGCGGGGCACACGCGCGCGAATAACTTTTGCTACCGCAGCTCTGCCTTGCCCGTGCGACTGCGAGGTGGGACCAACCGGCGGAGGCCCACGTGACATCGAACGAACTCGCAGAGGATGGCAGGTGGGACCGAGCTGGAGCGCGGGTTAAGATAATAAGAGGCTGGGGGGTTTTCTGGAAGAAGGACACGGCGGCTGACAGGTGGGGTAGGATGGACTGCGGGTTGAGCGAGCGTTAAAAAGAGGGGGCTTAATGTAAATCAACCACGGCCCGTCCTGTTCATCTTTCTCCTCGGTCTGACGGGAAATCAACGCGTGGCGCAGTGCGGCGAGACGGGGACTCGATCCTGCGATGCGGGGCGCGCGCGCAGAGAGGCGGTGCCAGTGCGGTAGGGCGGGGTAGTTGTCAGGAAGGTAGGCGCGGCCTAGTTATGGTGTGACGCGGTGCGGAGAGCGTGCAGACATCGGCGAGCGGCGGCGCACTGAGGGCGTTCGGTGCAACGCCTGGCGCGGCTAGGGCTTTACAGCGGAGCGGATGTTGTCTAGGAGGTGGAGGGGCTTACCGCGGGGAAGTTGCCGGCGTCAGATCGGGGCGAGGCGCGGTGGATTGACGACGAGGCTGGCGAGCCAGAAACTAGGGTTTCTACAGGGTGTCAACGTGCTGGCGGTGCTGGCGCTCCTCGTCCTTGTCGGCGCATGCAGGGCGATGTAGGGGAGCGTCCACGATCTCCCTGACCACCTCCACTTCGTGCTGGCCGGCTAGAACGAAGGGGGCGACGCGATGCTAGCGGTTCTAACGGCGAGAGCTGGGTGTCAGAGAGGAAGAAGGGGAAGAAGAGGGTAGGCTCGGGGCGGATCTGGCGAGCCAGGAGGCGTGCGAGAGGAGGAAAAAAGGGAGGAAGAGGGAGGAGGGTTGCCGTGTGGGAGCGGCTCAGGGTAAAGTGGCCTCGGCCCTTTCTCTTTCTTTTTGAGCACGTGGTCGAGCTGGGGCTCGACCTGGGGCAGGGCAGCGGCAGAGGAGAGGGCTGTAGGTGGGGTCAGCGTGGGGTAGCAGCCGGGTGGGGCTGGCACGGCGGTAGAGAGAAGAGAGAGGGAAGGGGGTGGCTCGGGTGAGCTCGGGTTAGACTAGGCATGGGCTAGGGTTAGGGTTAGAAGAGGGTAGATGGGGTGTGGGCCAGGGAGAGAGGGCCAGGTGGGACCAGCATGTTAGAGAGAGAGGGAGTGTAAGAGAGAGAGGTGGGAGGAGGTTTAGGGTTTAGTGTAGAACTAGGTTAGAGGAATTTAGAGATAGATAGCTAGGTTAGGTTTTTATTAGGGTTTAGGTTTTGAATTTGTTTATGAGACCATACCAAGAGGAAAGAATAATGAGCCTTTGATATATCATGAGATGAGGTGGAGGAATAATCCAGAAAAAGAGAAAGAAAGATGTATGGGAAGAATCCCTCATATAAATCATGAATGGAGATAATAAAAAGAAAAGATGTTGATGAGAGTAAAGGAATGGTAGAGAGATGGTGATGATCCAAAAAGAAAAGAACCAATAAATCCAAGAGGAATGAAATGGACCAAAGGTGGTGGTACCCTTGCATGGCCCATGCAAAAATAATAAATGCCATGATTTATTTTGTGAAAACAATAATAATAATATGGCATTATTCTTATGCATTCCCAAGAAGTGGTATAAGGCCAAGCAAAATAATTAATAGAATTAGATCCACCCCATTCACATGAGCTAGAACAAAATCAAAAGAAAAGAAAATACAAGCTCATGGTAAATGGAATGGTGGAATTATAAGGTGGTAAAAAGAAAGGTGATGGAGTTGAATAAAAGATATGCCCCCAACTTAACTTGGGCATTTAAACAATGTATCAATAACCAAATACAATATCAAGAGGCAAATACAATTAATAATGCATATGAGAGAAGAACAAAAAGAAAAAGGGTTTTATATGATGCTCAAATGCAAGGTGGCATGATGATATGAGCATGATATAATTATGATGCAACAATTGTATATAGGAAGTAGCCAATATCTTACTAGACCAAGTAGCATTACAATTGTTAGACAATTGGGACGCTACACCTAGTCATTGTAGGTTGCCGCGAAGTCACGGTAGGCTGCCCCTGCGCCACGTCAGGCATCCCTTGCGGCACACCCGGCATGCCCTGCAGCACGGCAGGCATCCCCTGCGGCACTGCAGGCATCCCCTGCGGCCTGGCCGGCATCCCCTGCGGCACGGCTGGCATCCCCTGCGGCACGGCAGGAGGAGGCGCAGCGGGTTGCTGCACCACCGAAGCTTGCTGAAGGTTAGCCGCCTGTTCGGCGAGCTATTTCGCGATTGCAGCAGCAGCGCTTCTCACTAAATCATCTTGCATCGCAGACAAATTGGAAACATTCTCATTCCTGGTGTTGTTTGATCTAAAAGCAGGACGTCCACGATAACGACCACCATAACCACGACGCACATAGTCTTGGAGCTGGGGTTCAAATTTTATTGGAGAGCTTGCTGCTGCACTTAGAAGGTGAGACACATCTTTGTATTCTTTGGATATAGCAGGCTATCACTCAAACGGTTCTTAGGACGAGAATTAGTGAAACTTGCAGAAACATCTTCTTGCTCCGTGTCTGAGTTTAAGGGAAGCCACACCGCCATGGATTTCCATGTTGTCTTGAGGCGAGCTACTCCATTGGCGCCGACACCTTGACCAAGCCTGTCATAGCCTCCAGCCATTAGATTGACAAGTGTGAGCTTGACGAATGTTACATGGATAATGCACGGATGTCGAACCTATTGGTCAGACCCATTTTTTTACTTTGCTTAGGCAACAACCTTGGAATATATTTGACTTGATTTGATTTCGCAGCATGGAAAAACGAGACAGTCGGTGGATCCTTGTACGTTCTCTGAATGAATTATGAAAAAGAGAAACAATCTTCAGTCTCAGAGAGAAAGCAGAGCATCTCTACCCAACTTTTGGTTTTTGTTGAGGGTTTCTATATGTAGTACTACTTAATTTCTCATGGTAATATCAATCTCCATTTGTTGGTTCTGTTTTGTCAAGTTGTGAAGAAGAGAGTCAGGTAATTATGTTGTAGATATGAACACAACCTGACTTCCTCATTGTATATCCAGTCAATTACAAAGTAAGGAAATTTTCAATATATCATCATAATATTTGTTCTTGTTGCTCTTGCAATTCATATTGGTCTCCCTCCACGTAGCAATTTTTTATTTTGTCAGGAACTTAGTATCTTATGTGACGAAGTTCATTTGGTAGGTCCAGCTAGGGATATGGGGATGGAGTTATACCACATGTATAGGAAGTGAACCAAGTACTTTTATCAGTGCTTAAGAGTATTTCCACGTGTCAAGTGCTATATGCCACTATGCCATGCCAAAATCTTATACTCTGACAAGACATACAAACTTCAAGAAAGATCTGATTTCCAGCAGTGACATTCTCGAATGTGTTCAATAAAATTAATCCGTAGAATCGCACGGATAATTGTGCTAGTCATGTTCAAAAGATAAAAAATTCCTATCGCTAGCTAACGCAAGAGGTAGAGGCAGTCTACCCTTGTACGTGAAGGTTCAGCGGCAAAACAAACGTTCTTCACGCTCGACCCCAGACATTGTCTGACCTCTCGTGAATGTTTTTTCCCTGCAGAGTTGCTGCTGCGGCAGTATTTTGACCCTTTTCTCTATTGCGTCATAGACCATTTTCAGGTTAATTTTTTTCTTTTTATTTTTTATTTTTTTACTAAGACCACATAGTGTACCAATCCTTGTGAGCCCTAGTAAACCTCTCCTGGTGTCTATAACTATGCTACAAGACTAGTTTGCTTAGTGCGCTGCGGGCTACTCAGTATATCAATCTTATCCCTATTTTGTTCCTATTTTGTGCATTGCAACATGAGCATTACTCCGACATACCTCTATTTGTATCTCATTTTCATAGTTGCAATTTCCCCATTTATCTCCAACATGTGTGTTTCCGCGTGTCTTTGTCATACTACTAGCATTAGGATTTTTGAATTGGTGTTGTTATGTATCCCAACCAAGCTCCATCATATACATGATTTGTTGTGTGATAGTTTCTTGTATCCTTGGTATTCGCTTCATCACATCTATTAATATAGTTGTTAATCAAAGTTGGTAAGCTTCTCTAATTCACTTTGGAGTGTTAAGATTCCTCTTTTCTCTAGTTGAGTGAGTTGCGAGAGTTCCACCACCAGCTTTTGTTTTGTGCACTAACGTATTTATCATGTCTTCTAGTTATGTTGATGTGAATCAGAAAAAGGAGGCAGACGTGGTTGTTATTTGGAATGAGCATGAGGAACTTCATGATCATTTGAAGGAGATGTTCACATACACTACAACTGACATCGACATGACTATCCAGGATTAACAATTGAAGGTGGAACAAACTGATGTTACTATCAATGCTATTCAAACACAAGTCATGGGGATTCAAACAAGTATCCAAGCTTTGACACAATCTTTGCATGGTTTGAGGCTACTACTCGAGAAACAACAACAACAACAATAGCCACCTATTGAGTATGATAATACAAGCATCAATGATGATAATGTGGTCATTGGCCCTGTGTTTGGCAATTTTCGTGGTGATGGACAAGGAGGCCGTGGTGGTGCTCATGGAGGCCATGGGCATGGTATTTCCCCATAGGTGCTCAGCCTGTTCCTATGCATGCACCTGCACCGCAAGTGATGTCTTGGGAAAGCCTAAGTTCTCCATACCCAGATTTGAGGGAGGACCTAATGTTGAAGAGTACCTCACCTGGGAGCTGAATACAGAGAAGTTATGGCGCTTACATGACTATAGTGAAGATATAAAAATCAAGCTTGCTAGTTCATAGTTTGATGGTTATGCATTACGATAATGGGATGGCATTGTTCATGGAAGGCAAGAAGATGGTGAGCTGCCCATTATTACTTGGCGCACCATGAAGGAGGTGATGCAAGCTCGCTTTGTTCCTACCAATTTTTTGTGTTCTATCTTCGACAAGTTGTAGCAATTGAGGAAATGTACTATCATTGTTTATGTCTATTACATGGATATGTTTATGCTTCTACCACAAGTAAGAGTATGTGCGTCTATTGAGATGACCATGCAGCATTTTCTCCGTGGACTGAAGTATAACATCAGGAGAATTGTTCGACACCATCAATATCACAATACGAATGAGTTGTTACATCATGCACGTAAGGCTAAAGCACAGTTTGCTGAAGAAGCTCAATTCAAAGATCGTTCTACTAGTGGTGGACGTTTTCCATACAGATCCACTGCAAGAGCTCCTGTACCAAGTTCCCATTCATATGTACGTGCTACTTTGTCACGACTTGATTCGTCCATTTCTGATGCAAAGAAATTTGCACCCGCTGCTAGTGGTACATGATGAAATATGTCTACAACACGTAATAGGTACCTGGAGTGCCATACATGTGGAGGCAATGGGCACTTCAAGAGGGAGTGTCCAGACAGAAAGGTGATGTTTGTTAATAAATACAATGAGTATGAGACAGGAGATGATGTTGATCCAACTGCTTCAGATGATGCTGGATATTCAAGTGATGGCATTGATGCTTTTCAATCCACCGCCACCACTATTGTTTGTACTCCGTGTGTGCTTAATGTGTCTTCTAGTTGTAAAAGTCAGTGATGCAATTTATTCCAAACAAAAGCACTTGTTGGTGCAGGAAAGGCATGCAAGGTTATCATTGATGGTGGTAGTTGTCGCAAATTGGCTAGTACGGAGTTGTGTGCAAATCTGAAGCTAAAGTATCTATCGCACTCCAATCCATATTTTATTCAATGGTTAAGTGACAATGGAGAGATGAAAGTCAGGCACATGGTGCACATTGATTTTGATATTGGACCATACAAGGACTCCATTGAGTTTGATGTGGTACCCATGACAGTGTGTCACCTATTGTTGGGTCGGCCTTGGCAGTATGATCTTCGTGTGAAACACAATGGCCAAGCCAATACCTATCACTTGGAATTCAAAGGTAGGAAAATAAATTTGCAACTTATGTCACCGCAAAAAATTGTTAAAGAATCTCATCAGAAAACTGAAGTGAATCTAGAGTGTGCAGATATGTGAGAGAATACTACTTCTGTGAGTGAGCGTCATCAACCCAAATTGAGTTGTAAAAGTAAAAGTGAGGGAGTGCATTCACTAGTTGTATAGCCACCAAAGAATATATGAGGGAATCTCGAGAGGATCCTACAGCAATGCCTCTTCTACTGAAGTACAAGGGTGAGGTGTTAGTTTCTAATAACATGACCCCGCTTTCTCTTGGTGTTTCTAATGTTTTGTTGGAATTCACGTGTTTTCGGAGGAGGTACCTATTGGTTTGCTACCAATATGTGGCATAGAGCACCAGATAGATCTGATCACCGACACCATGTTGGCCAACCATGCCCCTTACATAACCAACCACGAAGAAACAAAGGAAATACAGAGACAAGTGCAAGCGCTTCTTGACAAAGGTTATATTCATGTGAGCTTAAGTCCTTGTGCTATTCCGGTTATTTTAGTTTCTGAGAAAGATGGTACATGGATCATGTCTGTAGGCTGTAGAGAATAACATCATTATTTGATATCATCATCCTATTCCACGCTTGGAAGATGTGCTAGATGAATTGAGTGGTGTTGCTGCTTTCTCTATGATAGATTTGCGTAGTAGTTATCATCAAATTAGGATGAAAGAAGGGGATGAATGGAAAATAGCCTTTAAATAAAATTTGGTTTATATGAGTGGTTAGTCATGCCTTTTGGGTTAACTAATGCACCTAGTACTTTCATTAGACTAATTAACCATATTTTGAGAAATTTTGTTGGCAAGTTTGTGGCTGTGTATTTTGATGACATATTAATCTACACTCGCAATGAATCTAAACATAGTGATCATATTAGACAAATTTTCCAAGTGTTGCATGATGCTAAACTGATGTAGCCCGACCTACGGTCGTTACCACATCAAGGTCTCCAACTTATGTCAAGTCCTCATGGACTCCAAAGGTGAATCCGTTCCTCTATGCGAGCCCACTTCCTACCCTTTTGAAATGGTATACTACTTCATACTCCGTCCCATATTCATGATAGGTTCACACCGACAAGTATGGAGGCAAGGGAGGAAGCCCAGAGCATCAAGCCCGACAAGACGGACGCTTGGACGAGGACATGGTGGAAGACACATGCCAGCGGTACTACCGCTCCTATCAGCGGTACTATCGTGTCCCGGTACTACCGCACAACATGATCGGTACTACCGGCCAATACTGAAGCCAGCGCCATCGCCTCTGGACGACCTGGTACCATCTTGCGGTACTACCGCCCCCAAGCGATACTACCGGTCATCAAGTCCAGTAGTACCGGTCGTGACAGTGCCTGCGCGCACAGCAGTTGGGCCACAGCCCATGTATCCCCCTTATTATGGTGCAACCCTAGTATTATGCCCAAACTACCCCTATGTAAGTGGCTGGCCTATAAATAGAGCCCCCACCCCTCATGTATCCCTTAGGCATAGATGATAGACTAAAGAAAACCCCCTTTGTGGAATCTCTAGTTTTGCCTCATCCCCTTCTACCAAAGGGGATCGACTATCGTCACCACCTCATTGTAGTTTGCCTCGCGCCTCCCTCGTTGTACAAGGCCTTGGCATCGATGTCCCTTTGCCAAGACATCAAGACCCTCTCCAAGGTGTTCTTCCCTCTTCGCGTGGGATCGAGGGAGCATGTTGACCGATCTTTCCTTGCTAGGATTCTATCGGACCGGTGGCCACCGATGGGAGCATCGGCCTTGTATCGTGTGAGTTTTGTGTGTGTTTATCGTGTCCTTCATGAGGTGTGCGTCTGTTTCCGCTACCTTCTCCCATTTCCCCTCGCTTTCCCATCGATTTGACCACGAGATCTGTGAAGATCGGGCCACCCACGGGGTTACCCCATAACATCTGGTATCCGTAGCTTTTGGTTGCCACAGATTTCTCCTCGATTTGGTCTTTTCCCCATAAATTTGAAAATTCCACCAAAAATAGCCACAATTCGTGTTTTGGATCGATCTGTTATTTGAGTGCGTTTTGGTAGGTTTTGATCCGTAGATTACTTGCTAAACTTTTTGATCTACCTTCCCATGCGTTCCCATGGCCTAATCCCATCATTTGCCCTTCGATTTGGTGTTTTTCTTGAAGATTTTCCGCCCAAATTGCCCCAAAATCGCGACAACACGTCAAAACTAGGTGTTTCTGCGACATCCGGTACTACCGAGGTCAAACCCCGGTACTACCGCACATCCCCGGTACTTAAACGGTACTACCGGGCCTCCGGAAGGCCGGTACTACCGCTCAGAAACCCGGTACTACCGCCCGGTAGAGAGAAAAAACAGCAGAATTCCCAGATTTCAGCTTCTCACCGTTTGAGCATAACGTTTGCATACGAACTCGGATTTTGGTGTTCTTTAGCTCGTTTCGAAGAGGATAAGGAGCTCTACATCATCATCTAAGTGTTTTATGCTATCTACTCCATCCAAATTCCGTGAGCAAGGCATAATCCACCAGTAAAGGGTGAAGATCGGCGACAAAAGGTATAAAAATTCCGCCACTTCTCCCCACTTGCATCCCTTTGTGAGTTATACTATCTTTGCGGTCAACAAACACCTATTGAGACTAGTTCCTCCTATGATTGCTTGGGCGCACATTTGATACCTTGTAGAATTCCGAGCAAAATTTGTGAGCGTGTTATCTCATATAGTTATCTTGTATAGTTGTTGGCACCAGGAAGAGGCAAGTGAAAAAAAAAAAAGAAACAAGTGCCTCATAGAATAGGAAGCGCAAGCTCGATGAACATCAAATAGGTGGTACTTATTGTGCATATCTTGTAGCCCACTAATTTATTGCAATCGAACTAGCGTCTCTCATTGCACTTGTGCAACACGAGCTTATAGTCTTCGCTAGGTAATTATTTGGTTTTTAGCTCACTTTCTCCGTTGCACACGTCCCATTTATCCCACCATGTGTGTTTCCTTGTACATAATTCCTATCTTGTGGATTGACTTGTTTTGCTCCGTGATCATCGTGGTTCTTTACTTGCCATTATAACATCTTGAGTTTGGATTGTTCTTTGACATGCCACCTTCCATACCCATACACCATAAGCTTTGTGTGTGTGTGTTTTTTAGTGGCTAGTTGGTTTTGCTGTTCCGCGTGAACTTCACTTTTCTTGGTTTTGATTGCTCTCAAGTGTTGCCACTTGCACGATACTATCTTCCAAGGTAAAGAAAGGTTTGGCGTTGCATCCCTAACCCCCTACCACTTACATATACACCACTTGGTCTTGTGAATCATGTCTAGGGACTCCGGAACCGAGGATGATATATATGAAGAATCCATGATGAGCCACCACGACTACGACTCCACAAGTATAGAGGACATGACGGAGCACTACACCGACAATGGCTCAGCATGCTTTGAGATCCCGGAGCATTGCACGTATGACGGCTCCACATGCATGGAAGACATGGAGCACGTCATCAACTATGGCTCCTCAAGCATGGAGGAACTGGAGCTCTACATCAACAGTGGCTCCCCATGCATGGAGCACTACACTTACAATGGCTCCACATGCTTGGGTGATATGGAGTTCTACATCAAAAATGACTCCCCAAGCATGGACGACTTTGAGTGCTACAATGACGACGCCTCACCAAGCATGGAGGACATGGGGAGCTTCACCCACTTCGAGGGCTCTTCCATGAGCCATGAAGAATACCTCCACCGCTTAGAGATGGAGGACTACTACGCCAAGCTAACAGAGACGCATCATCAAGAAACCATGACCTTCAAGGCCAAGCATGCCACACCAAAGGGCACCACCTACTTCGATGATCCACCTTCAAGGCGTCAAGCGTGGACACCTACATGGCGTCATGCGCCACCATCTCCAAGGCGATGAGCACCATCACCTCCAAGCCGTCAAGTGCCACCATCTCCAAGGCACCAAGCACCACCATCTCCAAGGCGCCAAGCACCACAACCTCGAAGGAGTCAAGTGCATCTATCTCCAAGGCATCAAGTGCCACCGCCTACAAGAAGAGTGGCATCCCAACATCATCTTCCACACAAGGCGCCACGCAGCAAGAATCTTCATCGACATACATCCCCTAGAGATCATCGCTAACATCAAGAGGATACAAGACATTGTTCAAGGCATCTCCGCCATGAAGACGGAGAACATATGTTGATCACCATCCATAATGCTCAACTAAGCTCAAGAAGGCACCGCCATAAAGAGAAGAGTGCCAAGGACAAGGAGCATCATCGCGAGCGTCATGTGGATGACCAAGTGCGCCATCTACATCAACCTTTGTCAAGGCACGCCAATGACCTCTGTCGACATCATCATAAGGCACCTTAAACTACTCGTGCCACTACCAAAATGGCACCAAGAGCAAGCTCTCCTCCACGCCATCAAGCTTCAATGCTCAAACTTGATGTCCTAGATGACGCATGCAACTTCATGGATGAGGAGGACGAAGACCTCTACTTCGCCAAGTTGGACGAGTACATCAAGAGGACTACACAAGCCAAGGTGCAAGACGCCGACGACAAGGTCAAGAATGGTGAGCATGGGATTTTCCCTTCACCAAAGGAGGCACAAGGAGTTGAGCACATCGAGCCTATCCCCATATGCTTGAGTGATGATGTGGTACCAATCCCATGTGAGCATGAGAGCCACTTAGCCCACTTGAATGAAAACAAGAGTGAGATGAGTGACTCCACCATATCTGAAACTGAGTGCTTCCACTTTGAGGGCATGAGTGATACACCAAGTGAGTTGAGAGTGGTAGTTGATAGGTCATGTGAGTCCACTTTGATTTCTAACAACTTACCCTCTACCTTTAGTGTGTTTCCTCATGATGTGCTAGGTTCCATGGATCAAGAAGGGCCAAGCTTGGAGATGGTGATGCCTCCAACCGAGAAGATGAACATGGTGGATGAAGCACTACTAGGAAACAACCTATAGATAGACAAGATGTTCAGTGGCACATAGGCCAATCTGTGCGCCACAAGAAGACATCAGTGGCGCACCGGAAAGCATGCGCCACAGAAGTTCAGAAGTTCTGTGGCGCATTTTCCAGAGCATGCGCCACAGAAGATTGGTGGGACCCGCCGGCGGGGGGGATGATCCAAGTTATGTGGCGCACTCTGTAATATGCGCCATAGAAGAGGAAACTTCGGTGGCGCATATTTCCTCATGCGCCATAGAACATGGAGGAGGGCCCCACCACGGAATCTAATTCACCCAAGTTCTGTGGCGCACGTTGACATATGCGCCACAGAAGTGTTTCACTTCTGTGGCGCATATGCCAACGTGCGCCACAGAACTTGGGTGTGGGCCCCACAGAGGGAATCTTATTCACCCACTTCTGTGGCGCACATGGTAGAAATACGCCACAGAAGTTTGAGCATCTGTGGCGCATTTCCTCCATATGCGCCACAGATGAGGGCGTCCAGATCCATATGTTAAAAAGGTGACATGAGCTAGCTTTCTTATCTATCTATCCCACCACCACCCATTTTACATCTCTACCTCCTCCCAACTCGTCTTCCTCCTCCCTCACACCCATCTTGCCCATAGTTTCTCCATTTTCTTATATCTAAACATACTTTAATCCATAGATTGGTAAGTAGAAGCTTCGCTCCAACTTCTAGATCTAAAAGTTCCTTACTTTTCTCTCTCACATCTCTCTATTTGTTTACTAATTTCCTCTCCACCAACTTGCATTGTAGATCTATTTGTCCATACTCTCTCATCGCGCGGTCTCGTCTCGCTATTATTGTGTCTACTATAGCTAGGTGAGTACTTGGCCATCATGAACATGTAGGTGAAGCTTGTCGCGCGGGTGGTGTGTGTGTGCGATCCATGGCGAGACGATGCTTGTGTGTGGTGCATGAATGTTTGCAATGGGAGGAAGTTTTTTGTTGTTTACTTGTTGTTGTCGGGCCCGGCCGGTGTGGTTGCATCGATGTTTGCCGAAATGTTGATTCATTTCCATTTCGGCAAATTTTTGCACTACCCATATGTCCTAATTTTAGGAAAGGTAATGCCGAATTTTTCCGGCTAGCATTCATGCATGTGTGTGTGTTCATATGGTGTGGTTCTCACCTATACTCTCTGTTCTGACCGCTCAGGCAACCATGGTCCTCACGATGAGCGAAGGTCGAATTGCTAGGTACAAGAAAGGCGCGAAGGAGGACATGATTCTGAACAACAAGACCATGATAAGATGTCCATGTCGAACATCCAAACTGCAGCGCTGGATGGACCCTGAATCTGGACAATTGGAGGGTCACCTGCTTAGGCGCGGTTTCATGCGTGACCTCAATGAGGCGCCGGCAGGACATGGTGGTGGTCACGAAGACGTGGGCGGGCGAGAAGACGAAGAGTCTACCGGGCATGATCATCATGACGAAGGAGATGCCGGTGGGCATGATCAGCATGGAGAAGGAGATGACGACGGGCATGATCATGAAGAAGGAGAAGATGCGAACACACAGACGCTGCTAACTTCGATCTTGCAGGACCCTCATGTTCAAGAACTGCTCCTCAAGGAGACGAGCAACGACAAAGCTGCAGCCAGAGAGAAAGCCAAGCTGGCCCAAATGGAGGTAGACGGGATGACTCCATGGTATCCTGGGTGTCGCCCCGAGGATACACGTTTGAGTGTAACGCTCAAGGCTCTAGAGATGAAGGCCGAACACAAATAGATCGATGTGAGCTTCAACGCGAACATGGAATACTGGCACGACCGACTTCCTAAGGGGAACACATTGCCAACAAGTATCGAGGAGGCCAAGAAAATCGTGTGCCCTCTCGACCTACCACACATTAAATACCACACATGCATCAATGATTGCGCACTTTATCGGAACAAGTACGTGGATAGAACCACTTGTCCGGTGTGCGGCCAAGGATGGTACAAGAGAGGGAACAAGAAAGTTCCTCGAAAAGTGGTATGGTACTTTCCTATCACCCCTCGTCTGCAGCGATATTTCGTAGATCCTAAGGAAGCAAAGCTCATGCAATGGCACGCGGAAAGAGAGAAACCCGAAGATGATCCAGAGAAGGGCAAGATCCTAACACACCCTTTAGACGCTAGCCAGTGGAACGCATTAGACATCGAGTTCGAAGAGTTCGGGGGCGATAAAAGGAACGTCAGGCTGGGTATGAGCACCGATGGATTTAATCCTTTTGGAAACCAGAGTAGCACGCATAGCACCTGGCCCGTGTTTGTATGGCCATACAACCTCCCCCCCGTGGCTATGCACGAAGCAAAGGTATGTACACATGAGCATTCTTATTCAGGGGCCGAAACAACCAGGTATCGATATGCATCTGTATCTCGGGCTATTGAGAGAGGAGTTAGCCAGCTTGTGGGAGACGCCGGCCCGTACGTGGGACGCCTACACTAAAGAATATTTCCATCTGAGAGCCGCGTTGCTCACAACCGTGCAGGACTATCCTGGTTACGCATATGTATCGGCCTAGGTGAACCACGGACATAATGCATGCGTCAAGTGCATGGATGAGACACCGCATCTCCAGCTACCAAGGGATCCCAGGTCTTCGAAAACCGTGTTCCAAGGTACTCGAAAGTGGCTCCGCATGGATCACCCGTGGAGAAAACATGGTGACCTGTTCAATGGTAAGGACGAGCTCGAAAGAGCCCCACGTCCGAGGAGCGGCGAAGAAATCGAGGAGCTTTTGAATAATTGGGTAGATTGCCCTGCGCCTGGAAAAAAACGACCGAGGACAAAGCTGCTGCTGGGTGTATGGAAAGCAAGGTCTGTTTTCTGAGACCTGCCGTATTGGAAGGTCCTTCACACTCCCCATAGCCTCGATGTAATGCACATCACAAAGAACGTTACCGAGAGTCTACTTGGAACTCTACTGAACATGCCGAAGAGGACCAAGGATGGGCCAAAAGCAAGAAAGGACCTTAAATTGCTTGGCATAAAGAAAGATCTTCAGTACCCTAATAGTGATGATGATGATGATCATCATCATCATCAGGAAGGGACTCAAGGTCGCCGCAAAAGAGTTAAGAAGAATGAAGTGGTGCTTCGCGATGCCTGCTTCACTCTGAGTCTGGAGGAGCTCGAGCAGTTTTTCAAGTGCCTCTTAGGAGTGAAAGTTCCTCACAGTTACTCGGGGAAGATAAGCAGATATCTGGACGTGGCGAAGTAGAGGTTCAGCGGTATGAAGTCTCACGACTGTCACGTGCCGATGACGCAGATACTCCCCGTTGCGATCCGTGGGATAATGGACGAGCATGTCCGTGAGACGTTGTTTGGCCTCTGTAACTTTTTCGACGTCATATCTAGGAAGTCGATCGGTGTGAAGCAGCTCGACAGGCTACAGGAAGAGATCGTGATGATACTATGCGAGCTTGAGATTTACTTCCCGCCCGTATTCTTCGACATCATGGTGCATCTGCTTGTACATGTCGTGGACGACATCATCCAGCTTGGGCCGACATTCCTGCACAACATGATGTCGTTTGAAAGGCTAAATGGTGTCATCAAAGGATTCGTTCACAACAGGTCTTGTCCAGATGGAAGCATAGCCAAGGGTTTTCTGATCTACGAGTGCATCTCCTTCTGCCAGAATTATCTAACCACCGAGAACGAGGATGTCGGAATACCCACAAAGAAGCACCTCGGCAGGCTCGGTGGATATGGTCACCGCGAGGGCTGCTGCTCACTACATGTCGGCATTGATGGTCGACGCACTGATTTTGAAAGGGCACACCGAGTCGCGCTACAACACATTGAAGTGGTCGGCCCTTGGGTCGAAGAGCAAAAAAGCTTAATCGAGCAGGAGTACATCGACCAGGGCCGGCCGAGGAAGAAGGGAGACGTAACCAAAGAGCACAACTCCAACTTCATGGGTTGGTTCAAGAAAAGGCAACTGGACAATCCCCCACAAACACCTTCTACGGAAGATCAAAAACTCATATTCTCCTTGTCGCAGGGCCCAGGGCACAACCTAAGGACCTATCAGTCAAGGGCACTCTTATACAACCGGTGAGACGCACGATGCACAACAATCCAATGGATGATGACGTGATGAGGGTCAGGTTGGCTCGGGTGTTGCCAGGGTGCGACGACATGGACCCCCCTTTCAACCTCAGGGAGCTGAAGAACACAAGACCCTTGGGGAATGCTACAACTGGCCCTTGACATGGCCGAAGACCCAGATTCGTCTTGCGGGGGGGGGGGGAGCACCGGCGCCACCTCTCGACCGATCATCGCCCGGCCACCACCTCGGAAGCCAGTAGCCGCCGTTGTCGCCACCACCAGCCGTCACCATCAACTCTTGGCCGTGTGTGCACCGCCACATGGCAAAGACGTTGTGCCGCAACCGCCGTCGCCCCCGCTACCACCACCACATGATGGCACCCATGAAGATGATGATGAATTGGTCAACTTTGACGACTTCATCAACACCGCCGCCGCCAAAGGATTGTATATGCCTTCTGCGGATGAAGAACCCTTCGTAGCTCGCGACGACCATCAAGCTGATCGGCCCAATACATGCACGCAGCGCTTGGTCTTCCATGGTCTTTCTCAAGAGATGCCTCCGGCCGCCGATCCACCACAAGAGAAACCAGGATTGGTTTTCAGCCCCAACACACTCCGAAAGGTGACTGATGAGCAGATGGCAGTGGCTGACACTGTTGTGAAGAAGAGGCACTACAGGAAGAGAGGTAATAATAATAATAAGAAGGGTGCGAGCCAACCTCTTCCGAAGAGGATCCGGGGTTAGGACGCCGTCATCGTACCATCCACACAATTTGGCTTGCCCCGAGTGCATGTAGCTGGTGATCCGATATTAACTCCGGATATGATCCACATTGCGGTTGGAGCCATGTTAACTTTGAACGAGGGTGTGAAGACACTAGAAGCCCTCCTTCTTAAAGAGGACGATCCAAATTACCCGGTTTTCACGGCCAAGGTGCCATTGGACGTGGGCTTCGTCGATGAACCCCCCGCGGATATATTCTTCATAGCATTCGAGGACATATTCAAGCTGTTTCTCACGAAACGGCTGGACTATAACTTGGTCCGCCTATACGCGCTCAATCTGGTGCTCACGATCAAGAGAGAAAGTACCCCGAAAATCGTGATAGTGGATCCCTACTACATGCTGGACAGCCAGTTAGTCGAAGGATCAGAGACACGGACCAAGGAGACGGCATACCTCGAGAAGTTCATGGTGGACAACAAGAGTCAGGGCACACTTCTTTTGCCTTTCTTTCCCGAGTAAGTACACACACTCGCTCATCGTCACCGTAACTTATGCATTTCTTATAGATTTCTTTCCTTTGCTCTTTTTCCAACATTCCGTTCCAATTGTGTTGCGCAGAGACAAATACTGCACGCTCATCGTCCTTGCCCCGAGGTATTTGCTAGCCACGTATTTCGACTCGGGGAGTTTGACGAAGAAGAAAAACTACACTAGAATAAGGGGTGTTCTTAATGAGGCTCTCGAGGGCTACACCAAGAAGGGATGCACCTTCGTAGATAGGGGGAATGTATCAAGGATGGCAAACACGTGTTCAAGCACATGCTCGACTTCCCCTGCGTCAAGCAGTCGACTGCTGGTGCCAAGGAGGCCTTTTACGTCCTCCATCACCTTAAAGGCTATGTTCGGGATTGCCATAACCTAACGCTACCATCTAGTCTCCGAGGATGGGCCGAAACTTTGGCGAAAATCGACGATGCTGATCTTAGAGAAGACTTCCATCGCATTCAGATGAAGTTGTCGCAAATCATCATTGAAGATGTCAACACAAGGGGCGGTGCCCTACAACAAGCCAGAGGGTTGAGTAAGAGGGAGATCGAAGAACGCCTCCGTAAGCAGGGTGACACAAGGACATGGATGACGAAAGAGGGCTATCTACCATTCCCGAAGCCGTGCCAAAAGAGGAAGTCTTCATCATGATCGATATGTTCCTCTAGCATGATCCAGTGTGTGTATATTCTTGATGGACGCCTGATGTATTAGTGTGTGTGTGTCATAAACTTTACTATCTCGTGGTCGAAATTGTCATTGTTGTTAGACATAAACTACCTTGTGGTCGTGCTGTCGTTGAACTTATTGCTTCTATGATGATCTAACTTTTAGGTTTATGTATCCTTTGTTTTATATTCTATGAACATATATATATATATGGATGTGAACCCTTTATTCATTCTTTTCGTTGTATTTTTACTAATATGCCTTGTCGTCTGTAGAGATGGCGACGAGGTGGTATGTGGTGTACATGGGTAGGGTTCCAGGAGTCTACGAGGAGTGGGAGGATTTCCACAAACAAGTGAACAAGTTCAGAGGCAACATCTACAAAGGATACACGATTAGAGAGGAGGCGATAGCCAAGTGGAGGAACCACTTGTGGAAGAACAACCGGATGAAGATATTGGTCGGGCTAATGCTCTTGCTCACCATTATCATAGTTGTATTCTATTTGATCCTAGTGTAGGCGGCGGTGGCCACTTCATATTTGTAATGTGAGATGATATGAACTTTGTATTCAGCGCTTGTGTAAAAATTTGGCACTTGACACTATATATGTATCTCGATCGGGCTCTAAGTGTTTGTATTATATATATGTCGGTTTTCATGCATCTACTACTTTTGCAATGTATTTTATACTCATCTAGATAAATACTGTATAAATCCTGTATAAATACCTGATTATACACCAGGAAAGTATTTTACTTCGAATACATATTACACAATCAGTGGCGCATATAATTATATAGTTAGTGGCGCATGGCATATCTGTGGCGCATACACGTAAATGCGCCACAGAAGTTCTTCCTGTGGCGCATATGAAGGAATGCGCCACAGAAGTCTGGAACTTCTGTGGCACATATCCATATGCGCCACAGGAAGTAGTTATCAGTGGCGAGGTAATAGTGGCGACAAAGATATGCGCCACAGAAGTCCCCTTTTCATGCGCCACAGATAGGCTGTTTCCTAGTAGTGAAGATGACGCCATCCCCATACATGATGAAGAAGTCGCCCGCATGGAGGCCAATTCTACCACAACACCCACTTCATACGAGAGGTATGAACAAGGTAAAAGACGGGTGTTGATGATGCCATGATCCCACTAGTGGAAATGATGATTTGTGATGACTTGCATGCTATGGATGATACTTGTGACATGACATACATTCCATTATTATTCCCATGTGTTGATTTTCCTATGCATCATGATGACCATGTGGAATCCTTTTATTGTCATGATATTGCCATAGACATGATATGATCTACACATTACGTTGATGACATCATTGCTTGCACTTTGTTGGACAATTTCTCTTTCCAATGTTTTGCTTGCAATGATGATAACAAAGCTACCCCTAGGACCATGCTTTGTCATGGATGATTTACAATTTCTCCCGTTGCTTGCAGTAAGATGAATAATTGCTCTTTCACTTGTTTTGCTTGCAACAATAATTCACATAAGTTTTCTATTGAGATGGCCCCCATAGCCTTGTCAAATTTTGGAGATTTTGATGATTGCCATGATAAGCATGCTCCCCACTTGCATATTCACCATGCATCTATTTCATACTTGATTGACACTCATGGTTATGTGTACAAGAAGAGATACGTCATGATGGATGATGTGTTTCTCTACCATGCACACACGTTCTTTCTTTTAGCTATGATGTGTGTAGGTACCCGAATGATCATGTCAACCTCGGTTGAGCACGAGTTGACAAAAGGAGATCTAGAGAGCATCCCCCAAGTGAGTTCAAGATCGAACCCTGCTTTGATACCTTTTGCATGCTTTGCATCTTTCATGTTGGCAAATTGCTCTTTCCTATGGTTATCTTGCAAGCATGTTAATGGTATTCTTTCACCTTGTGACAATCATGTTTCATTTCTATTGGCTATTGATGCTTTGTGTGTTGCAACAAAAATGTTGAACAATTTGTCTTTCCGATGTTTTGTGTGCAACCATAATGCCATTATGAGCATGTATTATCATGAGAGCTTCCAAATCTCTCATATTTTTGTTGCAACAAACATAAGGACCATTTTCTCTTTCATATGATTTGTTTGCAAACATGTTGTTTTTTCTTCCGCTTGCGATACTCATACCCCCATGATTTTGGCTTTTGATGATATGTGTATGGAATCCAACATATTGAACAATTGTTCTTTCCAATGGTTGGCTTGCACACACAATGATGTTGTTTTGGATATCTTTCCTCATGTGTTTTTGCTGAATTCTCCTATCCTTGCATCAAAGATGTTGACCAATATTTTAGTCCATTGCTTTGAGTTCCACACTAAGATGTTATATGGAGTTTTCGAGTTCCCGCATTTGGATGATGTTCAATTAACTTCCATGCACTTTGACCTTGCATATGCATTCCGTTTGCTATACTTGAGTTGTGCTAACAGTGTTGTGAACAAGAATGGACATGCCACAAATGACATGCTCCTCTATCACACACAAACCTATGTTGCTTGGTCTTCGTTATGTGAAGGAACATTGAGGTGTTGTCAATACAACCTTTCCGATGATGACTATATGGTGAACCCCAAGATCTAGAAGGTCTCTCGACATCTTCTAGAGCGTGCAGAGTTGATGACGGCTCTTTTTTAAGGGAGGGGAGATGATGTAGCCCGACCTATGGTTGTTACCACATCAAGGTCTCCAACTTATGCCAAGTTGTCATGGACTCCAAAGGTTAATCTGTTCCTCTATGCGAGCCCACTTCCTACCCTTCTGGAATGGTATACTACTTCATACTCCGTCCCATATTCATGATAGGTTCACACCGACAAGTATGGAGGCAAGGGAGGAAGCCCAGAGCATCAAGCCCAACAAGACGGACGCTTGGAAGAGGACATGGCGGAAGACACATGCCAGTGGTACTACCGCTCCCATCAGTAGTACTACCACGCCCCGGTACTACCGCACAACATGACCGGTACTACCGGCCAATACTGAAGCCACCGCCATCGCCTATGGACGACCCGGTACCAGCTTGCGGTACTACCGCCCCCAAGCGGTACTACCGGTCATCAAGTCCGGTAGTACCGGTTGTGACAGTGCCTGCGCGCACAACAGTTGGGCCACATCCCATGTATCCCCCTTATTATGGTGCAACCCTAGTATTATGCTCAAACTACGCCTATGTAATTGGCTGGCCTATAAATAGAGCCCCCACCCCTCATGTATCCCTTAGGCATAGATGATAGACTAAAGAAAACCCCCTTTGTGGAATCTCTAGTTTTGCCTCATCCCCTTCTACCAAAGGGGATCGACTATCATCACCACCTCATTGGAGTTTGCATCGCGCCTCCCTCGTTGTACAAGGCCTTGGCATCGGTGTCCCTTTGCCAAGACGTCAAGACCCTCTCCAAGGTGTTCTTCCCTCTCCGCGTGGGATCGAGGGAGCACATTGACCGATCTTTCCTTGTGAGGATTCTATCGGACCGGTGGCCACCAGCGAGAGCAATCAAGTATGAAGTTTTCACGGTCTTTCTGATTTCTATAGAGGATTTGTGGAATACTTTAGTATTATTGATGCACCTTTGAATGAATTAACTAAAAAGAGTGTAGAATTTGCATGGGGCGCATCCTAATATCATGCACTTGATGAGCTAAAATGTTTGTTACCTTCTACATCATTGTTTGCACTACCAGATTTTTATAAGTAATTTGCGATTGAATGTGATGCTAGTGGCATAGGAATTGGTATTGCTCGATAGGATGATGCTAGTGTCTAGATGCAAGAGGGTCATCCTATTGCTAGTGTGTTGATGCAAGAGGGTCGTCCTATTCAATATTTTTCTAAGAAAGTGCAAGGATGAACTATCTTGTCTATGATAAAGAATTGTATGCGCTTGTTAGAGTTCTTGAGGTCTGGAAACATTATTTGTCCCCAAAATAATTTATCATACATTCTGATCATGAAGTTCTGAAATATCTAAAAGATCAATCTAACTTGCATAGGCATCTTGCTAAGTGGGTTGAGTTCATCGAGTCTTTTCCGTACATAATTAAACGTAAGAAGGGTAAATACAATGTAGTTGCGGATGCTCAATCTAAGAAGAACATGTTGTTAATACAATTGGATATTAAAGTTCCTGGTTTAGATAGTTTACATGAGTTGTATGCTATTGATCATGATTTTGCATCACCTTATAGCATGTGTAGTAATGGGGAGGCATGGGATAAATATCACATCCATGATCGTGTTGTGTTCCGTGCTAACAAACTAAGTGTTTCAGAATTGTCTATGTGTTTGTTATTGTTGCAGGAATAACATACAGGCGGTTTAATGGGCCACTTTGGGCGTGAGAAGATGCTACTGATGCTTGATGATCACTTTTACTGCCCTAGGATGAGGCGTGGTGCAGAGAAGTTTGTGAAATGATGTGTTACATGCAACACTTATAAGTCCAAGTTAAATCCTCACGGTTTCAACATTCCATTACCTGCGCCTACTAAACCATGGGAAGATATAAGCATGGATTTTGTACTGGGTTTTCCTAAAACTAAAAGAGGCCATGATTCTATATTTGTGGCAGTGGATTGTTTTTCTAAGACGACATACTTTATTCCCTACCACAAAAGCGACGATGCATCGCATTTTGCTAATTTGTATTTTAGGGAGATTCTATGCTTACATGGAGTACCCAAGAAAATTATTTTTGACCGGGGTGTGAAGTTTATGCGCTAATTCTTGAAGACACTATAGGGAAAGCTGGCAAGCTACTATTCAGCACAACATGTAATCCCCAAACTGATGGTCATATGGAGGTGGTAAATCGCATGCTATCAACACTGTTGCATGCTAGGATCAAGAAGAACTTGCGTGAGTGGGAGGAGTGGTTACCACATGTTGAGTTTGCATATAACAGGGAGGTAGACTCTACCACGTAGCTATATCCTTTTGAGATGGTATATGGCTTCAAACCTATTACTCCACTTGACTTGTTGCATCTACACATACAAGAGAGAGTAAACATGGAGGCATCAAAGAGGGCAGATTTTGTGAGGAATATACATGTGAAGACTAAAGAAGTTATTTAAAAGAAGTGCAAGATCACTTCTGATTGAGTTAACAAGAAGCGCAAAGAGGTGCTCTTTCAGCCTAGCAACATGGTATGGGTAAATTTTCGTAAGGACAGATTTCCAGAGTTGCATAAATTCAAGTTATTTACACGTGGTGCTGGTCCTTACGGAGTGCTTGCAAAGATAAATGATAATGCATATAAGATAGATCGTCCTACAACTGAGTTTGGGGTTAGTAACAATTTCAATGTTGCTGATTTGACACCATATGATGGACAAGACCTTGGAGCGTCGAGGTCGACGCCTTTTGAAGGGGGAGATGATGATGACTTCCATACTATTCCACTATCTCCTACACCTATTGGAAATGAAAATGTTGTCGCAAAGAATAAATCCAATGAAATTCGAATTGGACCTATTACAAGAGCTCGTGCAAATATACTTGAACAATAGGTGAACTCACTCTTAGTTGAACATGATGTTTTACTTAAGGAGAACTTTATACTACCTAAGTTTATGCATCTTTGTATGATTAGGTTTATGGATAACACAAGCATTGGACGAGAAGGAGAAGAGTTGCAGCAACAAGGACATGCTCTGATTTCCAATATCAACAGGTGCACGAGGGAGCAGTAGGAGGAGGTGCACTAGGAGGCAATGAGGAAATCACGTATGATCAAGAGAGAGATGTGGAGCACCAAAAATTAAATGCTTCAGGTGTTCCATAATGTCTATCATGTGTGCCAATTAGGACGAACCCATATGTGGGTCGGTTTGTATTAGTTTGAGTCGAACCGAGTAAGTGTAACATCCCAAAAATATTAATCAAGCTTCTCAAGCTCTAATCACCCAAGTTTAGGGTTAACAAAAACTTGTATTCCAAAGTTCTATATGAGTGCATGTGTGATTTCCATTAGTGTATGAACTCTTGAAATTGCCATGATTGATTGCTATAAATGATAAGGCTTAGTTTAATGATGAATACTACATCATCTTGCACCCGCGTACTAGAACAGAGCGCCAACGTTGCCCGACCAACAAAGACCGCACCTTGCTGTGCCGTCACTCGCGTGACGATCGCCATAGTCCCCCGCACCGACCCATGCCCTCCGCGATGCTCAACAAGACCCGTAGCAGCATCGCCGGAGAAGCCAGACCATGCCGCCCTGCCTCCGACACTGGGGTATAAATAGAGGCCACCCCAGACCTCACTCTCCACACCATTCCACTCCCCACGCACCTAGGAACCTCACCGACCCTTCCTTGGAGCAAGGTGAGCACCACGACGCCGGAATTTGGCCGGAGTCCACCGCTGAAGTCGAGGAAGGAAGTCATTGATTGCGGCCACCCCAAGAGCTGCTGTGACCGCGCCTCGAACCGCCGTCGTCGACAACCCCATTTGCCCCCATTGCCGACCTTAGCTAGAGCCCCGGTAAGTCCCCAGCGACCCCCACCGCCGCGTTAGGGTTCGTTTCTCGCCGGAGAAGTTCGACAGAGACGACGAACCACATTTGTAGACCCTAGTCTAATCATAAGGCTGAGATTGAAAGATACCATTTCGATTTAGATGAGTCACTCACGTGTGGGACCATTCTGTCAGCAACCCGCTGCTCCAGCGCTATGCAGTTGGGCTGGCCCATGTCTTTTCCCGCGCAGAGCCCAGTGATTCAAATATGATTTTGCCAATTTGGTTAAAACCATATTCTGTCAGTAGATTCAATATTGAATTCAAAGAGATATACCAAACCAAAATGCATAATTCAAATTTTATTGGAAAGGTATTGAAATTATCTAATCACTCCTGTTGGATTCAAACCATTTGAAATTATAGATCACCTATACCAAAAATAACAAGACGGGGACTTTTGACACTTCAAACATTTTTCTAAAATAAACTATAAATGCTTTTGAGATAATTCCACCTCTCAAAAATCACATTTGCCATGCTCTACATGAATATGTAAGAAGATTTGGTTTTACAGATATTAAACATGGTTATAATTAAAAGAGTGATATATAGACTTTTCTAGTCACTTAAATATTATTAAATAATAATATTAAATCTTGTAATGCATAACCATCATTTTAAATCACATTCCCAAGCTTGAGAATATGTGGTGAGGACATGGTACATATGAACCCATATTCTATTTGGAGAATATTAAATCTTAAATAATTTCAATGAGTAGAAATTACCTTTCTCAAATAAGATAAATAAGAATGTGTTAATATTACATGTAATGATTGATATGATAATAGATCATCTAGTATGAGCCCTTGTGTGCCAAATAGAAGTAGTGAAGTGTTGTTTGGTGATTGTGTACATTGAATGTATTTATAGACGCTAGTACTGACCCGGGCTACAACGAGGAGGAGTACTTCGAGGAGCAGGAGGAAAACTTCAACGACTGCAACAACTGCACTGCTCAAGGAAAGCTATTAGTGCAAGCTAGAACTATGCATGCTCTTTGCACAAACCCCTTATTCCAGATGCACTAGGCATGCTGGGTTACGCAACTTTACCAATTCCTAGTTTTTACTCCAAGCTTTACTTTCCCCTTTACCATAGTTCTTACTTAGTTGATGAATTGTGATTAGTAGAAAATAGGTCGGATCCTATCAAGATCATAGGACTAATCTTGGATACTTATATTGGATTAGCACCCTCAAATAGTGATTACCCTCAATACTAGTGGCTAGTGCTAAGCTAAAACTTGATCACTTTAGATGGGAATACTTGGTGAAAATGATTACGAAAACATTGGAATGATTATTCATTCTATTGAAATGTTTTTACATGTGTTGTGAAACAAAATGGTTTGATGATGAAAATGATTAAGGCATGAGCCTTGACTTTTACAAAACTGATGGTTGGGTTCGGATGCGATACCACTCCAATTCGGATGCGATACCATTCCAATTTTACCATACAACCACAATACCTGAGGTGGGTAGGGCTTGACTGGAAGTTTATATGTCTTAGTATGGGTTCCCTTGCGGAAGAGGCTGAGCTGAGGCTACCTCGTGATGAATGTCCACCTATGAAGTTCCTAGGATGATAGATGGTCATGGTTGGGAGGCCAAGCTCATAGGGGAGGCGCCTATACTAGGGTGTGTAAGTGAAAGGTTAGGATTTATTATCCGCATACCAAGTATGATGATTCGGGGTTATCCCTGAAGGATGTATCAAATTTTGTGGTGGAAGTGTACCACCTTTGTAGAGAGTCAAACTATTCGAATAACCGCGTCCACGGTTATGGACAGTTGGAGTGGCCATACTGTTCTGTTGTCGGATGTTTTCAAAATGATTTGTGACTTGAAAGATGACTTTAACTTGACCACAACAGAGTTGTGGACATGAGATCTAAGTTCCCATTTAATTAATATAGAGAAGTAAACTTAGGTCTTTACTCTTAAGGCTTTATGAAATAAACCTGGTTTTTTGCAAACAAACCGAGAGCTTAAGATTCCTTTTAGCTTTTACCTTACTTATACTAGTGATAGTTTGCGAGTACTTAAAGACTACTCATGGCTTTGTCCCTGGCTATTCCCATGGCGAGACTATGAGGAGGACTACCCGGAATATGGACAACAGGAGGTCTATGACAACTAGGATCATCTCCCATCGCCAGCATTGCATGTGACCCTGAAGATGGAGCCTACTATGTTTTCTTTCCGCTGCTTTGATTGTATTAAGACTGGATCATGAGAACCTTTATTTGTAAGACTTTTATAATGGTTTGTAATGGATGAAGTACTGTGGTACCACTTCTGTTATGGCTCGCACAAATGGTAATCTTGGGATTGTGATGTACGGCATAACAGGCATCTGGACTTAAAAATCCGGGTGTTGATAGTAAGTTTAGGCCCAAAACTAGCTGGTTTTAGCCTAGTTAGAGGGCAGGACGCCCCAGACCCTAAACTTTGGTAGCCATCACAATTGGGTCAGACCATGTTAAAAAATCTCTAGATCTAGATTGTTTGCTACAAGCAAATCTCTGAATTATTCAGCACCAATTCGTATCGATCTAGTGTGTTGGTACTATAATCTAAGTGTGATTAGTTATTCCATTGGGAATTAGCCAATTGCAGGTTTGAGTGTGATCTATTGTTCCATTGGGAATTATCAGATTGTAATACCGCGTCGTGGTCAGTGGCTATGTGCGCAAGTGTGTGGAATTGCGAATATCCAAAGGGTTGAGAGGTGTTGCATCTGGAGCAGGGATTAGCCAGATAGTTCGTGAGCGTCATACAAGGTATCTATCCTCATCACCATCGCCATATATCCCATCTCACTGAGAATATCGGGCCACTCTAATCACCCTTGAAGAACTCTCTAGCCGCTGGGACGTCATCACCTCCGCGAGCCTCATTGGTTCATCCAAACATTTTCTTGAATTTCTAAAAGATAGTGCAACTCTCCCTGCTTCTCAACTGTTGTACCTCCCATGTGTTCTTCATTCTCACCCCATGAAGAGATGGAGAGAATAAAACGAGGGAAGCCCAACAAAAATGATGCCGCTGGATAGATTCACTTCCAATGCTGTGATGCTAATATGTAAGAATAAGAAGTGTGAAGGTGCCAATGGTGATTGGATTGTAATAGTTAGCCTCAAATGACACTGGGAACTTGTCAATGTATGCACTTGTCGCAAGATTTGAATCTAAGCGACGTCGTTAGGCACCAGAAACATTCATGTGTAATGATTTACATTGACTACATCTGAAGATTGTTATTGGCCAAATACCCATAACTTCTGGTAGATATCAAGATTTATCTCTTGTTTCTATTTTTTATTACTGCATTGCCTTACTTTATGCCCATGATGAATGCTCCACAGGTCTTCCAAAACATCCTAATATATTTCACAGTTACACCGATACAATTAACCATAACGGATTTGTGTTTGCCACAACTGAAATTGATTGTGTTTATGCTTGGAATCCTCTTGAACCTGGTAACTATTCCTCCCTATTATTTTAATACCTTCATTCTCTGTATTATTAATGGATGTTAGCTAATTTTATTAAACTAACATCGGGCATGGTTCATTTAAATGAAATTTCTTTGGTATTTAACCCTCTTGGATTGTAATAATTTCCATATAATTTAGAGTTTGTTATTTCCTCCAGATGTACGATTCACACAAAGGGATTTTAAGTATGGCTTTTGTTCATACTAGAAAATTACATTTTAGTTCCATGATGGCCTGCAAGTGCATAGGTTCATCCGAGAATGTTTTCGCGGAAGTATTAATTCTAGTTTTTATATCGATTCCAACAAGGAGCCTAGGAAACTATTTTTATGTGGTGTTTCTGTCGCTCCCAAGGTGTCACAGGTCTTGAGTGAATTGAATGCAAAAGTTGACGGTGGAAGTGGTGAGTAAAAGATAGAGGAACTTTCTTCGGAAATAAGTAAATTGCATAAAAGTAAAGATGTGAAAGGTGTATAAAGGTCATGCAGATGAGAAGTTAGGCGCGGAGAGAAAAAGTTCATGGTGATAGTGAAAGTGCCAAATGGAATAAGCGGAATAAGTGATAGTGATATTTCTTATTTATAAGTGAGTAGGCAAGCAACCCATATACCGACTAGGAGTCCTCATGGCCAATTCTTCCCAATCCCAATGATCCATCTACCTGTTAGCACGGCCATGGTCAGCGCATTAGTTAAGGTCTTGCGACCAGATCAAGGCTTTAATCTTGATGGGGGTCGCCGAATTACTAGCATATAAGTTCATACCTATGAAATCTTTGGATCATGTTACCTAGGCCCTTAAATTAGATAACAAGCATTAGGCAAACATAGATATTCATACTCACTATTTAAATAAAACATTACAATGATCACAAATGGATGGATTTAAAGGAGGCACAACACATGTCACCAATCCTCTACATCTCCCACGCCTATGGGGATTTACTCAGACATGAGAGGAAGACAAATAAAAGGCATAATTGTATTGCAAATAAAAATCATCTCAAAGTTATTTTTAGCAAACCACAATAGCGATTAAAGATCAAGTAAAATACAAACCGGAGCTAGATCAAAGTATCAAACCCTAATATTACAAGTGCCAATATCTCTCTCTCTAAGTAATGATGGAATGATGGTGGAGTGTGTGGTTTCAAGGTTGGATATCGTCGAGGAACGAGGTGAAGTTCTTCTCCTCTTCCAGATCGGGTCTTCCCCTCTAGATGGCTTGAGGCGGTTATAACTTTTGTTCTTTGGTTCTTCTCATCTCTCCCCCTTCATGAAAATTGCGTGTATTAATACAAGGAACACGCTGGTGAGTAGTACGGGTGGGTGGTATGGGCGTGCACCGACCGTACCTGTGGTCGTTAAGTATTCAAGACGCCTCCAATGAAAGTTGCTCCAATTAGGGATTTGCTTATTCTGGTGGAATTAGCCTATAAATGCTATTAGATCTTCAATAAATGTTCATTGCCTGAAAACCATCACAAGAAACAAAGGATTCGCTAACTGTGACATTATCATTAGTGGAATAGGGCAATCTTTAGTAAAATCTGGCAATAAACAAGAGGAAAACCAATGGTAAAAAGTAATAAACTTTGGAGCTATCAACATCCCCGAGCTTAGCGGTTACTCGCCCTCGAGTGACAAATCTATAATGTGTAATAGCGAAGAATTGAATCAAGATGAAAACTTACAAGTTCGAGGTTGTATCACATTCCATCGTCTCAAATCCTGCAACCTTTAACACGAGCATAATATATCTGAATATTTGCACTTAATCTTGCTTCCTAAATGCAAGTAACTCGCTAGCTAATAGTTCTTATAACTCAAATGAGATTGTTAAAAAATTGGCAAGGCTATGCAAATCAATTTCTTTCAGCGCCTCTCTTGTTATGAGAGTGAAAATGTTTTTAAGCGAGGTCGCTTTAGTCAAAATTAAGGGTGCATATGTAGATATCGAAAGAAGGATAAACTTAGAGCTTTTTCATTAATCACCCACTTCGATAATTGCGGCTATAAAATACCTCTTCTTTTCCGTGCCTATTAAGAACCCTAATTGCACATTTTAGGTGTGGAGGTGATGCCAACAATCAAAAGTATGAAAAGTTTCTCAGCTCATTTGATGATAAATCTCTTCTTTTTTCTTCTCGAGGATCAACGAATATTTCTTTTGTAAACTCCTACACAACCTATTGGGAATACCAATAATTTTGCCCATATAGTGATACGTATGCCACTCATGCCATCAACTCATAGCCGAAATTCGGGGTTATACCAAAGATTGTTCAGAAGCTAGCGGAGTTGTTGGCATCCCAAAGGCGCGTATTTGATGAAAAGTACTTTTCGTTTTCTTTTTCTTTGTCTTTTTCTTTTTCTCTCTTTCCTCTTTTTTTACAGTAGGTCGATACAAGTTTTGGCATCTCCCTCTCCCACTCTAAAGAGTTCATTCTATCAAGCAATTCTTTTTTAGAAGGTATCATCAATTCAATGATCAATATGTGGGGTTAAGCACTACTAAGATTAAGACCTTAAGAAAAAAACATGGTGATACGTCCAAAACGTATCTACTTTCCCGAACACTTTTTCTATTGTTTTTCCTCTAAACTTGTGTGATTTGGATACAACTAACATGGACTGATGCTGTTTTCAGCAGAATTACCTTGGTGTCTAGTTTTTGTGCAGAAAATCAACTATCAGGAAAAATCCTGAAAAATATACCAAAAATCCTGTTTCACTAAAAGACTCACGGAGCCAGAAGACAAGACGGAGTAGGGCCACGAGGGTCCCACACCACCTAGCCACGCGGGCTAGGCTAGGCCACGCCTGGGGGTGGTGTGGCCACATTGGTTACCCCCTCGGCTCCCTCTTCGCCTATAAGATGCCCCTTGACCTAAAAACCGAGGGGGGTTCGACGTTTTTCCAGAAAGAGTTCCGCTTCGCCGCCACCACCAGATTATGTAAATCAGCACCAGAAACTCCGTTCTGGCACCCTGCCGAGATGGTGAATTGGAGGAGATCATCGCCACCATCGCTTCTCCATCAACCATCCATGTTTCCCGCATCTATGATTGAGTAATTGATACATTGCAAATGTATCTAGAATTTTTGATGTTCCATGCTTAGTTTTATCCACTTTCTTGTGTTTTGTTCCAACTTTGGAGTACTTTTATTATGATTTCTTGGACTAACCTATTAATAAGAGCCAAAGTGCCAGCTGCCTGTTTTCTGCTATTTTTGGTTCCAGGAAACTCAGAAAATGAATATTCTCGGAATTGGACGGGACAAAAGCCAAAGTGCCTATTTTCCGGAAGGGATCAAGTGCCAGAATAAAGACGGAGAGAGGCCAGGGGCTGACCACACCACCTGGCCGCGCGGCCAGGCTTGGCCCGTGCTAGGGGGTGGTCTGGCCGACCCTAGCACCCCCTCGGCCTCTCCTTCTTCCTATAAGTTGCACTCGGGACGAAAACCCTAGGTGCCCGATCAAAAATGCATGAAAGAGTCTGTAGCCGCCGACGTCTCTGTCCCTAGATCAGGGGGATCTGAAGCTCTTCCCGGCACCCTGACGGAGAGGGGAATTCACCTTGGAGGCCTTCTTCATCACCATGCAAGCCTCCGGTGTGATGCGTGAGTAGTTCATCCTTGGACTACGGATCCATGTAGTAGCTAGATGGCTGGTCTCTCCTCCTTTGTGCTTTCATGTTTAGATCTTGTGAGCTCCGTTCATGATCAAGATCATCTATTTGTAATTCATACATGTTGTGTTTGCGGGGATCCGATGGATATTGAGATGCTATTTCAGATTGATTATTGATTCTATCATGTCTTTGTTATTTGAGATCTTGCATGCTTTCCGTTGTTAGTAGCTATCTTGGCCAAGTATATGCTAGAAACTCCAAGAGTTAGTATTTATGCTCGATAGTGGGTTCATGCCTCTGGTAATCTGGGGAAGTGACAGAAATCTCTAAGGTACTAGATGTGCTGTTGCTACTAGGGAGAAAACAAGGATCCTTTGTTCATAGAACAATTGTATTGTTTACTTTACACGCAGTTCGTAAAGCAATAATCTGTTGCTTGCAACTTAATACTGGAGGGGGTTCAGATGATAACCTGAAGGTGGATTATTAGTCATAGATGCAGTTGGATGGCGGTCTATGTATTATGTTGTAATGCCCAATCAAGTCTCAATGGAGTCAAGATGATTAGTATATGCATGTTTTGCTTTCTCGGTGTTTTTCAATTGCCCCGTTGTAACTTGTTCACCCAGCATGTTATCTATCTAAGGAGAGCCACCTCTAGTGAACTATGGATATCGGTCCTTTTACTTTACATACAATCTACAACTGTTTACTGCTTTGTCTTTACTTTCTGCAAACTATTACTTCTTTCCATTCGATACATTTAATCCTTTGTTTTCCGCAAACACAGTGAGATTGACAACCTCATCGCAAGTTGGGGACAAAGTTATGTGGTTGTGTTGTGCAGGTCTCCACGTTGCTACTAGCACCGGTAGTGCGCCCTAAGCTAGTAACACCTTTGGGGTGTTTCCTTGCTCCTACTGGTTAGATTAAACCTTGGTTTCATAACTGAGGGAAACTTACTGCTGTGCTCATCATACCTTCCTCTTGGGGTTCCCAACAAGCTCTACATCAACACCGCCATCAAGCATTTTTCTGGGCGCTGTGCATTGAGCCATCAAGCATTTTTCTGGCGCCGTTGCCGGGGAGTCAAGGATATCTTCACAAGGGGAGTCCCTCATAACCAATCTCTTTACTTTGTTGTTTTTGTTTTGCTTTGTTTTGTTTTTGCTTTGTTTGCTTGTTTTGTTCTTCAAGAAACACAAAAAAATTAGTTTTACTTGTTTGCTTTCTTATTTGAAAACCCAAAAAATGTCTACTCTTGAAAACACTAAGTTGTGTGACTTCACTAGCACCAACAACAATGATTTTATGAGCACTCCCATTGCTCCACCTATGGCTGAAAATACTTTCTTTGAGATAAAACCTGCTTTGCTCAATCTTGTTATGAGAGAGCAATTTTCTGGTATTGGTAATGAAGATGCTGCTTCCCATCTAAATAACTTTGTTGAACTTTGTGAGATGCAAAAGCATAGGGATATAGATGGTGATATTATTAAACTGAAATTATTTCCTTTCTCTTTGAGAGGAAAAGCTAAAGAGTGGTTGAATTCCTTAACTAGGAATAGTATTGATTCTTGGACTAAGTGCAAAGATGCTTTTATTGGAAAATACTATCCTCCTGCTAAGATTATATCCATGAGAAGTGAAATAATGAAGTTTAAACAACTTGATAATGAGCATGTTACTCAAGCTTGGGAAAGAATGAAATCTTTGGTTAAGAATTGTCCCACTCATGGACTGACTGCTTGGATGATCATCCAAACTTTTTATGCAGGATTGAACTATTCTTCAAGGAACCTATTGGATTCAGCTGCGGGAGGTACCTTTATGACCATCACTTTGGGTGCTGCAACAAAAATATTGGACAATATGATGGTTAATTATTCTGAATGGCATACTGAGAGAGCTCCACAAGGTAAGAAGTAAATTCTGTTGAGGAAACCTCCTCCTTGAGTGATAAGATTGATATTATTATGTCTATGCTTGTTAATGGGAAAGCCCATATTGATCCAAATAATGTTCCTTTAGCCTCTTTGGTTGCTCAAGAATAGCAAGTTGATGTGAACTTCATAAGAAATAACAATTTTGGCAACAATGCTTATGGTAATAATGCTTACAGGAACAATTTTGGTAACAACAATTATAAGCCATATCCTCCCAACAATGGTAATGCTTATGGAAATTCTTACAACAATAATAAGAGTGCTCCCTCTGAACTTGAAGTTATGCTTAAAGAGTTTATTAGTAAACAAACTTCTTTTAATAAAACTATTGAGGAAAAACTCTCTAATGCTAAAAGAAATATAGCATCTTTGGTTGAAGCTCAATCTACTTTGAATAAAATGGCTGCTAAACCTGAAACTAATGAGAATCCCTTTGCAGCCACTAATGCCATACAAGTAAGAATTGATGAAAATGTTAGACTATTAGCTGAATTACATGCTAAGTGGGAAAGAGAAGATGAAATTGCTAGAAACATTAGTGTTTCTACTATTACCACCACTAGTGTTGAGGATAATAATAGTTCTACTACTTTAGATGATAAAGTTGATTTTAATCTTGATGGTTGCAACATCTCTGAAGTTATTAAGTTCCTACAAAAGCTTGCTAAAAGTCCTAATGCTAGTGCTATGAACATGGCTTTTACAAAACACATTACTGATGCTCTCATAAAGATTAAAGAAGAAAAGATGAAACATAAAGCTTCTATTCCTATAAAACAAGAAGATGGTTGGGAGCCCATCATTAATATGAAAGTGAATGACTTTGATTTCAAAGCTTTGTGTGATCTTGATAGTAGTGTTTCTATTATGCCTAGAAGGATTTATGATATGCTTGATTTTCCTCCTCTTGAAGATTGTTATTTGAATGTCCCACTTGATGCTAATGCTAAAAAGAAACTCATGGGGAGTCTTAGTGATGTTATTATTATGGTTAATGATTCCTATGTCCCCGTTGATTTCTATGTTTTGGATGTTGAATACAATGCTTCTTGTCCTATTACTTTGGGAAGACCTTTTCTTAGAACTGTTGGTGCCATCATTGATATGAAAGAAGGCACCATTAAATATCAACTCCCACTCAAGAAAGGTATAGAACACTTCCCTAAAAAGAGAGAAAAGATTTATTTTGCTTCTCCTATGAAAACAAAATTTGGTCTTAATGCTTCTTCATTTGAGAACACTTGATTCTTTCTTTGGTTCTTATGCCTAACTTAAAGGCGTTAAAGAAAAGTACCCGTTGGGAGATAACCCAAGAGTTTTAGTTGAGTCTTGGAAGTTATTACCTCTGTAATGACCTCTCCTTATCCTTTTTATTTGCTTTTTGTGCCAAGAGTAACTTCTAATGAGAGTGAAGTAATGATTGGGAAAGTTGTTGTCCCGAAATAGATTTATGTGCTTCACCGTAAAAATTCCTGAGAGAGCTCTGTACGTCGGATTGAGCTGTAATGTTTTGTGCTTCTGACCCAGGTTGTTATCTAACTTTACTTAGTTCAACACTTTTTTATTTGAGCAACATAAGGTCTTCGAAAAATTCGTCTTTACCTGCTGGTCTGTTTTGACAGATTTCTGCCATTTTCTGCATTTGCTTCTTGTTAGTTCCTTCTTGAGTTCCTTTGGGGAATTGAGATTTTTGAGGGAAGTGATACAGTAGCTAGTGTTCTAATGGAAGTTTATTTGGTGTTATAACTGAACCTTGAGACTTATTTATCTTAAAATGCACTAATGTTGCTAATGAGATTGTGTGAAGTTTTGTATGAAGGAAAAATTTCAAGTGTATGGAAGGAATGAGTAATGAGATGAAGGATGGACTAAAGCTCAAGCTTGGGGATGCCACGCGTGTCACCCCAAGAAATATCCAAGAAGTACAAACGTCAAAACTTGGGGATGCCCAGGGCATCCCCTTCTTCATCAATAAAAATTCTAGGTTTCTTCCAAACGCTTCATTTTTATTGTTTCATGCACAATTGTGTTTTTCTTGGAGCGTCTTCTTTTTCGTTTTCGTTTTGGTTTTTAGTTTGCTTGGTTTGCTTAGTTTTCTGAATAAGTTGGTTGGACCCCCTCTTTCACACATTGGTTTGCAAATAGTTTGGTTTGGTTTTGGAAAAGAGTAGGAAAGTTCATGCTTATGTGGTAAAAAGAGCTTGTTTTTGACTATGGCCTATGCTTTGTCTTGCCATGCTTGATATTGTTTTTGCCTTATGCTTAGTATTCTTTGCTGTAGCATGACTTGTTATAAACAATTGAGATTGCTTAATGTGCCTTGGATGAATCATGCGTTGTTTTAGCATATTAAAGCATAGTATAGTGGTATTCTCCTTTGATGCTTTATTTGGGTTGACTTGGCACATGCTCACACCATGTTATGACTATATCAAGTCATCGTAGCCTTATGATCCTTTAGTTTTCAACTTGTAGTATAACTTTATGCTTTGATCAATGATGTTTTGTCGCTCTGCATGATTATGGCCATTATTGCTCTCTTAGTTTGTTGCTCCTAGTCTTTTGCTAGCCTCCACAACAAAGTATGAGTTCCACTCATGCATCCAACTCCCTAAACCAAGTTATTCCAAAGAGTCCACCATACCTACCTACTAGCTTATGCTATTCCAAGTATATTCATGCTTTTGTTTACCTTCCACTTGTTATGAGAAAACTAGTGATTGAAGCTCTCACGAACTTGATGGCACACTTTACTTTATTGCCTCTAATAAACTTGAACCATTGGGTCCTTCTTTGTTGCGTATATGCTTGCGCTTTATAAGTAGAAATTAGAATAACCATATTTCATGGGGAACGCTTTCAACATTGCACATGTACTTTGTACCCGTTGATATTATGTTCTTTTGCTTACGGATCCCGGCGGTGTGAAATAAAAGTGGAACTTGTAAGATCATGGAGTTTGTATGTGTGTTAGAGAAATGCCTGGGCCGCTAGCCTAAGCCATGCCTAATCATGGTGGAAACTTGCAGCATCACCATAATGAGCACTCTATGAAGCATCCTCAATAAAAACCTATGCAAATAGCAAATAAAAAGATCGTTGAGATGCTCATTGTCTGCTTGTCTTGTCATTTTGATTATGGGAAAGCTCCCGTATCATGTGCAAGGGGTACCCCGTTGGCGGTTCTTAATGATACACATATACTTACAATGACAAGAGCTTACTCGTGACTGAAGTTGAGTAGCATGAGGATCGGTCTTCATAAGTAAGGGGCATGAGATTTCGGTTTATAACTTGTCAAGCATATCCTCTTAGTTGTTTCACTTTAACCTTAATCACCTTCAAGATGCTTATGATAGGGCAATGAGAGCTGAAAACTACAAGTACCATAATTTTTGGAAGCTCTTTATGAGACTTGAATCCCTACTTCCTTCTACAGAAGGCTTTTCTTCCACCATTATATTGAGTCTCCACCTTCTAACTTTATGCACCTATTTTGAGAGCATAGTGACCATTCTTAGTTCTATGTGCATTGTCCCAAGACTAGTTGATTGATGCATAACTTGTTATTGCTTGTTTGAAACTATTGTATCTAGTCACTCTTATGAACTTTGAAGGTGTCCTATGCATTTATATTTGCTACTCTATTGAGGGACAAGCTGAATACTTTTATGCTATGTTTTCTTTATGTGAAACAAACAAACGTCTTGCAAAGCATTGTTAGTCATGAATCTTTTGTTTGTGCCTTTTCATGTTGCATCTTAGTTTCTTTGCTTATTGCTAGAACTTTGTATTTCATGGTATGATTGAAGTACTATGATCCCAACTTTGAATGTTTTGCAAATATATTGATCAAGTCTTTGATGGTGCATGTCACCTCAAAAATTCTTTCTTTTTATCACTTACCTACTCGAGGACGAGCAGGAGTTAAGCTTGCGGATGTTGATACATTGCAAATGTATCTATAATTTTTGATGTTCCATGCTTAGCTTTATCCACTTTCTTGTGTTTTGTTCCAACTTTGGAGTACTTTCATTATGATTTCTTGGACAAGAGCCATAGTGCCAGTTGCCTGTTTTCTGCTGTTTTTGGTTCCAGGAAAGTCAGAAAATGAATATTCTCGGAATTGGACGGGACAAAAGCCAAAGTGCCTATTTTTCCGGAAGGGATCAAGTGCCAAAATACGAGACGGAGAGGGGCCAGGGGCCGGCCACACCACCTGGCTGCGCGGCCAGGCTTGGCCCGCGCCAGGGGGTGGTCTGTCCGACCCCAGCACCCCCTCGGCCCCTCCTTCCGCCTATAAGTTGCCCTCTGGACGAAAACCCTAGGTGCCCGATCAAACATCCACGAAAGAGTCTGTAGCCGCCGTCGTCTCTGTCCCTAGATCAGGGGGAGTCTGAAGCTCTTCCCGGCACCCTGCCGGAGAGGGGAATTCACCCTGGAGGCCTTCTTCATCACCATGCAAGCCTCCGGTGTGATGCGTGAGTAGTTCATCTTTGGACTATGGATCCATGTAGTAGCTAGATGGTTGGCCTCTCCTCCTTTGTGCTTTCATGTTTAGATCTTGTGAGCTCCGTTCATGATCAAGATCATCTATTTGTAATTCATACATGTTGTGTTTGCGGGGATCCGATGGATATTGAGATGCTGTTTCAGATTGATTATTGATTCTATCATGTCTTTGTTATTTGAGATCTTGCATGCTTTTTGTTGTTAGTAGCTATCTTGGCCAAGTAGATGCTAGCAACTCCAAGAGTTAGTATTTATGCTCGATAGTGGGTTCATGCCTCTGGTAATCTGGGGAAGTGACAGAAATCTCTAAGGTACTAGATGTGCTGTTGCTACTAGGGAGAAAACAACGATCCTCTATTCATAGAACAATTGTATTGTTTACTTTACACGCAGTTCGTAAAGCAATAATTTGTTTCTTGCAACTTAATACTGGAGGGGGTTTGGATGATAACCTGAAGGTGGATTATTAGTCATAGATGCAGTTGGATGGTGGTCTATGTATTATGTTGTAATGCACAATCAAGTCTCAAAGGAGTCAAGATGATTAGTATATGCATGTATTGCTTTCTCGGTGTTTGTCAATTGCCCCGTTGTAACTTGTTCACCCAGCATGTTATCTATCTAAGGAGAGCCACCTCTAGTGAACTATGGATCCCGTTGTAATTGCCCCGTTCTAGTGAACTATGGATCCCGTTGTAATTATATTGTTTACTTTACATACAGTCTACAACTGTTTACTGCTTTGTCTTTACTTTCTGCAAACTTTTACTTCTTTCCATTCGATACGTTTAATCCTTTGTTTTCCGCAAAACACAGTGAGATTGACAACCTCATCGCAAGTTGGGGACAAAGTTATGTGGTTGTGTTGTGCAGGTCTCCACGTTGCTACTAGCACCGGTAGTGCGCCCTCAGCTAGTAACACCTTTGGGGTGTTTCCTTGCTCCTACTGGTTCGATTAAACCTTGGTTTCATAACTGAGGGAAACTTGCTGCTGTGCTCATCATACCTTCCTCTTGGGGTTCCCAACAAGCTCTACATCAACACCGCCATCAATAATCCCCCGCTGTAGGCTATGGGGATGGTAGGGATTGAATGAGATCGTTCATGTAATAGCATCAGATTGTTAGGGCATGGTTCCTAGTATCTTTTATTAGTTCTTTTTGACTTTGTTGCAGCTTGTTATGCTTAATGCTTGTCACTAGGGCCCGAGTGCCATGATTTCAGATCTGACCATGTTATTGATTCATTATGATAGTATTATTTATGGTCTTACCTGCAAGTTGTATACACACATCGTTGTACGGAACCAATGGCCCCGAAGTGACATCAATCGGGATAACCGGAGGGAATGGCTTTGATGTGAGGATCACATGTGTTCACAGAGTGTTAATGCTTTGCTCCGGTGCTTTATTAAAAGGAGTACCTTAATTGCCAGTAGTTCCCTTGAGGCCCCACTACAAGCGGGCTGGCAGGACAAAAGATGTTGTGCAAGTTCTCACTGCGAGCACGTATGACTATATATGGAACACATGCCTATGATTATTTAGTACTTGGATGCTTTATCTTATTTATCTGCAATTGCCCTATGTTTGATTGCCATGTGAATTGTCTTGTCCATGCAATGCCCGTCCATCCATCCCTATGCCTACCGCGCTTTAATCCTACTGTTTACTGCTATTCTTACTACTGTCTTTACTTCTAGTACTGTTATTACTCTGCTATTGCTACTACAAAACTGTTGCTACTGATATACTGCTATGAGCAAGATTGTTTCCGGGTGCAGCTGAACTGACAACTCAGTTGTTAAGGCTTAAAAATATTCTCTGGTTCCCCTTGTGTCGAATCAATAAATTGGGTTTCACTTCCCTCGAAAATACCGCGATACACCCCCTATACTTGTGGGTCATCACACAGCACCAAAGTTGTCGATGGACACTTTCTGTTTTTCTAAAAGGTTTGGAGTTGAATCTGAGGAGTGGTTTATCAAACTGATATTAATTGTCGAAATTCTTGACCAAAGAGGTGACAAAAACCTTTGAGCTCAAGTTCTAAAAGATAACGAACTAAGCATGGAGTCGAACTGAAGTGCAACCGAATGGAGATAAAATGTTCATGAATAAGCTTATAGGAAGAAGAAAAATAGGAATGTGGTACCTCCACTTGCTTGTTCGTCTTCTAATTGAGCCAACTCTTTGTTTTCGTCTCCATATCTCGATCACTAGAAGTGAGCAACCTGCAGAAAGAATCATAAGAGCCAAGAGAAATTTCCACAAATAAAACTAGAAACTAGTCAAATATTTTGGGGTTTTTCTTTATCAAATGAAAAACTGAAAGTAAACATGCATTGAAACAAAAATAAATAAAAAGAAGAAAGAAAAATATGAATGCAAAATGGTGGGAGGAGTTTAACCTCCCCAAGCTTAGGCTTTTGCCTGACTGGAATCAGTTGTCGCTACCGTCAGGTGGCGGCTGCTGATATGGGAAGTTCGGGTAGCGATTTGGAAAGTCAGTCATGGAAGATGTGAAGTCTTGAGTGAGGTTGACTATGTTGGCGTTCACATCATGCAACATGTTTTCTATGTTGTCAATGCGATGCACCACCTGGTCAAAATCACTCCTCGGGACATAGTTGAATCCTGGCTGTGGTGGAGGCATACCTTGTTGGTGTTGGTGGAAAGGCTACTGGTGATGGTGCTGCTGGCCATCGTCATCCCATCCTACACCATGCCAATTTTCTTCTCCTTGATATCTCTCCTATTGGATAGCTACTGTGTTTTCCCAGTTGTGGTGGCCACCTGGTCACTCAATCCTTCCTAAGAGTATTAGTGCTTGATGGAACTCCTCCTCAGTAAGGACTGAACTCTATTTACCTGGCAAACCAAAAGCTTGGAAAAAAGGAAGCAAGATTTGGTGGAGATCACCATTAGGTTTAAAATGAAATTGGTAAGCGCGGAGGGCACGTTCGGGTCTATAGACCCCCATGAACTTGGTGCTAGCCATATGAACGTCATACATGGCCTTACTGCCAACCACAACTCTTTCCTGTGGTAGGACAAATACGTTTGTGTAGGCGATTTGTGTGATCAACCCTCCACAACTAGTGTCCCCCGCGGAAGCCGCCCTTTGGCGGTGAAAGTGTTGGATGATCAAAGCACCCAAGTTTACCTTGCGCTCCATCTCTGGATGAAAGTCCATATGAATCACACTCATTTTGGGGCCTACTGTTGCCCGAACATCACCTTTCCCAAATAAATAATTAACAAGAAAAGTATGAAAATAATAGATAGTAGGATTCTAGATAGTGGCCCTCTTCTTGCGCAAGTAATCATTGTTCTTGTGGACATAAATTTTCCCTCAAGATTACATTGCCTCTGTGTGCACGTTGTCATTAATATCAAGTTCTCCCACATGGGAGAATCTAAAACTATTACAAAATTCATAGAAGGTCTGGTTGTGGAGTTGCCCATTTAGTACAAAACTTACAATGCAATTTCGATCATGGGTCTGGAGATCATCGTGGAACGATGAAAGGAACTCGAACATGGTGAGCTTGTAGCTGTCGACGGAGAGGTAGGAGAAGTCGACCATGCCAGCTTGCATAGTCATCTGCTCGAACTCCCCCAAAAGACCCTAGCGGGGAGGATCACTCATGGTCTACCCACTTGATGGAAAAAAACCTTGTGGTTGCTCACCCTCTCGTAGTGTCGGCTCATGGCAACCCTCAAGCTGTCCACCTCGGAGCATCTCTTCTTCAAGCAAGGCGGTTTGGCGGAGCCCGAGGCTCCCAAGCGGAAAATTATTCCAATGTTATGCATTGTGCTGAGAAATTTTTGAACAAAACTATAGGCATCGAATTTCTATCACATAAGCAAATGATTACATGTAGAACTTACAAATCCTAACATGAGGAATCAATAATAATCTCAAAATATGATGAACTCATCTAAATAGCCAATCTGATGAATTCAACCATGGATTTCAAAAACTAGAGTATGGATCGGACGAGAAACTTACCGATGTGAAGATTCCCCAACTCAAAAACACGAAAACAATGAAGAATCAAAGGTTTTAGGAGGCTAGGGTTTGAGGTGGAGAGAGAAAGAACAAGGAAGAAAGAGGAAGAATAAGATATCACTCGGTACAGGCGGGCGGTACCGGCGCAGCCCGCCCCTACCGGTGGTCGTCACCGTTAGATCAACATTATGGTTCGAGATCAAACCTGAGTGACCTAGTACGGGCGCATAGTACGGGCATACCCTGGCTGTACCACTGGTCGTTATCTATACGAGAACTTTGGTCGATTTTGTCGAAGTTCGGTATGGGTGCGGGGTACGGCATACCCCGACTGTACCACTAGTCATCGCCGACACTGTTCCTGCTACAGGGTTCATCGAGACTCGGTACGAGCACGAGGTATAGGCATACCGCAGCCATACCGCTGCTCGTTATCTGTGCTGAACCCTTTTTTTCATTTTCCATTGCTTCTCGACTTTGCGGAGGTAAATTCTCTTAATGAACTCAAGACACAAAGCAAACTTATTAGATCATACTAATAATAAAGTAGTAATCGTAAATAAAATTTGAACTTAATATATTAAGAATGGGTTAACTCCCATTAAGTATTTTATTCTAGAGTTTTGAATAATCAAACTCCATGTCATCGGCGTTCATCTCAAGCTGCTCGTTTTCTTTAGTTTTTGCTGCTTGATCACGCTTACGTGGCGGAACATATTTTCCATTGTGTTCATGTTTCTTGGGAAAGTATTGAACAACCTGATCATCATATATATTGAATACAATCTTACTGCTAGAGCAATCTATGTTAGCTTCAGCTATACTAAGAAAAGGTCTTCCAAGGATGATAGATAGTTTGTCATCCTCAGGAACATCAAGAATAATAAAATCAGTGGGTATAATATGTTGATCTATTCTAAGTAAAACATCTTCGATCATTCTAACAGGATGTTTAGTCGTCTTATCCGCTATTTGTAATGTTATTGATGTAGGAGAACATTTTCCAAGATTCAATTTCTTAAATAAGGAATAAGGCATAACACTAACACCTACTCCTAAATCACAAAGAGCATTGAATATATTAGTTTTTCCTATTGCACAGGTGATGGTTGGTATCCATGTGTCCCCAAGCTTAGCACTAAGTTTATCACCAAAGCTTGTCATAACTGTTACAGTCTTAGTTACCTTCTTTTTTCTATTAAGGATGTCTCGCATAAACTTTTTATAAGTAGGAACTTGAATAACATCAGTTAAAGGAAGTTATAAACGCAAGCTGGCCACTGCCTCAGCAAAAGAGTCATAAATAGCTTTATCTCGTTCGTAATGAACACGGTTATGATAAGGAATTTTCTTTTTAGTAAGTATTACCTTCTCTTTTACCTTTGTCACCGGTTCAGCATTCTTTTTATTTTTCCTTGCAGCTAATTTTTGCTTATCGGCATGTTATTCACGCGGGATGATAACTTACTCTTCTTGTTCCTTTCTGAGATCGGCTTCTTCCGTTGAATTGATCGTCTCAGCGTCTGAATCATATGGTTTATGATTATCCCATGCTTCCTCTTCTCCTTGAGTTTTGGAAGCTTCATCTTCCCTTTTTTGGGCCTCATAATCAATGTCGTCCTGGGGATCGACTAGATCCTCTTCTTCTTGACTCATCTCCCGAGTCTCTCTTGCTTTTCGAGCTTGCTCTTCTTGATATAAAGGTAGCCCTTGTGGTTCCTGAGTTTATGTACCACGCCTAGTAACAATGTTAGTAGAAAAAATATTGAAATTTCCTTGGTTCAAAATCGAAGTTTGGGTTTCATTTATTTGCTCACACTGAGTTTTAACCATACTTACATATATATCTAAATGTTTTGTGGCTTGACCTAAGTCATCAAAGACTTCTGTTAGGTCTCTTATATTCGTTTCTTATGTCATAAGACGCTTATAGTTTTTCTCATGGAATTGATTATGTGGATATTTAAACTTCTGCATTACAAGATTTATATCATCTTCCATTACATAAGTTTGATGAATGTCAACTTTGTTTTCTTTTACAAGTTCCAAAGCTATACCTTTTTCTTCCATGGACTTTTTGACTTCGGATATAAGATATGGTGGTATGTGAATCATACCTTTTCGTGGTTCAATATCCTCAACTGGATTGTATTGTTCATCATTAAAGGATCTTACCTCGAAAAGCTTTACACATTTCGATAGTGTCAAGTTGCATATTGCTCCTCCTGCAGATAGATCAATCATATCTTTTGTCCAGTCATTAAGCCCATTATAAAAATATTGGATAACTAAACTCTCGTGAAAACCTTGATTTGGAACTTTCATAATCATTGCAGAAAATATATTGCATGCTTGATAAAAGGTTTCTCCAATTGTTTGATTTTTTTGTTATACTTCATTTGATCTGCATGATTTTAGTAAATGAACAATATTTATGCATGAATTCTCGGATGCAATTTTCCTGACTTTTTATAGTATGATTAGGTAATGATTGTAACCAAGAAAAAGCATTATCTTTCAAATACCAGCGAAAGAGTTTAAGAAGTACAAACTCTATTGGTAAACTTGCTGGTTTAAGAGTAGCACAAAGTTCATAGACCCTCGTCAAGTGGTCACTAGGGTCTTCCTCTTCTTTTCCTGTGAAAGCAATTTCTTTCATCATATATATTAGCTCAGGATATATTTCAAATTCCTGGCCCTCAAGTTCAGGACAAAGAATACACATTTTCCTCAAGTGCCTACATGGATTCCCATATTCTCCCAAAGGTAGGTCAAGTTCGGCCCCTCGGGTGATGGTCAAATCTGCCATCAATGGAATCAAGTTGTTCACGTCTACAGTACGTGAATTAGTAAATATTTTAATAAATTCTAATCGTCTCTCGATCAGAACACGATCAATATATGGAGGTAAATAGGTTTTCCATGATCGATTGGTACCTCTGTCTTCAACGGAGATCATGAATAGTGTCAATAGTTGGTGTTGTCAAGAAACATCACTTAGCGCTTAGCTTCCCAGGAATGGTTCCAGAAAATATCTTGATGGCCTACAAGTGCACAGGTTCATTAGAGAATGTTTTCGTGGAAGTATTAATTTTAGTTTTTATATCGATCCTAGCAAGGAGCCTAGGAAAGTGTTTTTATGCGTTGTTTCTGTCGCACCCAAGGTGTCACAGGTCTTGAGTGAATTGACTGCAAAAGTTGACGGTGGAAGTGGTGAGTAAAAGTTAGAGGAACTTGCTCAGGAAATAAGTAAATTTCATAAAATTAAAGATGCGAAAGGTGTGTAAAGGTCATGTAGATGAGAAGTTAGGCGCGGAGAGAAACAGTTCATGGTGATAGTGAAAGTGCAAAATTGAATAAGCGGAATAAGTGATAATGATATTTCTTATTTATAAATGAGTAGGCAAGCACGCCATATACCAACTAGGAGTCCTCATGGCAAATTCTTCCAAATCCTAATTATCCATCTACCTGTTACCACGGCCATGGCCAGCGCATTAATTCAGGTCTTGCGACTGGATCAAGGCTTTAATATTGATGGTTCCTTGTTGTCCTCGAGTAGTGCTAGCTCTTCTTTGATATCGGCTGTGTCACTCAGGGGTCGCCAAATTACTAGCATACAAGTTCATACATATGAGATCTTTGGATCATGTTACCTAGGCCCTTAAATTAGATAACAAGCAATAGGCAAACATAGAATTCATTCTCACTATTTAAATAAAACATTACAACGATCACAAATGGATGGATTTAAAGGAGGCACAACACGTCTCACCAATCCACTACATCTCCCACTCCTATGGGGTTTTACTCAGACATGAGAAGAAGATAAATCAAAGGCATAATTGTATTGCAAGTAAAAATCATCTCAAAGTTATTGCAGCAAACCACAATAGCGATTAAAGATCAAATCAAATACAAACCGGAGGCAGATAAAAGTATCAAACCCAAATCTTACAGTGCCAATCTCTCTCTCTCTAAGTAATGATGGAATGCTGGTGGAGTGTGTGGTTTAGAGGTTGGAGATCATCGAGGAACAAGGTGAAGTTCTTATCCTCTTCTAGTTTGTGGCGGCTATAACTTTTGTTCTGTGATTCTTCTTGTAAAATCCCTATTTCAGCAACCCTGATTAGTTGTCCAAAATGCAAAAATCAGGGAGAACAAAAACTTTTTCTTGTTTATTGATGCAGTGTTTGCTTGTTGATTGTCTAGGCTTATGCATCTGAATGTATATCATATGATATACCCACTACATCAACATCAGTTGACAAAAGCTATTTAATAAAACTATCCTGGCTCATTTTAGATATTCTCAAATGTTCTGGCATTTCAAAACCTGAGCCAAGATGCCTTTCTAAACCTAACCACTTTAGTAGCTTCTATTGACAAAATTATGGAGATCTATAATAGGTAATCTCCTTATGTTTTCAAGATAGAACCTTCAACTAATCTTACCTCTAGCCTATCCAAAACCTTTTATAAAGCTTTCGAATTCTGTCCTTGGTAGTAATACCAAGGACTGTCACCTTATTCAACTCCAACTTTTCAAAATGCCCATCTCTACCTGAAGCTAGGCTTGACGGTATCCATAGAAGTAGATTGGTCTATTTGGAAGATGGGTTACCTTGATCTGCTATCTAATGAATTGTCTTGATCTCTTGTCTGCTTAGGAGGTAGTTTGAGCTACTATAGGAGCTGATACCCTAAGATCAAGCTAGATTAAAATCACAATCCCTAAGCAAGAATTTAAAGTTGGATTTGATCTCTAGCCACTAGGTGATAATCTAAAACCCTTAGTCAGATCATTTCAGCATTAATTCTTTCTAAAAGCTTCCAAGTCAATGAAGACCAATATCAAGCATGGATCTATCTTACTCAATATACTCTTACTAATCACCCACTTAATGATGATTTGGAACCTTGCATACTCCCAAAATCATCTTCTCTTGTACTCTAGTCAAAATCCCGAAAACTGCCAATTATGGCTAAGTCTGGAAACTTTTTCAACATCACCTTTGTGAATACCTCTCCTTCTCAACCCCTATGCCGTTTTGGATATACATTTGAACCATCTTGTAGACCATCTTAAGGACTGCCAAGGCCCACTCTTGCCCTTTCCTAGTTCATCTTCCAACCCACTTGTTCTTGATGGTTTTGTAGGCAAGAAAATAATCTTCTCTACAAATCTTATCAACAAGCCTACTTTAGAAGAACTCACACCTTCATGTTATCTCCTTTTCACCAACTCTTTGCAAGATTATGTTCTACGAATAAAGTTAAATCAATCCCTACTTCACTTGTTCCAATTGGATCCTTGTACTTCTAAAACCCACATGGTTTTGAATGCTATTTGATAATCTATTTTGGCACGCTTATTTTATTCAAAGTTTGGAATCAATCCTTGGAGAGCTCAATTCTGACAAACCTCAAAACTCCATACCATGGTGATCTACATCACTTGGTATATCCATCCATACAACCCATGCCCCAAGGGGAGCTCTAAGCTCCAATATCCAACAAGGTTTTGATGGTATGAAAATAACATCACCCTAGATCCCTTATCCCTTGTTTCCTACCAAAATCAAGTTGGATTATCAACACCCAAGGTTGAAAATGCCAGATACACCTGTGTACATCACCTACCTTGATTACAAGGATTTAACAAATATTATCCATAATTATTATGGACCAAAACCTAGTTAATCTCTTAAATTAGCAAAAACTTCAAAACCTGACCTATAAAAGAAAGTTTGATTTTCATCGAAACACATCCCCATCTTTAGACTCTTTTGAAGTCTAATTATCATACCGTATCTTCCAACTTCAAAAATAAATATTTTTGAAGAGTTTTATTATTTATTTTTTCCTATTTTCTTAAATGGCACAAATGGAATAATAACTGTTTTAAATACTTTTATTATTCAATAAATCTAGGGAAAATTATCCAAGGTGTAAATTCCTATTTGGAACCATCTAAAACCAAAAACCAACTTTTGTACAACACAAATATTCCAAGATATTTCAAATAAATAGCTTCAACACTATTTGGATAAGTGGTATAAAAGTGATCTAAAGTGATCCAATAAATCTCATATAATTCCTGGAGGTGTATCTAAACTATACCTACCTACTAGCAGCATTGAATCATCTAGACATGATCCAAATATCAGAAGGTCTTCATGAGCAACCATATGCCCAAGAATTGAGATAAATCATGATCAAGATCTAAACCCCACCCAAACTCCATCAAAGATTGCATAGGCATTATCCACAACACCCTCACCCTCCTCTCGTCGAGCTGTATTGTAGCTCCACTGTAATAGCACCCGAACCCTTGTCCTTTAGCTCTTGGAGCAAGTCTTAGAGAGATAGAGGGACATATCTTACCATATATTGGGAAGCAGTGACCACCACCCCTCCTCTCCACTTAGTGCTCGACTTAGAGCCCCACGACCCAGCTCTCCACCGCCCCTGTGGCTAATGCCCTCGCCCTAGACCCTCCCAAACTCCTCTATGAGATTGGTTCACCCTAGACCAAACCTCCTCGGTTTAAATAAGCTAGAGGCCACCCCAGGGCATATCTCGCCCCATTTGCTCCCTCACCTCAGTCCACTTATCTTCCCTGAACACAACAACTCCTCCCCTAGACAGCCCTGCACTAGAGGAGAAGAAACTCCATTTTTGGGCATCTTCAATATCTGGTCAGTGTGCCCCTTTCTCTGCTCCCGTACCGCTGCATGCCAGCTTGTTGAGCTCCCCTGGACCTATCATATCTAACTCTGCTCTCCTCCTTTCCTAGGAACATCTCCCTCGCCATCCGAAGCCCTGAAGAGACCACCATGGTCATGTTCGTGTGACCTCGCCTCCAGGCTCGAACCACCCCATGCCGCCCCACACCAGACTCGTCATCGACCTCCACTTTGCCCTAGAACCTCTCCATCACCTCCCTGTGACCCTAGGTGAGACCCTGCACCTACCGGCACCGCCCCTAGGGTTTCCTCCCTAGCCTGCCCTCGGGAGGAGGACGATGACCTTATGGTTGTCAATGCTACTCTAATCCAACAGACCAAGTCGTTGCTTTCCCCTTCGGCCACCCCATCATGCTGATAGGCGGGGCCCTCCCCGCAAGCGTTTGAACCCTCTCTCGCGCGCAGCCTTGCCCTGGATGGGCCAGATCTGCGTTGTGCGACCCACGTCGGGGAAGATCTGGCCCGTGTCTCTTATGTTTTTAATATTTTCTCTAGAACAGATAAAGGAAGCTATTGGTTTAAATCAATATGAATTTGAAAGATGCATAAAATCCACCTGATCTAAATTTTACCTTATGCCCAGGTGCTATCCCTAACATGCAGTATCTTTAGTTGACCCAAGTAAGGACCAGATTAATGATAGTAAATCATTTACCTAGATGTATCCTTTTTACACAATACATCTTTCTGTGAGTTTTATAACTCCATTTGATTTGAATCCTTTTTGTACTGCAAGGTATGAGTCATACCTTGAATTTCACCCTGGCCCCATAGTCAGTTTCTTCCTATTTTGCCCATAGTAAAAATAACAAAAACAACACAGGTATGACTTTAGGAATTTCACTAGGTCAAACCAAAATGGGTATTGACCTAATTCCAACTCCCAGTACACATGCATAGCAATTTGTATCAAACCCCAGGAGCCCATAATTTTCCAAGTCTTTGTGGATTCATTAGGAATTAATCTATTATGTGCATTGTTCATTCACTAATAAAATCACCTCAATAGTTATGTAAATGAAAAAAGATTTATTACAATTTCTATAGAAGGGTATTATATGTGTCCTTGGAATCATATCAAAAGCTCCTATAGATTATTTCTGGTTAAAAAGACAAAACCCTTCCATAACTGTCTTTGGGAATTTCCCAAGGGCACTATGCTAATTATTTCGAAGTGATTCCAACTCTCACTGAACCAGTCCATCAAATAATACTTAAACATCCAAGGAAATAATTTTTGGACACATAGAACTTTTCTGGAGAATTATTTCCTAAAACTAGAGTTTTTATCACTAGAAAATGCATAATAAATCAAAGGAAAATTATAAAATAGTGAAACCACTTTTGTTGGTTCCATATTATCACTACCTATCTTATGGTAACCTTTTTATACAGTGGTATCCTACATAACTTGGACCTTATAATAAAACCCATTAATCAAGTAGTTTTGGCCTCCAAACTATTAAAGAAAACCCACAAAGGCACTTCAAGTATTTCCACTCGCGTAGAATTCAACTACTCAAAACCTACTGAATTGTAAACTTGTATTGTTCATTGCTTATTGTATTTATTGATACTGGTATGCCTTGTTTTGATTGTGGCATTGCTTGTTTGCATGTATACTCGATGACGACGATAGTTGCGATTGTATTGATGACGAGAAGAAGAGATCTTATTATTATTGGCATTGGTATTCTTGGTTATCTAAAGAAGAAGTCTAGGGAAATATTGCCATATTACTGATCTCAGGCAAGCCACCATCTTTCTCATAAGCCTTGTCATACTATTTTACTTATGCCTGTGTTACCTACTTGTTATGAAACTACATTGTTTTATACTATGATGATTTGTATCTGGTAGTGGCTTTGGCTCCTTCAAACCATTACAGATTTGTACTCTTAAGTACAACCCCCTTGATGACACCTACTAGTCCCTAGTATGATAGTTGGTGTATAACACCATACCCCTTTGGAGACCCTGTTTAGCCGAAGAAAATCTAGAGGATGGGAAGACCCACGAAATAGTTTTACAAAATGTTTATGGAAAAACCTTGGTGAGGTTTGACCTACCAAGAGAAGTTTGAGAAAATAAAAAGTTTTTTGTTTTACAAAATGCTGAAGGAAATATGGAGGAAAAAGGTTTACGAAAATGCACCCGGTTCTTTGCAGTTTTGCTAGAACAATTAGCCCGTGCAACAACATTACTCTGGAATGGGACAGGCCTAGATTTGATGTTTGTTTATTCTGGTATAAGCCACCTCGCAAATACTACAGGGGGAGATAAAAATCCCTGGAGGGTGGGTCTTCTCCTGTAAGGGTCCATGTGAACCATCAATCCGAAAAACAACTAAGGGTCTACGGGCCTCCACGCATTAGTATGAGCCCCTCATTGAAATCTCACACTTTGTGTAGTGGGAAAAGCGCACTGGTTGGCTTGGGAACTATATAGGGTGTCCCGGTGTTGAGGGGAAAAACACTCATAGGTTAGGCACTTATATTAGAGTAGACATCCGGAGAATCTTGACCGGTTACTCGACCCACGATCGGTGTAGATCATGGTAGGGTACCCAGATGGTGTGGGTAAAGTGTACAACCTCTGTAGAGTGTAAATCTATTTGAATAGCCGTGTCCACGATCATGGATGGTTGGGAAGGTTGATGTAGAGTGGTGATGGTTTTGTTTTCAAAAAGAATATTGGAAAAGCAATGGCTTTCGAAATGTTTTGACCATGGGATGGTCAGAAAGGATACAATTTTGACCATGGGATGGTCGGAACGGAGTTTGGTCATGGGATGACCGGAAGGACGAAACAAATAGGTGGCCTAGTCCTAGTGTTTTCTAAAACACTTCAAAATGTTTCCAAATGTTTTACTAAAGTTTTCAACAAAGATATGTAGATGCTATATCTACAAGAGAAACTATTTGAGAAAAGAACCTCCATTGGAGCCCTCCTACTACCACAGCCAATATGCATATCCTCTTGTTATTATTGTTACCTCTTAAGGTGGTTTGCGAGTACATTCAAAGTACTCACTAGCATTGTCCCTGGCTATTAACTTAGTCAGATATCAACAAGAAGGTGGTGTTGATGACTATGCGAGCTAGGACATTCTCCCAGTCAACTTCCTTTAGGTTAAGGCATGGCTTAGGCTATACGCTTGATGAAGTTCCGCTGATGTTGATTGATATAGCCATAATGGCATTAAGGTATGACTTGTATCCGCTTAAATAATGGATGTTTACTTTGATACTTATCGGTTATGTTCCACGACTAACTGATCATGGGATCGTGATGTATGCATAACAGGGATTCTTGGAGGATTAATCCGAGGGCACCATAGACTTGGTATTAGAGCCATCCTGACTATAGGACAATCTTAGTTAGCATGGCCGTTAGACAGGAAAACTATTTTGGAAACACTGGCTTTCAAAAATCTATTTTCTCAAATACTTTCAAAAGAATTCTACTTCTTATCTCCCTCTATCTTAAATGATTTCGAAAATGGTTTCCCATATCTCTCGTCAAAATTCCAAACCTACGGGTTTCAAATAACTAGTAGCTAGAACCCAGTAAAGACGATGGTAACGAGATGAAGACAATCAACTATGAGCAAACACAAGGAGACTACAAGATCGCCCAACCAACGGAATCCTCCTACTTCGAGGAAATCAAGCACTACACTATCAAGAAGCGTGCAATGACTCGGTGAAGGCTTCATACGCAAGATAGTGACCCCGACCACAATAACGTGATCTCTAGGATCAATAGTCCTAAGATTGGATTCCCCTATATCGCGAGTAGTTAACTCCTTGGTCCCTAACGTTGACCGTGTTTGCTTGCCTAAGTGCATAATGTGTTGCATAATGTGTGATGTTTGCGAAGGACATGGCAACCCCCTCGCTCTGTTCACCTTGCATGGATGCTCTGGATTGTTGCCCCATGTCAAACGTGTTTTGAAGATCCCTATCCCACCTAGTAGCTCAGTCACCCCTGTTTGTTGTCGGTAACAAGAACCCTACTAACCTCAGGAGTGATGAAAGGAAAAGCATCGAAAGAAACTAAGAGTTCGACATTGTCACGTTAGGACAAGTTGACGACCTCTCCTCGGTAGGGTGGCCTACCTCGTCCAACTCACCCCTCAGCACTCGTTGTTAGTGAAACACTCCATTATTCATCGATCTACTATAGCAAGAATCCTGTTGAAACTGGTAGCCGATCACCAAAAGATCCTCACTATCCGCAAGAAACCACAAGACTTACCTACCAAGACAAGAAGTGAAGACATAACTACACTAACCTTCGGTATATTAGAGCTTCCGACCACCTCAGGAGACTGACTATTCGAGTCAACCCTACCCAAACCGACGGGAAGTTCCTCCCTAGAAGGTCATAACTCCCCTTGAAACTAGCCAATAAGGAAGTATGAAGGCAATGATTCCACTCCGACCTTGAGCAGAAGCAACAGAAGGAATTCAAGTAAAGAAGTTCTCTCCGGAGTTAGCTTCGCTACCTCGACTGAAGACTATCAAGATGAGTCGTAAACCGCTAACTTTCCCTAAGCTAACCCCATAAGGCTTCACTAGGAAACCACCCCTGTCAAGGTTTGCGAATTAAGGTGTCACTCGAAGACCTCAACCCAAGACCCAGGGAAAATACAACATTCCTCTAGCATCACGCCAGCACTCCAAGCCAGCAGATCCCCACCCTTCTCGAAGAACCTTAGTAAAGATCTAAGGTGGAAAGACTGTGTATCTCCACTCAATCTCCAAAAGACTGTCTACCAGAAGATACTTCAAAAAAGATCTTCAGATCTGACGTTTTTTCACCAAACAACAGCTCACGAGTCATCGGAGGGGAAACTAACTGAAGAATTTACGAAGTCCCTCTCCTACTTCAGCTAAAGACCTACCTAAAGGACCGCATATTCACTAATCCCCATCAGTCTAACCAGTTTGGACCATCCACAAAATTAACAGTTTTGAATAGGCTAAGTGGGATAAAGTAGTATATGGGCCTCGTAGGACCCCGCTTGCGGGCGATAGTCTTCATAACATCATCAAATGACTTCAATAAGGAAGGAATGTGTTACCTTCGAGCTAACCTAGTCTAATCCTAAGGGGGAAGACTGCGTCTTTCCCACAAAAAAGAGTAACCTTTCGCCATAAGAAAACTCAAAGAGTTTCCACCCTAAAGTCGTTAAATAGGATACGCTACGCCACTAAGGAAGAACCATGGATGCTTAGAGAAAGGTACACCAAGCCGTAGATTCTATCCTCCGAAGGGTACTCCATGAACTTCAGATTTGAGGTAATCAGCCCATCCTAAGCCATCAAGATATCGAGTCTGGTAGGAACAGAATATCATCCCTCGTGATCAAGATACATCCAGTCAACTCTATGTGCATCCAAGAAGACTGAAGTCCAAACCCCACCGACGTAGTAACCACTTTCAAAGACGGAGACCATAAGGCAGTATGCTTGAGACACCTAGCACTAACCCGACTCAAAATCCCCTAACCCCACTCTTCTGAATCTCGGGACGAGATTCTTTTAAGGGGGAAAGATCTGTAACATCCCAATTTCATCAACCCAGATTAGTTGTCCAGAATGCAAAAATCAGGGGGAACAAAAACTTTTTCTTGTGTATTGATGCAATGCTTGCTTGATGATTTTTTGGGCTTATGCATCTAAATGTATAGCATATGATATACTCCTTACCTCAACATCAATTGACAAAAGTTATTTAACAAAACTATCCTGGCTCATTTTACATATTCTCAAATGTTCTAGCATTTCAAAACCTAAGCCAAGATGTCGTTGTAAACCTAACCACTTTAGTATCTTCTATTGACAAAATTATGGAGATCTATAATAGGTAATCTCCTTATGTTTTCAATATAGAACCTTCAACTACTCTTACCTCTAGCCTTTCCAAAACCTTTTATAAAGCTTTTGAATTCTACCCTTGGTAGTAATACCAAGGACTCTCTCCTTATCCAACTCCAACTTTTCAAAATGCCCATCTCTACCTGAAGATAAGCTTCACGGTATCCATAGGAGTAGATTGGTTTGTTTGGAAGATGAATTGCCATGATCTCCTGTCTGATGAATTGTCTTGATCTGCTGTCTGCTTAGGAGGTAGTTTGAGCTACTCTAGGAGCTCATACCCTACGATCAAGCTATATTAAAATCATGATCCCTAAGCAAGAATTCAAAGTTGGATCTGATCTCTAGCCACTGGGTGATCATCTAAAACCCTTAGTCAGATCATTTTAGCATTAATTCTTTCTAAAACCTTCCCAGTCAATGAAGACCAATATCAAGCATGGATCTATCTTACGCAATATACTCTTCCTTATCACCCACTTGATGATGATTCGGAACCTTGCAACCTCCCAAAATCATCTTCTCTTGTACTCTAGTCAGAATCCCCAAAAAAAATTCAACATCACCTTTGTGAATACCTCTCCTTCTCAACCCCTGTGCCTTTTTGGAAACACACTTGAACCATCTTAAGGACTACCAAGGCCCACTCTTTCCCTTTGCTAGTTCATCCCCTAACCCACTTGTTCTTGATGGTTTTGCAGGCAAGAAAATAATCTTCTCTACAAATCTTATCAACAAGCCTACATTGGAAGAAGCTCACACCTTCATGTTATCTCCTTTTCACCAACTCTTTCCATGCTTGTGATCTTCTAATAATGATATATCAATCCCTACTTCACTTGTTCCAGTTGGATCCTTGTACTTCTAAAACCCACATGGTTTTGAAGGTTATTTGATAATCTATTTTGCACCCTTATTTTATTCAAAGTTTGGAATCAATCCTTGGAGAGATCAATCTTGATCAAACTCAAAACTCTATATCATGGTGATCTGCATAACTTGGTCTATCCATCTATAATACCCATTCCCCAAGGGGAGCTCTAAGCTCCAAGATCCAACAAGGTTTTGAAGGTATGAACATAACATCACCCTAGATCCTTTATCCCTTGTTTCCGACCAAAATCAAGTTGGATTCTCAACACCCAAGGTTGAAAATTCAATATACACCTTGTGTACATCACCTACCTTGATTACAAGGATTTACCAAATATTATCCATAATTATTATGGACCAAAACCTAGTTAATCTCTTAAATTGACAAAAACTCCAAAACCTAACATATAAAAGAGAGTTTGATTTTCTCCAACACACATCCCCATATTTAGACTCATTTGAAGTATAATTATCATACCCTATCTTCCAACTTCGAAAATAAATATTTTTGAAGAGTTTATTATTTATTTTTGCCTATTTTCTTAAATGGCATAAATGGAATAATAATTGTTTTAAATACTTTTATTATTCAATAAATCTAGGGAAAATTATCCAAGGTGTAAATTCCTATTTGGAACCATCTAAAACCAAAAACTAACCTTGTACAACTCAAATAATCCAAGATATTTCAAATAAACAGCTTCGACACTATTTGGATAAGTGATATAAAAGTGATCTAAAGTTATCCAATAAATCTCATATAATTCCTAGAGGTGTATCATATAAAAGTGATCTAAAGTGATCCAATAAGGCGATCCAATAAACTGTACCTACCTACCAGCAACATTGAATCATCTAGACATGATACAAATCTTAGAAGTTCTTCATGAGCAACCATATGCCCAAGAATTGAGATAAATCATGATCAAGATCTAAACCCCGCCCAAACTGCATCAAAGCTTGTATATCCATTATCCACAGCACCCTCACCCTCCTCTGGTTGAGCTGTACTATAGCTCCACTATAATAGCACCCAACCCTTCTCCTTTAGCTCTTGGAGCAAGTCTTAGAGAGAGGGACATATCTTACCATATCTTGGAAAGAAACAACCACCAACCCTCCTATCCACTCAGTGCTTGACTCAGAGCCCCATGACCCACCTCTCCACCGCCCCTGTGGCCAATGCCCTGGCCCTAGACCCTCCCAAACTCGTCTATGAGCTTGGTTCACCCTAGACCAAACCTCCTCGGTTTAAATAAGCTAGAGGCCACCCCAGGGCATATCTCGCCCCCATTTGCTCCCTCACCTCACCCCACTTATCTTCCTGAACACAAGAACTTCTCCCCTAGACAGCCCTGCACTAGTGGATAAGAAACTCCATTTTCAGTCATCTTCAAGATCTGGTCGGTGTGCCCCTTTCTCTGCTCCCGTAACGCTACATGCTAGCTTGTTCAGCTCCCTTGGAACTACCGTATCTAACTCTGCTCTCCTCCTTTCCCAGGAACATCTCAATTGCCATCGCCCCGAAGCCCCGAAGAGACCACCATGGTCGTGTTCGTGCGACCTCGCCTCTAGTCCTGAACCACCCCATGCCACCCCTCACTGGACTCTCCGTCGACCTCCGCTTCGCCCTGGAACCTCCCCATCTCCTCCCCGCGACCCTAAGTGAGACCCTGCACTTGTCGGGTTTCCTCCCCAGCCCGCCCTCGGGAGGAGGACGACGACCTTATGGCTGTTGATGCTGCTCTAATCCAACGGACCACGTCGCCGCTTACCCCTTCGGCCACCCCATCACGCTGACAGGCAGGGCCCTCCCCATAGGCGTTTGAACCCTCTCCCGCGTGTAGCCTCGCGCCAGATGGGCCGGATCTGCGCAGGCATTTAAATCAATATGAATTTGAAATACGCATAAAATCTGTCTAATCTAAATTTTACCTTATTCCTAGGTGTTATCCCTAACATGTAGTATCTTTAGTTGAGCCAAATAAGGTCCAGGTTAATTATAGTAAATCATTTACCGATACGTATCCTTTTTACACAATAAATCTTTGTGTGAGTTTTATAACTCCATTTGATTTGAGTCCCTTTTGTATTGCAAGGTATGAGTCATACCTTGAATGTCAACCTCGCCCCATAGTCAGTTTCTTACTATTTGTCCCATAGTAAAAATAACAAAAACATCATAGGTATGACTTTAGGAATTTCTCTAGGTCAAACCAAAATGGGTATTGACCTAATTCCAAATTCCAGTACACATGCATACCTATATGTATCAAACCCCAGGAGCCCATAATTTTCTAAGCCCCTGTGGATTCATTAGGAATTAATTTGTTTTGTGCATAGTTAATTCACTAATAAAATCACCTCAGTAGTTCTGTAAATCTAAAAAGGTTTATTACAATTTCTATAGAAGGGTATTATAATAACCTTCTATGTGTCCTTGGAATCATATCAAAAGCTCATGTAGATTATTTCTGGTTAAAAAGACAAAAACCTTCCATAACTGTCTTTGGGAATTTCCCAAGGGCATTATGGTAATTATTTCGAAGTTGTAGTGACCTTGGATCGTTAAAAATCCTAAGTCTCTGTGATTAACATGCTCGTCCCTAGATCATTATCTAGCACTCACAGTCGATGAAATATCATCTAAAATACAAGTCTTTATTACATGAATCGAATAATTCAGAGTTTACATTATTACAACAAAAGCGAAATTTATACAACTTGGAGTCCCATCAATGCCACAGTCAGGTTGAGTGAAGACCCGCGATCCTAGCGCACCTTTCAACGATCTGCAATTTCTGCACATGAAACGTGCATCCAAACGAGTTGGTCAATACTTAAAATGTATTGGCAAGTTACACCAAGGAAAGAATAAGACTAACTCTACATGCAAGGTTAGGAGTAGGCTTTGGGGTTCATTAAAGCCAATTTTTTCTAAGTAAAAAGAAAAGAGGGAGAGTTTTAACCTACTTTGTAAACATTTGATTAAGTAGTAAAGGGTCAAGTGGAACATGAGGATACTACGCACCAAGTGTCCAATCAACCTAACACTTGGATATTACGCACAAAGTCCCCAAAGTCCCACCCATTGGCGATATTACGCAAGCCATAGGGTTTTTAGAAAACTTTAATTTTGGAAAGAGAGAGGAAGATCTTCCAGAGGCTCCATCCTTCAGATGCTCAAAGTTTTCTTTTTCGTGAACTCGGCTGATCGATCAGATTGCAATACCCTCGAGAGGTTGTGCACTTTACCCACAATCCACGATCAACTCCTTTTACAGACAAGACCACGACGAGGCTTTTCCTTAGTAGCCCCTCTACCAGCTGGATCCAACCATGCCCAGAACCTCCAAATGTTCCAAATGTTAGTACCCGGTGAGGTTTCCCACTAAGTACTAGGCCAAGACAGAGCCCATATGTATTGTGGTTGCACTGGAAGCTTCTGAATTCTGAAACATGGCAAACTTCTTTGATTCCTGGGCGGTCGTCCTCCACCAAAATTCCACTCATTGTCCTAACAACCGTTCCGCCTAGATGAAAACATAGTTTTTGATTTTGAAGTAGACTTGAGAGGAAAAGCTTCGCCCAAAAGAGCTTTTATACTTAGAAAAATTTCTATCTTTGAACCCCTACCGATATTTTATACATAGCATAGCACACGCATAACACTTAGAAAAATCAAGGATTCCTATTGGGAGTGGAAATAATTCTAAATATAAATCTACTCATGGCATACTACAAAACAACATCGCATTTGTAAAACACGTGTAAAATATGTCTACAATACTTCTACCAAAACATCCTACACATGCATACTACTATTTTGAAAATAAAAACATGCATAGTAGAAAACTTGGGACAAAGGATATGAACAAAGGTGTAACTTGCCTTAGTACAATTTGATGAAGATTACTTGTTCGTAGAACTCATTAGGGCACTCCGAATAAATCTAACGTATACAAACATTACACAAATAAACATCCATCGCAAATAAAGAGCCAAAAAAATGTGGTAAGTAAACAAATAAAAAACATGCAGCATGTGAACAATATCCACATTATTAATATACAATAATATATTCATATTGTTCTATGCGTGTGATTATGGCCAATTTGCAAAGGATTAGTTGGAAAGGAATTGTAGATTTCATATTATGATCAAACAAAGGCTAGATTTATATTACGAGTGAACAGATCTAAACATGTATATTTTCGAGATTTGAGATTACTATCAGATGGATACTTTAATTACAAACCCAACGCAAAAAGATTTAACTTAAATAAGATTATAGATCTAAAGATATGGCCAAAACAAGGTTTAAATTAAAAAATTAATGAGAAACTCGAAAATTTGATAATTAGAAAAATTAATACCACAAGATAGAGAATTTAGTTTCGAGTCTAACGCACCATGAAACATCTAATTTCGACATGTAGACGAAAAGATATAAAATTTCAAAATTGAGTCATACAAGCAAGCTATCTGACTTTTGTGCGATCTGATCTGATACTACTACAGCATGTACGTGCGTACATCTTGAATGAACATAAAAAAGAGAATGTAGTGTCGTTCTATGAGTGGATGATACATGCTCGATTAGTCAAACTAACGTACAAATTTAGAGTTTGGACGGTCAGACTGTTCATCGCGGACCAGCGAACGCGGACGCTCGGGAAGATGCCAGGCTGAACTCGAGTGTGAAGCAGGCGATGGTCCGCTGAACTCGAGTGTGAAGCAGGCGATGGTCCGGTGATCTCCAGCGCTTGGGAAAGACACACGGCGTCCGGTCTTCGGCCGCTCCTCCCCGGTATGTTGCAGTTGGCTGGAGCTATTTGCGACAACGGCAAACTCCGGAGAACTTCCAGCGGCTCGGGTATGATGTTGTGGAGCTCCCTGCGTTCGGAAAAACAGGTCACAAGGATGTGGCCAAGAATTTTAGAAAGCATAGATGAATGAGATAGAGCTAGTTGTGCCTTGTTTCTTCGCCTTTAAGATCCTGCGGCGACAGTCCGGCGAATCTCCGGCGCATAAGTCTGCTCAATCTAGAGCTTCTGCATATGAGGAATAAGGGTGAGGCGACGCGGTGGAACAAGAATAGAAGCTCAGAAGGAAGAGGGACGGGGAAGGGGTCCTGGAATCTTGGCTTTGAGTTCCGACCGTGGTGTTTTCCGGCGAGATTGATCTGGCGATGTGAGATGGTTTTGGGTTATGTATTTTTGCCGAAAATCGGACGGGAAGGAGGAGAGATTATTTATGGGGAGTTTTCGTGCAGACGGGGCAAGAATTTGAGCGAATCGGACCGGATTTTCTAGGCAGTTTAGCTACGAGAGAGGTGGACGTGTTCGTTCTGGACTCTTATCGGGAGGAGGAAGATGGCAGTGTGGACCCTGCCTTCAGCGAAAGGAAAGAAAACCGGAGGGAGAGAGATGTGCTGCAGCTAGCTCGTTTGAGTCCTCTGGATCCGGCTCCTTCGCTTGGGCGCGTGCGATCGACCAGCAGGCCGTTGCTACTCTAGCCTGGCCATGCGGACTATGTCAGGCTTCGCTCGGGCGCGTGCGATCGACCAGCAAGCCGTTGCTAGTCTAGCCTGGCCATGCGGACTATGTCAGGTTGAACCTGACGAGGACATCCATACTATTTCGCTATCTCTTACTTCTATTCACAACGAAGATGTTGCTGCAAAGAACAAGTCCAATGAAATTAAGATTGAACCTCTTAATTAAACCTGATGTTTTACTTAATAAAAACTTTATACTATCTAAGTCTATGCATCTTTGTATGATCAGGTTTATTGATAACACAAGCGTTTCGCGAGGAGGAGGAGAGTTGCAGCAAGAAGGACAAGCGCTGATTTTCAATATCAACGAGTGCGCGAGGGAGGAGCGGGAGGCATGCGCACTAGGAGGCAATGAGGAAATCACGTATGAGCAAGAGTGAGAGATGGCGCACCAAGAATTACATGTTTGAGGTGTTCCACGACGTTTAGACTGCGTGCCAACAACGCCGAACCCATATATGGATCGGTATGTATCAGTTTGAGTCGAACCGAGTCAGTTTGGCCCAAGTTATGGCTGTTTTTAGGCCCGTTTAGAGGGGAGGACGCCCCAGCCCTCCTATAAACCTCCGTAGCCGTCACAAGTTAGGGTTTAGACCACGTTAAAATATTTTGGAGTTGTTTCTTTCATAGAACCTCTGAAATTACCTTGTGTTCGAATCTACCAACTATGATTGAATGTGATCTGTTGTTCCATTGGAAATTAGTAGATTGCATATTACCGTTCGTGGTCACGGCTGCGTGCGCAAGAGTGTGGTGTTGTGAATATCCTACAAGGTTCGAGATCTGTTGCGCTGGCATCAGGGATCGAGCGGGAGAGATCATAGCTACGCACTAGTTATCTATCATCCACCATCATCATCGCCATCCACTTACTGAGAAGATCGGGCCACCCCATATCATCTTGGTATCAGATTTCCAGTGTTGCCTCGGTAAGCATCCACAAATCCATCCATAGATTAGTTGTTTTTGTCCTATACAGATAAAGCCACACAAAAATATTAGGGTTCATAGTTCATTGCCATAGCCTAGATAACACTGTTCGTGAGTTCTAGTTGCTGATCGTAATCCTTTTGTGTAGCCTTTCTTCTAAATCTGAGTCATAGTTTTTGTCTAGTTTTCATCTGTTTTGATCCATTTTCATAGTCCGTAGACTATTTCTAGACTGTTCGTCGTGTTCTTGAGTCTTAGATCTAGTAGATCTGTTTTCTTTTAGTCTCAGGTTGTAGATCCGTTTGAAAGAAGGAGAAAAAAAAAGCAAACCGATTGGATCTAGACTTGTACTGAGTTTGCTTCACGTTGAAGGCAAAAAAAAATCGGCTCGTTGCCTCACGTCTGACCGCAGATGCGTCTGTACTGTAGCGTGAAAGAAAAAAAAATCCGAAAAAAAATTCGGACCGTCGCTGTACCACAGACAGGTCTGTCCTCATACGAGAAATTTTTGTCTGCCGACATCCTGCCGCGGCAGGATTTTAAACCGTTTTTCTGCCGTGGCAAAGACCAATTCTCAGGTCAATTTTTTTCTTTTTTGTTTATTTATTTTACTGAGTCCACGTAGCGCACCTATCCTTGTGAGCCTTAGTAAACCTTTCTTTGTGTCTAAAACTATCCTACGAGACTAGCGTGCTTAGTGCTCTGCGGGCTGCTCAGTTTCACAATCTTGTGCCCGTTTCATTGAGACATTGCTAGCGTCTCTCCTTGTGCATTGCAACACGAGCATTCCTCCGACATACCTTACTTTATTGAGCTCATTTTCATAGTTGCAATTTCCCCATTTATCTCCACCGTGTGTGTTTCCGTGGGTCTTTGTCATACGATCAGCACTAGGACTTGTTTGCGGTGTAGTTAGGATACCATACCTACAGCTCCACCATAAATACCCTGTGTGCCCTGTGATCGTTCTCTATACCTTTGATATTCACTTCAGCACATCAGTGCATCAGTTTTTGATTTCGTTTGGTACAGCATCTCTATTCACTTTGGAAAGGTAAGATCTTCTTTCTTATTAGTTGTGAGTGAGCTGTGAGAGTTCCACCATACAGATTTTGATTTTTGTGCACTAACCTACTAATCATGTCTTCTAGTGATGATGATGTTGTGATGCAGAAAAAGAAGGATGAGGAGCTTGTTAATTGGTGTGAATATGAGGCTTTGAAGTCCCACTTGACACGTGTGTTTACTAACACGACAGATGCCATTGACAAGAATCTCCAGGATATGAATAAGAGATTGGATCAGCATGTTGGAACGGTTGATACTATTCAAACGCAAGTGGCTACGCTCAATATTAATGTCACCACTTTGCAGCGTTCCATTGAGGGTTTAACAGCCGCTTTACATAGAAGGGAAGATCCTCAACATGATGATGCCTTTGATGATTTCGATGAGGGTAGCGCTGTGGATGCTGCTCCACATGTTGGCAGGGGACGTGCTATTCCCCCTGCCCATGCACCTGCTCATGGCCGTGGGTTTGCCCCTCTTGGGCGTGCTCAACGTGTTCACAATCAAGCTGCTGATGATGGTTTGGGCAAGACAAAGTTTTCGATCCCCAAGTTTGATGGTTCCATTGATCCTGAAGATTACCTCACATGGGAGTCGAAGATTGAGAAACTCTGGCGCTTATTTGACTATCCAGAAGAGAAGAAGGTCAAGCTTGCAGAATCTGAATTTGATGGTTATGCTTTGCGTTGGTGGGATGCTCTTGTGCAACATAGGAGGGAGGACAATGAACTGCCTGTGATGGATTGGCGCGAGATGAAGCAAATCATGAAGACTCGTTTCGTTCCAACCAACTATTTGCGATCAGTTTTTGATAAATTGACGCAATTAAAGCAAGGCACAATGACAGTAGATGAGTACTACATGGAGATGGAGCTGCTTATGCAGCGTGCTCGAGTTCGCAAGTCCATTGAGATGACCATGCAGCGATTCCTGAACAATCTGAAGTTGCCAATCAAGAGCATAGTGCGTCATCACAAGTATGAGACCATGAATGAGCTATTGCACCATGCTAGAGAGGCTGAATCCCAGTTGGCAGAAGAGGCGAAGTCACGCGCTCGTTTTCCATCCTCTAGCAGATTTTCAGCCAGATCTATTCCTCCTACAGTCACGCCACCAGCTGCTGTTCCGTTTACACCATCGGCCAAACCAGCAGTTACACCTTCGTTTGGTTCTAATGCTCGGAAACCCATTGCCCCTGCTGCTAGCTCGGGTTCCAACATGTCTACTGCACGTACTCGTGATGTGGTGTGCCATACTTGTGGAGGCAGAGGTCACTACAAGAAGGATTGTCCAAACAGCAAGGTTATGTTTGTTAATGAACAAGGTGAAGTAGAAAGTGGAGATGAAGCTTCTGATGATGATATTGATGATGGCGAGGATGGTGATGATGCATATGTTGAGCGTGCACCAACTATTGTCGTGTCTTCTCGTGTACTTAGTGTGCAACCGGTTGAGGAATCCCAGCGTTGCAACTTGTTCCAAACAAAAGCTCTAGTTGGACCAAATAAAGCTTGCAAGGTCATTATTGACGGAGGTAGCTGCAGAAATCTTGCAAGTAAGGAATTATGTGCCAAACTGAATTTGACATACTTACCTCATCCCAAGCCATACTACATACAATGGTTGAGCAACAATGGTGAGATAAAGGTAAATCATATGGTACGAGTGAACTTTCAAATAGGGCCATACAAAGATTCTATTGATTTTGATGTGGTTCCTATGACTGTTTGTCACCTACTATATGGTCGGCCATGGCTCTATGATCACCATGTGCAACACAATGGCCGAGCCAATACATATCACTTGGAATTCAAAGGAAAGAAGACTACTATGCAGCCAATGACACCACAAGAAATTGTGAATGATTCTCGCGAGAAGATAGAGGTGAATTTGAAGGAAGATACTACCACTCGGTGAGATTGCGTGACAGCTGTTCCTGATGTAATTGAGCCTAAATTGAGTGATATAACGAAAAGTGAGAGAGTGACTGGTTTATTGATATTAGCCACTAAGGAAGATATGAGAGAATTTCGTGAGGATCCTACAGCCATGCCACTTGTGCTCATGTATAAGGGCGAGGTATTGGTTTCTAACGACATGACCCCTATTTCTCTTGGTGTCTCGTCTGTTTTGCAGGACTTTGGGGATGTGTTTCCAGAAGATGTACCCGCAGGCTTACCTCCCTTGAATGGTATAGAACATCAAGTGGACTTGATTGCTGGCGCCACACTTCCCAACCGTGCACCCTACAGGACTAATCCCGAAGAAACTAAGGAAATTCAGAAGCAAGTACAAGCGTTGCTGGATAAAGGGTACATTCGTGTTTCTCTTAGCTCTTGTGTTGTTCCTGTTATTTTAGTTCCTATGAAAGATGGTACATGGCGCATGTGTGTTGACTGTAGAGCGATTAATAACATCACTATTCGATATCGTCATCCTATTCCACGCTTAGAGGATATGCTAGATGAATTGAGTGGTGCTGCTGTTTTCTCTAAAATTGACTTGCGTAGTGGTTATCATCAAATTAGGATGAAAGAGGGGATTTATGGAAAACTGCTTTCAAAACTAAATTCGGCTTGTATGAGTGGTTAGTCATGCCGTTTGGCCTTACTAATGCACCTAGTACTTTCATGCGTTTGATGAATCATGTTTTGAGAGAGTTTATTGGTCGTTTTGTGGTTGTTTACTTTGATGATATACTCATATACAGCCACACCGAATCTGAACATTGCACTCATATTAGACAAGTTTTACAAGTGTTACATGATAATAAACTGTATGCTAATCTTGAGAAGTGTACATTTGCAAAAGATATGGTCATATTCCTAGGATTTGTTGTTTCTAAGCATGGAGTAGAGGTAGATCAATCTAAAATTGAATCAATTCAGAATTGGCCTACTCCAATGAATGTAAGTCAAGTGCGTAGTTTCCACGGTCTCGCTAGTTTCTATAGGCGCTTTGTGAAAGATTTTAGCACCATTGCTGCACCATTAAATGATTTGACAAAGAAAGGTGTTCCTTTTGTATGGGGCGTGGCCCAAGACATTGCATTTGCTACATTGAAACGTTTGCTTACTTCTGCACCATTTCTTGCATTACCTGATTTTTCGAAGCAATTTGAAGTTGAATGTGATGCTAGTGGTATAGGCATAGGTGGCGTTTTGATGCAAGAGGGACGGCCTATAGCTTATTTTTCTGAGAAATTGACTGGTGCTCGTTTGAATTATTCAATCTATGATAAAGAATTGTATGCACTTGTGAGAGTACTTGAAGTTTGGCAACATTATTTGTGGCCAAAGGAATTCATCATACATTCTGATCATGAAGCATTGAAATACTTGAAAGCTCAATCAAACTTGCATAGAAGATTAGCTAAATGGGGTGAGTTCATTGAGTCTTCTCCTTACATCATTAATTATAAGAAGGGAAAAGAGAATGTTGTTGCTGATGCTCTATCTAGGAAGAACATGCTATTCACCAATCTTGATGTTAAAATTCCTGGATTAGAAGCTATTTGTGCACTTTATGCAACTGACCATGATTTTGCTGAACCATATCGTTTATGTGTTCTTAGAAACGCATGGGATAAGTATCATATACATGATGGATATTTGTTTCGAGCTAACAAACTATGTATTCCAGAATCGTCATTGCGTTTGTTCTTAGTGCAGGAATCACATGCTGGTGGTTTGCTGGGTCACTTTGGGCGTGAGAAAATGTTGCTCATGCTTGCTGATCATTTTTATTGGCTCAAGATGAGGCGTGATGTGTACAGATTTGTGAGCAGATGCATTACTTGCCACAAGTCGAAATCCAAGCTGAAGCCTCACGGTTTGTATACACCTCTCTCTGCACCTACTACTCCATGGGAAGACATTAGTATGGATTTTGTGCTAGGTCTACCTAAAACTCAGAGAGGTCATGATTCTATATTTGTGGTAGTGGATAGGTTCTCTAAGATGGCTCATTTTATTGCCTGCCACAAAAGCGACGATGCGTCGCATGTTGCTAACCTGTTTTTCAGAGACATCGTGAGATTACATTGCGTACCAAAGACGATTGTTTCTGACCGTGATGTGAAGTTCATGAACTACTTTTGGAAGACCTTATGGGGGAAGCTAGGAACAAAGTTGCTGTTCAGTACTACATGTCACCCCCAAACAGATGGTCAAACAGAGGTGGTGAATAGAACATTGTCACAACTGCTAAGGACCATGATTAAAAAGAATCTACGGGAGTGGGAAGAGTGTTTGCCACATGTTGAGTTTGCTTACAACAGGGCTGTGCATTCAACTACTCAGCTTTGTCCTTTTGAGGTGGTGTATGGCTTCAAGCCATTGACGCCACTTGATATGTTGCCTCTGCCATTACATGAGAGAGTTGATATGGAGGCATCAAAACGTGCTGATTATGTGAAGAAAATACATGAGAAGACTCAAGAGGTTATTGAGAAGAAAGGCAAGAACACTGCTGCTGCAAGGAATCAAGCAAGAAAAGAAGTGTTGTTCGAGCCTGGAGATATGGTTTGGGTGCATCTACGCAAGGACAGATTTTCACTGCGTCGCAAGTCCAAGTTGAAGCCACGTGGTGCTGGTCCTTACAAAGTACTAGCCAAAATTAATGATAATGCCTACTCAGTTGATATACCTATTGAGGAGTTTGGTGGTGCTAGCAACAGCTTCAACGTTGCTGATTTATCACCATATGCTGGAGAAGACCTTGGAGCGTCGAGGTCGACGCCTTTTGAAGGGGGGAGATGATGAGGACATCCATACTATTCCACTATCTCCTACTCCTATTCACAATGAAGATGTTGCTGCAAAGAACAAGTCCAATGAAATCAGGATTGAACCTATTACAAGAGCTCGTCCAAAGCTGATTGAGCAACATGTGAATTCACTCTTAATTAAACCTGATGTATTACTTAATGAGAACTTTATACTACCTAAGTCTATGCATCTTTGTATGATCAGGTTTATTGATAACACAAGCGCTGCGCGAGGAGGAGGAGAGTTGCAGCAAGAAGGACAAGCGCTGATTTCCAATATCAACAAGTGCGCGAGGGAGGAGCGGGAGGCATGCGCACTAGGAGGCAATGAGAAAATCACGTATGAGCAAGAGTGAGAGCTGGCGCACCAAGAATTACATGTTTGAGGTGTTCCACGACGTTTTGACTGCGTGCCAATAACGATGAACCCATATATGGGTCGGTATGTATCAGTTTGAGTCGAACCGAGTCAGTTTGGGCCAAGTTATGGCTGTTTTTAGGCCCGTTTAGAGGGGAGGACGCCCCAGCCCTCATATAAACCTCCGTAGCCGTCACAAGTTAGGGTTTAGACCACGTTAAAATATTTTGGAGTTGTTTCTTTCATAGAACCTCTGAAATTACCCTGTGTTCGAATCTACCAACTATAATTGAGTGTGATATGTTGTTCCATTGGAAATTAGTAGATTGCATACTATCGTTCGTGGTCACAGCTGCGTGCGCAAGAGTTTGGTGTTGTGAATATCCTACAAGGTTCGAGATCTGTTGCGCTGGCATTAGGGATCGAGTGGGAGAGATCATAGCTGCGCACTAGTTATCTATCATCCACCATCATCATTGCCATCCGCTTACTGAGAAGATCGGGCTACCCCATATCGGAACCACTGTTAGACTTCACGCATGCATGTGCACGGAAGTGGCCTGGCTCGGAGCCAGCTTGGTGCATCGGATACATACGTTTCTTCAGGTAAGTCTGGTTCTCTTTTTATTTTCACTTTCTACTTCTTTTATTTAGGGAAAAGTCTAAAGGATCCACGTAATGCCCAACACTTTTCTAAAAACATTATAATCTAGAAGATATTTTATCCATCAGAGTAAACTTACAGGAGATATATCCAACCCAGACATATTTTTTAAAAACCATTTAATTAATTTATAGACTTTATTATGGCTCAGCTTATCTCTCAAAAATATAAATTTGGGTATTAAGTATCTTCATAATTATTTTAGTACTACAGAATGAACAAGCATATATATATAGAAAATTTCAAACCCGGTATTTTGAAGAAGTGATTTTATCTTCACTTGGTTGTTTTTCTTTGAATCGGACACACTATTTTTAATATTTGATGAAGTCCAAAATGCGACAAAAATCCACATAATACCGTAAGTTTTTTTCCCGATGTGTTTCTTATATTTGGAAATGTAATGTTATTTCCTCTCTTGTGAAAATATTCAAATTTTCCAAAATTTAAAAGGAATTTCGAATAAAATGCAAAGCCATAAAGTTTTCCAACCAGTATTTATGTTTGTATAGTCATGTTAATCCGCTCTTTTCAATCCAGTTTAGGAAAATTATACAGTTCTAAAAAAATTTAAATTCTTTACAATTTGGGTATAGATAAAAAAAATAATCTTATTTTAATAATTAAACATTCCAAAATTCAAATAATTTTTGGATGTTAAAGAAGTGCTTCCAACTCTCACTGAACTAGTCCATCAAATACTACTTAAAAATCCAACAAAATAATTATTGGACACACAGAACTTTTCTAGAGAATTATTTCCTAAAACTAGAGTTTTTATCACTAGAAAATACATAATAAATCAAAGGAAAATGATAAAATAGTAAAACCACTTTTGTTGGTTTCATATTATCACTACCTATCTGATGGTAACCTTTTTATACAATGGTATCCTATAGAACTTGGACCTTATATTAAAACCCCTTAATCAAGTAGTTTTGACCTCCAAACTATTAAAGAAAACCCACAAAGACACTTCAAATATTTCCACTCGCGTAGAATCCAAATACTCAAAACCTACTAAATTGTATTGTTTATTTCTTGTTGTATGTATGATACCGGTATGACTTGTTTTCATTGTGGAATTGCTTATTTTCATGTATACTCGATGACGGCGATAGTTGCGATTGTATTGATGACGAGAAGAAGAGATCTTATTATTATTAGCAGTGGTATTCTTGGTTATCTAAAGAAGAAGTCCAGGGACATATTGCCATATTACTGATCTCAGGCAAGCCACCATCTTGCTCATAAGCCTTGTCCTACTGTTTTACTTATGCATGTCTTACCTACTTGTTATGAAACTGCATTGTTTTATACTATGATGATTTGTATCTGGTAGTGGCTTGGCTCCTCCAAACCATTACACTTTTGTACTATTAAGTACAACCCCCTCGATGACACCTACTGATCCCTAGTATGATAGTTGGTGTATAACACCATACCCGTTTGGAGACCCTATTTTAGCCGGAAAAAAACTAGAGGATGGGAAGACCCGTGAAAAAGTTTTGCAAAATGTTTATGGAAAAACCTTGGTGATATTTGACCTACCAAGAGAAGTTTGAGAAAAGAAAAAGGTTTTTGTTTTACAAAATGCTAAAGGAAGGATGGAGGAAAAAGGTTTACGAATATGCATCATGTTCTTTGCAGTTTTAATAGAACAATTAACCCGTGCAACCACATTACTCTAGAATGGGACAGGGCTGGATTTGATGTTTATTTATTCTGGTATAATCTTCCTCGCAACTACTACAGGGGAAGATAAAAATCCCTAGAGGGTGGATCTTCTCCTGTAAGGGTCCATGTGAAGCATCGATCTAGAGAAGAAACTAAGGGTCTACGGGCCTCCACGCGTTACTATGAGCCCCTCATTGAAAGCGCACACTTTGTGTATTGGAAAAAGCACTCCGGTTGGCTTGGGAACTATATAGGACATCCTGGTGTTGAGGGGAACAACACTCATAGGGTAGGCACTTATATTGGAGTGGAAATCCGAAGAGTCTTGACCGGTTACTCGACCCACGATCGGTGTAGATCAGGGTAGGGTACCCGGATGGTGTGGGTAAAGTGTACAACCTATCAAGAGTGTAAATCTATTCGAATAGCCTTGTCCATGGTCATGGACGGTTGGGAAGGTTTCTATAAAGCAGTACTGGTTTTGTTTTCAAAAAGAATTTCGGAAAAGCAATGGCTTTGGAAATGTTATGATCATGGGATGGTCGGAAAGGATACAATTTTGACCATGGGATGGTCGGAAAGGAAGGAAAGGAGTTTGGTCATGGGATGACCGGAAGGACGAAACAAATGGGTGGCCCAGTCCTAGTGTTTTCCAAAACACTTCAAAATGTTTCCATATGTTTTACAAAAGTTTTCTACAGATATATGTAGATGCTATATCTATAAGAGAAACTATTTGAGAAAAGAACCTCCATTAGAGCCCTCCTACTACCACAACCAATATGCATATCCTCTTGTTAGTATTGTTACCTTTTAAGGTGGTTTGGAAGGTCATTCAAAGTACTCACTGGCATTGTCCCTGGCTATTAACTTGGTCAGATATCGAGAAGAAGGTGATGTTGATGACTATGCGAGCTAGGACGTTCTCCCAGTCAGCTGTCTGTAGGTTAAGGCATGGCTCGGGCTCTATGCTTGATGAAGTTCCGCTGATGTTGATTGATGTAGCCATAATGGCATTAAGGTATGATTTGTATCCGCTTAAATAATGGATGTTTACTTAGATACTTGTCGGTTATGTGCCACGACTAACTGATCATGGGATCATGGTGTATGCATAACAGGGATTCTCGAAGGATTAATATCGGGGCCCAGACTTCTTGTCTCTCCCCTTCATGAAAGTTGCTTGTATTGATATAAGGAAGGCGCCAGTGGGTACGGGTGGGCGATACGGGCGCACCCCAACCGTACCAGTGGTCGTGAAGTATTCAGGACGCCTCCAATGAAAGTTGCTCCAATTGGGGATTTGCTTATTCTAGTGTATTTAGCCCATAAATGCTATTAGATCTTCAATAAATGTTCATTGCCTGAAAACCATCACAAGAAACCAAGGATTCGCTAATTGTGACACTAACATTAGTGGAAAGGGGGGCAAACTGAAACCCGACAATAAAAAATAGGAAACCAATGGTAAGAAGTGATGAAATTTGGAGCTATCATACCATAATTGGGGCTATAGTAATATCTTAGTGCCACTTATGCATTTATTTGTGGATGCATACTGTAACACCCTCGAATCGGCCCTATGCAAGTTTTAGCGATTCCCGCCAAACCCGTATAGAAACGATTCAAATATGCCCACCAGGCACTTGCGTGTGGCTGGAAAACAAAGTAATAACATTACACAATAGTCCACGATGGAACCCACAGAAACATATATATACAACAACGACTCCATGAATCAAAAATACAGATATACAATACAAAGGTCCAAATCACCTTGAAACAATACAACATCCGAGTACGGATAACATGCAAATGGGGCTAAGAGCCCTGAAGAATAACCAATGGCATCCATAACCCTACCCAGGCCAAGCCGGAAGGGTAACCCTGCTAACGACGTCGAACTTATACCTGTTAAACAAACGGGGTGCCGACAAAGGGACAAGGAAAAAGGAAGCGGTCAGTACTGCGGCCAGTACACGGCGAGACTAGAATTCGGAGGCTCTCGCCTACATAGGTATGGTGGACTGAAGCAGCAGCGCAACATGCATAAACAACCTATAGAGACTCGATGCAACTGTCGGCTATTAGAGAGGGATAAGAGAGATCTATTCGGGACCAACCTGATACTAACACCAATCATACCCATCTTGGCATTTCCCCCTCGAGACCAAACGAGGAAGTCAAACCGAGGAACTCACACAGTTGGCAGTTTTATTATTCCATTATAGTTGAAGCACTTACTAGTCAGATATAGATAGCATGAGTCAGCCTGATAGCATAAGTAGTGGGCGGTTTTAGTTAACTATTCAGTTGTAGTTGCAGTACTTACTGGTCAGATACAATTAACATGTGACATCCCAAACCCAGCAGTTGTTGGCACTTTTATTTCATTCCATTGGAGTTGCGATACTTACTAGGCAGGTACAACATGACACGATACACCCCAGTTCCACCATTTGTTGGTACTTTTATTATCCATTCCATTGTAGTGAAGCTGATTACTAGTCACATATTAACTCAAATTTATAGCACTACTTTAGTTATGCTTGTCTATGATCGAGATACTGTGCTCCAAGTCTACCATAACCGCGGACACGGCTTTCAGAAAGATTTACCCTGTAGGGGTGCACAAATAGCAACACACACACGATCAACCTCGAAAAAACCAAATCAAAACCCAACGAGGCTTTCACAACAAAGCAATCACATGATTCATAAAATATTTCAGGGGGCCACCCCACTAAGCTACCCGCAACGAAGTTGGCCGACTCTGGGACGGACCCAGGGTTTGTGTCAATGGTTGTAAACGACTGGGAACTCGAAAGTGTGACTGGGCTTGGCGATACCGTGAAAACATTTCACGTTCCAAAACAGTACAGGTGCTCCACGCACAATCGTAAATAAAGCAGTAAAGCATGGCATAAGTACAGGATAGTAATAAAGCCCCAAACTAGTTTGTGGCCTCAAGAAATAAGAAATGAATCAAGCTCTGGCTAAGGGGGATCCATAGGGTCTCCCGGATGTGGATAGTGCGAATAATCGAGGAACATGTATCAAGTACTCGGGGCCTACGGGACACAAGTGGACATGAAAAACCAAATAGCATATATTGCCCACCGGTGCCTCTTTCTTTAGTTATCCCAGCAATTTAATAGTTGTATTTAAAGTCATGATCAACTCCACCGTAAAGCATCTCCACCATTAAGCATAAGCCAAACTTCCATCAACGGTGGAAGGACAACGACGCGAACCAGCACATGAGAAAGCGATTACGACTCGCGAGACTGACTATCTATCAAACAACATGCAATAGGATGTGTCCGAGGCAATATAAAGGCTACAAGGGATATATCTGGTATGGAAAACTAAAGCATCGCGACATAGATAGCAATAGATCAACAAACGGATATAAAGACTATAAATGCAAAATAGGTAGAAAGGGGACGAATTCTCGCCTGGGAAACATAGCCGAAGATTCATTATCCGAAGGACTTGTCGATACTCGCATCAACTCAATGACCTAATCCGCGAAGAAGCAAAGCACTAAAAGAAACACAGGATGCACTATTTAATACTACGGCAGAAGATCCGACATGCTTATGATATGATGCATGTCATGGCAAAGATGTAGTGCAATTAGGCAATATTAAGAGGAATCCGGGTCCCGACAATTAATAGAAGGTTCAAGTTATTTAGGTACCCCGCAATTTAAATGTTGGCTTATCAAGGCAAAACATGGCATCGGTTCGCTACACCAATTTAAATGGAGCCAATATAAGACTAGAATAGCCCACATATGGCCTCCATATTTAATTATGAGGTGAATCGACAAAGTACCCCAAAACAAATGAATATGTATGCGAGCATGAACAATTTAATATGCAACATTGGATAATGTCATATTATAAAAATAGGGGTCTCGCATAAAGGGGTCACACATGGGACGAAGGTCTTGGGGCTCGGAGGGGTTCGGGTTCGGTCTTCGGGGTCTCCGTGGATCGAGGGTCTTCGGGGTTCGAGGCCTTCGCGTGTCAACACATGTCGTTCTTGTCCATCGGATGGCGAATTTGAATAGACAATATCAGATTCCAGGTAGCACACACAACACAACATCTCTTCACGGTCATTGTCTTATCATCACCACAACAACATGGCCTTCGGGTCTGCACACACCTCTTCACATCATCTGTAGCACACCACAACATACCATCTCCGCATCATCTGTACTCCACCTCCTCACAACCAAACATCAACACGGATCAGCAAAGAATTTTACACCACGGGAATCCACACAGGAACCGAAGGCGAGATACACGCCAGCAGATGGCAACCTACATAGTAATCTCTGAAGAAAAACGAGCATAGCAGCGGCTTCGTGAGAGGAACGCTGGGGCGGCGTAGAGGAGCGGCGATGGGGTCACAATTCTAGTGAGGTTGAAGGCTCGGGGACGACGGGGACCGCGCAGGTCGACGAGGCGACGAGCTTGGGACGGAGCACGGCGAGGCCAGCCGACGACGAGGTAGAAGGGGGGTGGTGACGGGCTTCGGGAGCTTGCTGCGGTGAGGTCGACGACGGGGACAAGCGCTGCAGGGGTAGGCCGCATCACGTGGGACAGGCTCGAGCGGCGAGCTCCATGCGGGAAGGCGGGGCACGGTGAGGCGCAGGGACGGCGGCCGGCGGACGGAGCCTCGCGGGGCAGAGGAGCTGGACGGCGGGCAGGTCCGAGCGTCGGGCGAGGGCGATGGGCTGCGAGGCAAGCCAGGCGGCGGCGTGTAGCGAGGCGAGGGGATCGCGTGGGTGGGAGGTCATCGGTTGGCTCGATGCAGGAAGGAGATAGGGTGGTGGGGCCACGCGCGTGGACACGGTCAGGGTGCCGCATCGGTGCGAGACGCGTCGGGCCAGCGGTCGCGTGCGCGCATTGGGTCGATGTAGGGCTACAGCGCGCGGGTGCGTGGGTTGCATCTAGCAGCAGCGCGCGGTTCTATGTGGCGACGGGGCAGAGGGATGTGGTGTGGGGTTAGGTGTGGCTAGGGTTTGGTGGCTATGGGCTGGGTGGGCTCCGGTTAGGCCTTCGGGCATGGCCGTTGGCTTCCTGGCCCCCCACAAAAATATTATACATATATTAGAAAGACTTTTATAGATAGATTTTAGACAAAAATAAAAAAATATCCAGAAGAAACGGTATTTATCGTTTGAAATAGAGACGGGGAATATTTAGAAAACAAAGATACGCTTTTGGAAAATAGTTTTAGGCAAACAAATGCAGGATGACATGCCGATGCTCAAATGCAATGTGTAATGGTGACATGGGCATGCGGTCATGATGATGCACAAACAAAAACACAGTGATTTTCTAGTAGTGGTTTTATCGGGGTGCTATAATTCGACACCACTAACAATGGATCTCGCCCTCGAGTTCCGCCTCATGGTACGGGGAAGAAGGCCGACGATCTGGATATTCTCGCTCCGTATAGATCCTCACGGCACCACTAACAAATATCCTGCTCCATCTTGAATTTGGTGACACCACCAACAAGGGGTCGTTGCTCACGTCCATCGAGAGAACTCTCCAGAGAACAAAGGGCGAAGGTAAAGGCATCAAAAGGTAAGGCCACCTCTATCTTCAGTGGAAGGAGTAATTGCAGATCCACCAATTCAATGTACAAGAGCGAATGATAAGAGTAGTCGGATGGGGATCAGTCCATTGCACACCCAAAGCATTACTCTACACATCAATGGAGAATTATGCAACCAACTCTCAGAATTTAGACTGAAGATCTTGACAAATAAGTTCAGAAGCTTCGGAAAATAAAGGAGTGATGCAGGACTTTTATCGGAGCTGAGGTAGCTGATGATGATGTCGTCTAGGAAACACCGGGAGATACAAAGAAAGGTTTTAGTGGATTTTGGTCCACTGAAAGGTTCAACAGATGAAGGTTACCCAGATAGCAAGAAGACCGGATGTGGAAACTGTAGGGGTTTCGCGCATACAAACAATAAATTTTACTCTACGCCCCTGAACCCCTGAAGCTGCCAGGACCTATCTATTAGTAATACAGTAATGGGAGGGGCTTTTCGCGAACTTACCCTTGAAGACCGAAAAGTGTTGTCAACGCTCAGGAGAGCGTGGTTGATGTAGACAAGCCGAAGCCGACCTCAAGGTCGTGATGAAGTCCTTGCGCTCCTTCTGGCTCCAACGACTTGAGTGCCTCAAGTGTGACACCTCGTGGGAGTTACACACGTCCGGTGCCTGACGATGACTCCCGCTTCCCCGATCTAGCAGCAGTTGCGGAAGTAGAGCTCCCGGATCCGAATCCCGCAGCGAGATGGCGCTCCGCGGTGAAGATATCTCTCGCTCGCGTAGTCCAGACTTGGGACCACGGTCACGAGAGAGAGTGAGGGGGGGGAGAGATAAAATAGCAATTGGAGGTCCTCCCAAAAGTGGGGAGACCTTTATTGATTATTGGTTGTCTTTTCTAGGCCAAATACCCCACCTTATATAGGGGGACGGGAGGTACTACCTCCCCTCAAGTCTCGGGGTGGGACTAAAGGAGAGGAGGGGGTGGGGAGGCCGCCGGCCACCCCTAGTGGGCCCCGTGGGGGGGGGGGGGCAAGGCCCAACCGGCCACCCCCTTTGGTCCCTCTCCCTCTCTCCTTTCCCTAATGGGCCCTCTCCCTCCGGAAATTAGCCCATTAAGCCTTTTGACCTTTTAATTTATTTTCTCTTTATTAAATAATTATGAATAAATAATTAAATCAATATTTAACATTCATTCACATGTCATTTAATCTCCGTGGCTATGGAACACCTTCCACCTCCACTCCGAACATCCTCCGGACTTACCGAAACCCTTCCGGTTTTCTCCCTTCTTTTCTTCAGTGATTCTACTGATCCTATAAACACTCTCTAAGCATCATCAAGCCCTTAAGCGTGATACCCTATGGTTCAGGATCACTCCAGACATGGTCGGGACACTCCCGCACCAATGATCAACAGAGGGACCTGGATGGCCATGTGACCCCTGTTCGTTCCACGAAGATCTTTCATCATTTGAACCGGGACAGTCATGTCTTATTCCCTTTGTCATTCGATACTTGCATTGCCCGAGACCTGATCAATGACATCTTCATGTTGAGTTCAATCTCGTTACTGAACAATGCTATTTGACTCGTTCCGACAAGTGATATCCCCGTGATCTAATCACACGCTGTGCAGCTATTGGATATAACTTCTCCAAGTGGGCCCTTGAGTATCTTCCCGTCACATGGACGGACAAATCCCGCTCTTGACATATATTGCCTCTACGGTTTCCTCTGAATACCTGAACACACCTTTATAACCACCGTTTTACCAGATGGCATTTGATGCTATCTAAGCACTCTCGGGAGACAGTGATTGATATAGCCTCACGGTCTAAGGAATAGTGTACGAGGATCCATTTCTAATCATCATAACTTGAACTTCGTGACATGATTGAATCACGATGTTTAGGTTGGGTATTGGTTCATCATCTCATTCTCGGAATGAGATGACCTCATTTCCAACTAGCATAAATGCCACATGATCAGGAAACATGATCATCTGTTGACCAATGAACCAGTGACTAGAGTTTCACTGGGAACCCCTAGTTTGTTTGTATATCACACGTGTATTGATGTTTCCACTCAATACAGTTATAGCATGATATAAAACTTAATCATAAACTATATGAAATACGATAATAGTCCTTACTACTATTTGTCTCTAGGGCATATTTCCAACAGAAACACCGTTGCAAAAGGAAGGAACCTAAACCCTAAAGGTACGACGGAAACCCAACCACGAGCAATCCTAGACTCGAAGAAAAGATAAGAGTGAAGATTCGAAACTCGCAAAGGTAAGACGAGAATAACATAGGGGTAAGGAGTAAAAATAGACCTACTCAGATCTATCCAATCGATTTTGAAAAAATAGTTTTGACACTCTACAATGTCCGTTTAGCTAGGTTATCCTACAGGCTGGACCAGTGGGGTATCGCAACTACTGAGCTCTGATACCACTTTGTAACACCCTCGAGTCAGCCCTATGCAAGTTTTAGCGATTCCCGCCAAACCCGAATAGAAACGATTCAAAGATGCCCACCAGGCACTTGCGTGCGGGTGGAAAATGAAGTAATAACATTACACAATAGTCCACGATGGAACCCACAGAAACATATATATATATATATATATATATATACAACAACGACTCCATGAGTAAAAAATACAGATATACAATACAAAGGCCCAAATCACCTTGAAACGATACAACATCCGAGTACGGATAAGATGCAAATGGGGCTAAGAGCCCTGAAGAATAACCAATGGCATCCATAACCCTGCCCATGCCAAGCCGGAAAGGGTAACCCTGCTAACGACGTCGAACTTATACCTGTTAAACAAAAGGGGTGCCGACAAAGGGCGAAGGAAAAAGGGAGTGGTCAGTACTGAGGCTAGTACACGACGAGGCTAGAATTCGGCGGCTCTCGCCTACATAGGTATGGTGGACTGAAGCGACAGCGTAACATGCATAAACAACCTATAGAGACTCGATGCAACTGTCTGCTATTAGAGAGGGATAAGAGAGATATATTCGGGACCAACCTGATACTAACACCAATCATACCCATCCTGTCATTTCCCCCTCGAGACCAAACAAGGAAGTCAAACCGAGGAACTCACACAGTTGGCAGTTTTATTATTCCATTATAGTTGAAGCACTTACTTGTCAGATATAGATAGCATGAGTCAGCCTGATAGCATAAGTAGTGGGCAGTTTTAGTTAACTATTCAGTTGTAGTTGCAATACTTACTAGTCATCAGATACAATTAGCATGTGACATCCCAAACCCAGCAGTTGTTGGCACTTTTATTTCATTCCATTGGAGTTGCGATACTTACTAGGCAGGTATAACATGACACTATAAACCCCAGTTCCACCAGTTGTTGGTACTTTTATTATCCATTCCATTGTAGTGAAGCTGATTACTAGTCACATATTAAGTCAAATTTATTGCACTACTTTAGTTATGCTTGTCTATGATCGAGATACTATGCTCCAAGTCGTCCATAACCGCGGACACGGCTTTCAGAAAGATTTACCCTATAGGGATGCAAAAATAGCAACACACACATGATCAACCTCGGAAAAACCAAATCAAAACCCAACGAGGCTTTCACGACAAAGCAATCACATCATTCATAAAATATTTCAAGGGGCCACCCCACTAAGCTACCCGCAACGAAGTTGGCTGGCTCCGAGATGGACCCAGGGTTTGTGTCAATGGTTGTAAACGACTAGGAACCCGAAAGTGTGACTGGGCTTGTCGATACCGCGAAAACATTCCACGTTCCAAAACAGTACAGGTGCTCCACGCACAATCGTAAATAAAGCAGTAAAGCATGGCATAAGTTCAGGATAGTAATAAAGCCCCAAACTAGTATGTGGCCTCAAGAAATAAGAAATGAATCAAGCTCTGGCTAAGGGGGATCCATAGGGTCTCCCGGATGTGGATAGTGCAAATAATTGAGGAACATGTATCAAGTACTCGGGGCCTACGGGACACAAGTGGACATGAAAAACCAAATAGGATATATTGCCCACCGGTGCCTCTTTCATTAGTTATCCCAGCAATTTAATATTTGTATTTAAAGTCATGATCAACTCCACCGTAAAGCATCTCCACCATTAAGCATAAGCCAAACTTCCATCAACGGTGGAACGACAACGACACGAACCAGCACATGAGAAAGTGACTACGACTCGCGAGACTGACTATCTATCAAACAACATGCAATAGGATGTGTCCGAGGCAATATAAAGGCTACAAGGGATATATCTGGTATGGAAAACTAAAGCATCGCGACATAGATAGCAATAGATCAACAAAAGGAAATAAAGACTATAAATGCAAAATAGGTAGAAAGGGGGAGAATGCTCGCTTGGGAAACATAGCCGAAGATTCATTATCCGAAGGACTTGTCGATACTCGCATCAACTCAACGGCCTAATCTGCGAAGAAGCAAAGCACTAAAAGAAACACAGGATGCACTATTTAATACTATGGCAGAAGATCCGGCATGATTATGATATGATGCATGACATGACAAAGATGTAGTGCAATTAGGAAAAGCGGAACCGGGGTCCCGACAATTAATAGAAGGTTCAGTTATTTAGGTACCCCGCAATTTAAATGTTGGCTTATCAAGGAAAAACATGGCATCGGTTCGCTACACCAATTTAAATAGAGCCAATATAAGACTAGAATAGCCCGCATATGGCCTCCATATTTAATTATGAGGTGAATCGACAAAGTACCCCCAAACAAATGAATATGTATGCGAGCATGAACAATTTAATATGCAACATTGGATAATGTCATATTATAAAAACAGGGGTCTCGGATAAAGGGGTCACACATGGGGCGAAGGTCTTGGGGCTCGGAGGGGTTCGGGTTCGGTCTTCTGGTGTGTATACATGCTTGCTAGAGTGAAATTCAGTCCCCTAAGATTAAATGAGGATCATAAATAGAAGAAAATAATTAGCGTAGTACAAACCTTGGATCTTTACCATGAAAGGCATGACGACTAGTATTCATGCGCTTTGCTGTAGAGAAATAAGGTGCATGTGTTTTGAATTTGACTAATTCAAATGTTAATCACAAAGTGAGATCAGTTGGTTACTTCATTATGAAATTTTCACCAATATATCCTTTTTTCATGTATTCTTTTGCAAGAAATATCATTGAGTGAATATTCGGACAACCAGATATATTCAGAACTCCGGATTTTGTTAATCCTAAATTTTGAGAGCAATAAGGTGTAGCTGTTTTGAATTTGACTAATCCAAAAGAGGTTCATAACATGTTGTAGATCAATAAGCTGCAACTATTTTGAATTTGACTAATTCAAATGTTTAATGCCGATGTGAGATCATTTAGGCCCCATTTGGCAACAAAATATGGCATTGAATACTGTGAGGTGTTTGTATCCATCAAATAATATGGTTTCAAAACTGAAGTAATCTCTAAAACTATGGTTTTTTGAAGTATTTTCAGTCCCTCTTTTTTCTAAAACTGAGAAAAGAGAAAAACAGAAGTATTGCTTTGCTAGGCAAAAGAATACTATGGTATTGATATACTTCAGTTTTAGAAAAAAGAGGGTTCACGAGAGATATATTGGTAGTGTGCATGATCAGTAACATAAAGGAGTAGATTAATTTAAGGTAGTGTGCATGAGCATGATTAGTAATATAATTGAACACTAGAAATTTTAAGGAGTAGATTAATATATATAGACGAGGTTTACGGGAGATATATTGTCTAACATGCAACCAGGGTAATAATTAACTTAAACAAAATAAAAGTAGGGGCATCAGCAGGGAGGCCGGGACACGCAGATGCCTAGCAGGGGCAGCGGCAGGAGGCCGAGAGAAGCTACTCGAGGGGATACTGGCCAGTCCTGACATATTTCCATAGGAATTTGCTGAAGGCGGTGTGCTGCTCCAAGGTCTTTTGCTGATGCTTCCGTCCTCGCCTTTTTCCACCGTCCACCTGATGACCCACAAGTATAGGGGGTGTATCGCAGTATTTCCGATAAGTAAGAGTGTCGAACCCAACGAGGAGCAGAAGGTGCTGGCTAGTGGTATGGATCAGGAATTCTCTGCAAATACTTAGCAAAAGGATTTTTAGGGGTTTTCGATAAAGCAAGTACGAGTAAATAAAAGACAGTAGGAATAAATGCAGCAAGTGGCCCAATCCTTTATGCAGCAAAGGACAAGCCGGTTGTATTACTTAAGATGACCAAACGTTCTCGAGGACACATGGGAAGACTGTCAAGTGCTTTCGCTTCATATAGTTGATTAATCTTCTTTGGCTTGCTAAGTGTTGTGTGGGTGAACCTGTGCTAATGTACTGCCCCATCCAAGACTAATACATACTTGTGATTATACCCCTTGCAAACATCCATATGTACAAGAAAGTAATTAAGGTAGAAACCTAACAACAGCTTTAAACTCTAAGACCCTTACGTCCCTTGTGCAATGGTTTCCTAACGGGGGTTCAGGTTTCTGTCACTCTGACAACCCCTACGATTAGTAGCCAAATACACAATGCATTCCCCAGGCCCATATAGGTGAAGTGTCATGTAGTCGACGTTCACATGACACCACTAGAAGAAGTACACCACAACTTAAATAACAATCTATTGAATCTTTCTCAACGCAACTCCACTACTAACAACAAGACTTCTCCCATGTCCTCAAGAACAAAACGAACTACTCACAAGACATCATATGGATCATGATCAGAGATGGAATAATGATGTATAACAATCTGAACATAAACAATAATTCAATGGTTCACTCAATATCATCAACTACAAAGAGTAATCAACACCAGGAAAGTTTCCCCTATGAACTAATGCAAGATTCAACTCAATTGTTACAGCAATATGGAGATGGTGATGAGGGTGTTGATGGTGATGATGGTGGTGATGATGATGATGATGATCCCGATGAAGTCCAGCTTGATGGTGGTGTTGATGGCGACGATCTCCCCTCTCCGGGAAGGAATTCCCCCAGCAGAAATCTATCTGCCGGAGAGATCTTTCTCTCTCGGTGTTTTCTGCCCCGCAGAGGCTGTGGAATATTTCTGTGGTCGCTCCCCGTGTCTTAGGGTTTCGGGAGGATGATATACGCCAGAGGGGAGAGCCAGAGGTGGGCCAGGGTAGCCACACCACCTCCTGGCGCGGCCTAGGGCTGCCCGCGCCATGGGGTGGTGTGGGACCCCTGTGGCCCATCTCCACTCCTTCTTCTGGCATCCTTAGTCTTCTAGAAAAATAGGATTTTCCGTATATTTTCCCGGATTTTCTGATCTTCGTGAATTTTGCCTCCAAACAGCACATTTTCCATCAGAATCCGGACTACAACGGTCCATGCTCCAAAAGTCATCAACCATGCAAAAATAGATGAAATAACATAAGTATCACCTCTCATTACGAAATATATCAATGAATAATAGTGAATTAAGACATAGAATAGTGATGCAAAATGGACGTATCAACTCCCCCCCAAGCTTAGACTTCGCTTGTCCCCAAGCGAAACTGAGCTCAATAAACATGGCCTCAGGTTTATGGAGTGAAGAGTCGATAAAAGAATACGGACAAGAAGAATCACATTCAATAAATACATAGATCATAATAGAAGACAACTCACTATTATATAACTCAACTTGTAATAGGTAAAGGAAACACAATAAAGATACATAAACTGAATCATAATTGGTAATGGCAAACTTAGCTCTTGGTCGAAGAATAGTTGATAATTTGCTGGAGTTCACAAATAACTGGTTTTTCAATGATAGCTTTCAAAGTAGTAAACATGAGGATAAGAGCAATGTGCAAAACAAGGAACATAAGAAACATGAATGAATAAATCATCATATGAATGAATGAAACACAACAACTCAAAATACTTGCTGAGATAGAAGCGAGTAGGTTTACTGACTCAACTACAAAGTAAAATAAAGGGCCCTTCAAAGAGGGAAGCAGGGATTGCAAGTCTCATAAAGAGCTCCCAAAAATTATGATACTTACTAGCTTTCAGCTCTCATTGCCCCAATCATAGGCATCTTTTGGTGATTAAGGTTAAAGTGACACAACTAAGAGGATATGCTTGACAATTTATAAGTTGAAATCTCATGCCCCTTACTTATGAGTACCGATCCTCATGCTACTCAACTTCAGTCACGAGCAAGCTCTTGTCATTGTAAATACATGCGTATCATTGAGAACCGCCAACGGGGTACCCCTTGCACATGACACAGGAGCGATCCCATATTCAAAATGACAAGGCAAGCAGACAGTGAGCATCTCAACGATCTTTTTATTTGCTATTTGCATAGGTTTTTATTGAGAATGCTTCATAGAATGCTCACTATAGTTTGCTGCAAGTTTCCACCATGATTAGGCATGGCTTAGGCTAGCGGCCCAGGCGTTTCTCTAACACACATATAAACTCCATGATCTTACAAGTTCCACTTTTTTTCACACCGCCGGGATCCATAAGCAAAAGAACATGATATCAACTAGGTACAAAGTACCAAATTAAGTGTTGAAAGCAGTCCCCATGATACATGGTTCGGCTAACTTCAACTCATAAAGCGCAAGCATATACGCAACAAAGAAGGACCCAATGGTTCAAGTTTATTAAATGCAAGAAAGTAAAGTGTGCCATCAAGTTCGTGAGAGCTTTAATCACTAATTTTCACATAACAAGTTCAATTTGGGAGGTAGAAAAAACAAGAATTTACTTGGAATAGCAATAATGCTACTAGGTAGGTATGGTGGACACAAATGGCAAAGGTTTTGGTTTAAAGGACCGGGATGGACAGTTCCATCCCCAACATAGTAGTTATCCATAACACGATCAATAACACGATCAATAATTCTTGTATCCATAACCGGGTGGCGGCTTATCTACTACCTTAGCAGTGGTAGTAGCATTACCAAATAAGAAACTCAGCGAATTATCCATAACAAAAATAAAGCAACTAGCAGAAGTAAACAATACTCATAGTAGAAGTTTCCTTTACCAATTCCACTCTCCAATAGCACTTCACTCCCCGGCAACGGTGCCAGAAAATAGTCTTGATGACCCACAAGTATAGGGGGTGTATCGCAATATTTTCGATAAGTAAGAATGTCGAACCCAACGAGGAGCAGAAGGTGCTGGCTAGTGGTATGGATCAGGAATTCTCTGCAAATACTTAGCAAATGGATTTTTAGGGGTTTTCGATAAAGCAAGTAAACAAAGTACGAGTAAATAAAAGATAGTAGGAATAAATGTAGCAAGTGGCCCAATGCTTTATGCAGCAAAGGACAAGCCTGTTGTATTACTTAAGATGACCAAACGTTCTCGAGGACACATGGGAAGACTGTCAAGTGCTTTCGCTTCGTGTAGTTGATTAATCTCCTTTAGCTTGCTAAGTGTTGTGTGGGTGAACCTGTGCTAATGTACCGCCCCATCTAAGACTAATACATACTTGTGATTATACCCCTTGCAAACATCCGTAAGTACAAGAAAGTAATTAAGGTAGAAACCTAACCACAGCTTTAAACTCTAAGACCCTTACGTCCCTTGTGCAATGGTTTCCTAACGGGGGTTCAGGTTTCTGTCACTCTGGCAACCCCTATGATTAGTAGCCAAATACACAATGCATTCCCCTAGGCCCATATAGGTGAAGTGTCATGTAGTCCACGTTCACATGACACCACTAGAAGAAGTACACCACAACTTAAATAACAATCTATTGAATCTTTCTCAACACAACTCCACTACTAACAACGTGACTTCTCCCATGTCCTCAAGAACAAAACGAACTACTCACAAGACATCACATGGATGATGATTAGAGATGGAATAATGATGTATAACAATCTGAACATAAACAATAATTCAATGGTTCACTCAATAGCATCAACTACAAAGAGTAATCAACACCGGGAAAGTTTCCCTTATGAACTATGCAAGATTCAACTCAATTGTTACAGCAATATGGAGATGGTGATGAGGGTGGTGATGGTGATGATGGTGGTGATGGTGATGATGATGATCCCGATGAAGTCTAGCTTGATGGTGGTGTTGATGGCGACGATCTCCCCTCTCCGGGAAGGAATTCCCCCGGCAGAAATCTGTCTGCCAAAGAGATCTTTCTCTCTCTGTGTTTTCCGCCCCACAGAGGCAGCGGAATCTTTTTTTTGTCGCTCCCCCGAGTCTTAGGGTTTCAGGAGGATGATATACGTTAGAGGGGAGAGGCTGGAGTGGGCCAGGGTGGCCACACCACCTCCTAGCGCGGCCTAGGGCTGCTCGTGCCAGGGGTGGTGTGGGCCCCCTGTGGCCCATCTCCACTCCGTCTTCTGGCATCCTTAGTCTTTTGGAAAAATAGGATTTTCCGTATACTTTCCTGGATTTTTTGATCTTTGCGAATTTTGCCTCCAAAAAGAATACCCTCTCGGTATAGGTTTTTGGCTAGCAAGGCTAGGTAGCAAGTATAAGACTTGAAGGAAACAAACAAACATACAAGTGATAAAGACAAACATGCAATCTTCCTTGGAAGCACAAAAGATCTTAACTAGAGAATACTAGACTTATGAGCAAATCAAGAAAGAAAGATGATGAAATAATTTTTCTTTAAAGGTAGTTTTATCTTTTTCATTCAACTCTCAAATAGTGTGCTACTGACCGAGCCAGGTTTGCCAAAACCAACTAAATTAACTCAATGATCCCAAAGTGATACCAATACTAACAACAAGATCAATCATATAACCACGAATTGAAAACTAATATACGCTATGCAAAAGAGTGGATGATATAACTTCTCATTAATATTCCATATCGGCAACTCATACCAAGGGATACATATCTAACGAGAGAGGGGACACTTCCATAATGCAAATCATCCTACATAATAATTCCTCTATTCATGATATGACTCTACTAATAAGGTATAAAGATAGAAGATAGTGATATGATACCGCGGCACTCCCCCAAGCTTGGAACAAACCAAGGGGATGCCAAACCTGATGACGAGTTACTCCTTTGGTCGTGGTGGTAATATTTTCTTAGTTGACGTGAGGAAATCTTCCACCATCTTATGAAGCCTATTATTCTCCCATTGAAGCATGTCCACCTTCCTCCTCAAGTCTCGGTACTTATCGCAGAACTCTTTAGTGACTCGTAGGGCTTCCGTTGATGCAGGGCAAGATACTAAAGGTACTAGCCCCTGCTCGGGGTCTTGGAGATCTTCCTCCATAGGCTCCTTCCCTTTATCTTTGGCAGACGCCATTGTGCTTCTAAGCTTTCAAAGAGTATGTCCTGACAGAAACAGATCGAAACAAAAACACGACGAAAACACGATATACGGACCTCGGAAGATCTAGGGGGTTATATATTACGAAGTTTCATGTCAAAAGGAAGGTACTAGGAGAAAACGAGTCGGAGGCAGAGTCCGGGGCGGACTCACCACCTGGTGGCGCGGCCAGGGGAGGGCCCGTGCCACAGGGTGGTGTGAGCCACCCTGGCTCCGTTTCTGTCCCTTTTTCGCTTTGTAGCTTTCCTTATCGACTAAAAACTTCAAAAATATAGTTGGATTGTATTTTCGCGGAACTTTTCTTACCAGAACTGTTACCTATTTGAAAACAGACTCTGCAGGTCTCTGAATTTGGTATCTAATAGATTCTTCCGGAGTCATCTCTTGAATATCATCGATATCTTCATCTTCATACACTTACTACTTGAGTCATAAAACCTTTCTCTTCCTTATTACACCAACATCTCCACTACCTGGAAATTTCTTTCACACAGTTCTCATTAGCAACATTAGTATAAGTGAAGTGATAAAACCTTTTGAGTCCAACTTCAACTGAAAACCATCAAAACATAAGCTACTGTAGCAACTCCTTCCAAAAACCCAAAAATAATTCAAAAAGGAAATGGAATAAAGAAGCAAATGCAAGATTGGCAAAATCTGTCAAAACAGACCAGCAGGTAAAGATCAATGTTTTCGAAAATCTTCTGTTGCTCAAATAAAAAAGTTCAAAACTAACGAAAGTTAAATAACAACCTGAGGCAGAAGCACAAAAAATTACAGCTCAATCCTACATACATAGATCTCTCACGATTGTTTATGGTGAAGCACAAAAATCTGTTTCGGGACAGCAACTTTCCTAAATATTACTTCTCTCTCATTAGAGGTTGATCTTGACACAAAAACCAAACAAAACGGCTAAGGAGCGGTTATTACCGAAGTAATAACTTCCAAGATTCAAAGAAACAAAAAAAACTAAAAGAAAAAACAAATTGGGTTGTCTCCCATAAAGCTCTTTCTTTATAGCCATTAAGATGGGCATTATAATTTTGAAGAAACTCTCATAGGGATATGGATTGAAGTGAAAGAGAGCATGAAGAAGAAAAAGCACACACATTTAAGTCTAACCCACTTCCTATGCAAGAGAATTTTGTAAACAAGAAAGTTGTTGAAACCAGAGGCTTCTTGCATAAGAAGGCAAAACAAGTGCAACATAAAAACTTTCAGCATAAAACGAGGAAACTTGATATTATTGAGAGACATAAGAACACTTTTCCCTCTCTCATAGTAGCTTTTAGTATCATGCATAAACTTAACAATATAGCTATCACAAGGACCATCATAGCAATGATCACTTATTCTAACAGAAAACACGGGAATACTAACTCTCATAACACTACTTTGTGAAACAATATTAGAGGTATCCTTACAAAGGATAGGGTGTCACTCTTTTTCATATTTAGTGACAAAGTCTTTCACATTTGCTATTATAGGTTCATCAACCATTTGTTTATCAGGTTCAACAGCTTTATTTGTACTTTCATTAACCATACTAGCTATCATAGAATGTTCCTTTATCTTAACTGGGAAAGGCATTTTCTCAATATAAGGTTTAGGTACAACATGATTAGTAGTATAAATTTCCGTATTTCTTGCAGGAACACTCTTAGCAATATCTTTATAAGGTTCATGATACTTATTCCACTTCTTTTTAGGCACTTCAATGTAGGAAGAAAAAGCCTTAATATAAGAAGCAATAGCTTGAGAGTCTAAACCATAAGCATTTTTAATATTTTGAAAGTCATCAGCTCTCATAAAAGATTCAATGCATTCATAATCATAATTTATACCTGACTTTCTACCTTTGTCATTCTCCCAAGCTTCAGCATTGTCTTGAATACGGTCTAAAAGGTCCCATTTAGTTTCTTCTTCCATGCGAGTGAATGGTCCAGCACAAGAAGCATCCAATAAATCTTTATCATGTAGAGGGAGCCTTGCATAAAAGTTGTTAAAAATAATATTGTTGGGGAGCTCATGAATGGGACATTTGAGCATTAGTAACTTCAATCTCCCCCAAGCTTGAGCTGTAATCTCTCCATCATGAGGCCAAAAGTTGTATATTTGATTCCGATCTTTATGAATCTCACTAGGAGGATAAAACTTTGAATAAAAGAGAGGAACTATTTCCTCCCATTCCAGAGCTTGACCATTCTTCAGCAGCTTATACCATTCCTCAGCTCTTCCTTTCAGTGATAATGAGAATAACTTCTTCTTAACTTGATCTGTAGTAATACCTGCACACTTGAACAACCCGCATAATTTGTGTATAAAGAGTAAATGATCACCGGGATGGACAGTTCCATCCCCAACATAGTAGTTATCCATAACACGATCAATAATTCTTGTAGGTATTTTGAAAACATCATTCTCGGCAGGTGGTGGCTTATCTACTACCTTAGCAGTGGTAGTAGCATTACCAAATAAGAAACTCAGCGAATTATCCATAACAAAAATAAAGCAACTAGCAGAACTAAACAATACTCACAGTAGAAGTTTCCTTTACCAGTTCCACTCTCCAATAGCGCTTCACTCCCCGGCAACGGCGCCAGAAAATAGTCTTGATGACCCACAAGTATAGGGGGCGTATCACAGTATTTTCGATAAGTAAGAGTGTCGAACCCAACGAGGAGCAGAAGGTGCTGGCTAGTGGTATGGATCAGGAATTCTCCGCAAATACTTAGCAAACGGATTTTTAGGGTTTTTCGATAAAGCAAGTAAACAAAGTACGAGTAAATAAAAGACAGTAGGAATAAATGCGGCAAGTGGTCCAATCCTTTAAGCAGAAAAGGACAAGCCGGTTGTATTACTTAAGATGACCAAACGTTCTCGAGGACACATGGGAAGACTGTCAAGTGATTCCGCTTCATATAGTTGATTAATCTTCTTTAGCTTGCTAAGTGTTGTGTGGGTGAACCTGTGCTAATGTACCGCCCATCCAAGACTAATACATACTTGTGATTATACCCCTTGCAAACATCCGTAAGTACAAGAAAGTAATTAAGGTAGAAACCTAACCACAACTTTAAACTCTAAGACCCTTACGTCCCTTGAGCAATGGTTTCCTAACGGGGGTTCAGGTTTCTGTCACTCCGGCAACCCCTACGATTAGTAGCCAAATACACAATGCATTCCCCTAGGCCCATATAGGTGAAGTGTCATGTAGTCGACGTTCACATGACACCACTAGAAGAAGTACACCACAACTTAAATAACAATCTATTGAATCTTTCTCAACGCAAGTCCACTACTAACATCAAGACTTCTCCCATGTCCTCAAGAACAAAACGAACTACTCACAAGACATCATATGGATCATGATCAGAGATGGAATAATGATGTATAACAATCTGAACATAAACAATAATTCAATGGTTCACTCAATAGCATCAACTACAAAGAGTAATCAACACCGGGAAAGTTTCCCCTATGAACTAATGCAAGATTCAACTCAATTATTACAGCAATATGGAGATGGTGATGAGGGTGCTGATGGTGAAGATGGTGGTGATGATGATGATGATGATCCCGATGAAGTCCAGCTTGATGGTGGTGTTGATGGCGACGATCTCCCCTCTCCAGGAAGGAATTCCCCCGACAGAAATATGTCTGCCGGAGAGATCTTTCTCTCTCGGTGTTTTCCGCCCCGCAGAGGCGGCGGAATCTTTCTATGGTCGCTCTCCGAGTCTTAAGGTTTTGGGAGGATGATATACGCTAGGGGGGAGAGCCAGAGGTGGGCCAGGGCGGCCACACCACCTCTTGTCGCGGCCTAGGGCTTCCCGCGCCATGGGGTGGTGTGGGCCCCCTGTGGCCCATCTCCACTCCGTCTTCTGGCATCCTTAGTCTTGTGGAAAAATAGGACTTTTCGTATATTTTCCTGGATTTTCTGATCTTCACGAATTTTGCCTCCAAATAGCACATATTCCATCAGAATCCTGACTGCAGCGGTCCATGCTCCAAAAGTCATCAACCCTGCAAAAATAGATGAAATAACATAAGTATCACCTCTCAAGATGAAATATATGAATGAATAATAGTGAATTAAGACATAGAATAGTGATGCAAAATGGACGTATCACCACCACATGCTGGATCATGTCGTCGAGGTCTATGTCAATGGCTCTGCCACAGAATGGGCAAAATAGTTCCCCCTATGGTAGAAAGGGATTTTCCCACATCGTAACCTCCTCAGCACATAGCGTCCCTTGTTGTCCCTAGAGTACTTGCTATCGTCCACTTCATCAGAAGTGTTGATTTTTAAGAACATAACTTAGATATCATGCATATGATTGAATTATATTACATCTCAAGAATTGACAACATGTATGTAAGACAATATTAAATTTATATCAAAGAGATGCATCTCAGTAATAGTTTGATCATTTCATATATCATTTCATCTCAACCAAATGAGAATTAATTGGATCAAAGTATATATAGAACAAAGATGTGGCCTCATAAGTTTCTCCAGGGATGGCATAAGCGAACCAAGTACCAATTACACAACCTATTGTTCTTGTAAATTGCCCCGAGTTCACTAACTCATCCCTGAAAAATGTGATACCAATGTGTTTGCCTCTCCTTTGGAGCAAATTTGAATCGTTGGCTACAATAGAAATTGAAATGTAATCCTACGAAACAATATTCAGGGATATAAATATTCATGTACAAAAACAATCCTAAATATTGTAATTATAAATAACAAAAAACCAAACAATCTTTAGGTACATATAGAAACAACTTATGATCAAAACCATGCATATACATATTCATCATACGAATCATTCAAAGATCGTAAATATAGTTCCATATGAGAATAAATCAAGGACCTCATGATTTTTTCCAGAGATGGAGTTGGTGAACCAAAGTACCAAAAACACAACCTATATTGTTTGTGTACATTGCAGCCTCAAGTTCACCAACCCATGCCTAAAAAAATGACACCAACAAATGTGTCACTACTTCACTCTTTTGGGGAAAAGTTCAATCATCGGCCTTAGTGAGAAACTGAAATGTAATTCTTATACACAATGAATGCATGCAATAACAATTCAAAGATCATAGTTCTATGAACGTAGAATAAATCTGGGAGGCTCATAAGTTTCTGCAGGGATGGCATTAGTGAACCAAGTACGAATTGCACAACCTATTATTCTTGTACATTGCCCCGGGTTCGCTAACTCATCCTTGAAAAAATCTGACACTAATGTGTCTGCCTCTCTTTTGGGGCAAATTTGAATTATTGGCCACAATAAGAAATTCAAATGTAACAAAAATAATCCTAAATATTGTAATTATAAATAACAAAAAACCAAATAATCTTCAGGTACATATAGAAACAACTTATGATCAAAACCATGCATATACACATATGCATCATACAAGTCATTCAATGATCAGAAATAATTCAAAGATCATATATATAGTTCCATATGAGAATAAATCAAGGGCCTCACAATTTTTTTTGGAGATGGAGTTGGAGACCCAAAGTACCAACAACATAACCTATATTTTTTGTGTACATTGCTGCCTCAGGTTCACGAACCCATCCCTAAAAAAAGACACCATCAGATGTGTCTCCCCTTGCACTCTTTTGGGGAAAATTTCAATCATCAGCCTCAATGAGAAACAGTTCAGAGATCATAGTTTATATGTGTAGAATAAATATGGGGCCTCATAATTTTTTTAGAGATGGAGTTAGAGAACCAAAGTACCAATTGCAAAACTTATATTGTTGTACATTGCCTCAGGTTCAATAACCATTCCTAAAAAAATTGACACCATCATATGTGTCTCCCCATGCATTCTTTTGGGGGAAATTTCAATCATTGGCCTCAGTGAGAAATAGTTCAAACATCATAGTTAAAATATCATAGCTCATATGTGTAGAATAAATCTAGGGCCTCATAAATATTTTAGAAATGGAGTTAGGTAACGAAAGTACCAATTGCATAACTTATATTGTTGTACATTGCTTCTGGTTCACTAACGATCCCTAAAAAATCTGACACCATCATATCTGTCTGCCCTTGCACTATTTTGGGGCAAATTTGAATCATTGGCCTCAAAAAGGAATAGAAATGTAATGTTATATGCATGTTGTGTATCGAAATCAACAATCAGCTAACAAACCCTAAAACCCCTAAACCAAATGTTACAGATCGATTAAATTTATAGCACGAAGAACTGTATGAACAAAAACAAGTTAAGAAAATTTAAATTTACTAGATGGAAAATGAGCATATCTAATCAAATCTCCAAAACAATCGACCATTCAAACCATATTTATTCCCTACTTCAAGAGCAAAATAATCTATAGACAATTGAGCAAATCCTACGTATGAACAGTGAAATATGCCTCTGCGACTAGAGAAGCTAGCAAAGTAGTACCTAAAACTCCTCATCGGAGACCTCCTCCTCAAACTCGTCCTTCTCCGTGATTGCGTAGATGATTTCTTGGTGGAGGATGGGGTAGTTGATGTAGAGCACCGGGTTTCCCCCGCCTGCCGCCACATGCCCCTCATCCAAATCTGACACTGACACCATGACGTTGTTGGCCACTTGCTTCTCAACGGCGATGTCGACTGGTTGGACGAAGCTCGAAGCCTCGACGGCGTGGTGAAGAGCGGCATGCGTACCTGGAGAAGCCATCTTTTCCTGCTTGGTGATGACCGAGCCATCTGCTATTGTGCCTCCAACTGGCTTCACCTTCAGCTCGTTTCCACGTGTAAGCTTCATGGCGCAGCTAGGGAGGGCGTTGGTGCAAGCGAAGGATCTTCGGCGCGCACAGAAGGTGCAGATTAGGGTTTTGTGACTAGAAAGATTAGAGAAAATGACATGAGCTCGTGGAAGAAGAAGTCCTGGCGGGTTGATATACGCGGGGGCGTTGGTTGTCCTTGAGTAGACACGTGGGTGTGGACTCGTGTGGGTTGGGGCTAGCACGATCTCCACTTTCTAACTGCATTAACAACACGCACATGCTTTCCTAAAAAACACGCATGCTACCTCGAGAACATGCACGCCGTCAGTTTTCGAGACGAGCGGCATAATGGTCCGCCTCAGTAGACACCTAGAGGCGATTAATATTTCTGACTAGCTGCAGTTGAGTGATCTAGAGAGACGTCCAATCATTTTCATCATTAGAGGTTCAATTTAGTGGCGGTTTCCTTTATCGAATGGTTGAGGGGGGACTCGTACTAGAGATAGTGTAGATTAAGAACCGGCTGAGATTATAGTTAGAGGCAGTCCAAAAATTACGACCACCTTAGGTTGATGAACACATCCAGTGATTTGTATTTTTGGGGTAAACCGGCTCTAGGCACAGTATCTAAGTAACGAGTTTGTACGAGTGTCTCATCTTCATCTCCTCTCTCTTTTCTCTCGTATCCTTCTTCTTCTTCTTCTAGAAACCGCTCTCCCTACCACTCCTGACCTTTCCAAACTCTGTCGTTAGCCAACGAACTCCGCAACCTCCGCCTCGATTCCCCCATCTCCCCTATAGATGAAATTCAAACGAAGCTTCCCTTATCAATGCCACTATCCATGCTATGTTTATCGCATGGTAGTCGTTGTTGATGTCGCCTCTGACCTTTCCTGAGATCCCTGGCCTTCCCCTTGCATATCTAGTGAGATCCAGATCTTCCTAGTACTCCTTGTTTTCCCGCTCGAGTGCCACAATCACTTGTCATCGATCATGATCGCCTGCCATGCTACTACATTGCCAACAAGGTTCCGGTGACCTTTTATTAGTGGTGTTTTGATTTTGGTTCCCCTTGAACTCCGAGTAAAACGCGCCCGCTAGCATAGACCTACATGTTGGAGATATGCCCAAGAGGCAATAATAAAAGTGATTATTATTATATCTTTGTGTTTATGATGAATGTTTACATCCCATGCTATAATTGTATTATGAGGAAACACTAATACATGTGTGTTTTGTAAACATGTAAGAGTCCCTAGTAAGCCTCTTGTTGAACTAGCTTGTTGATTGATTGATGATCATGGTTTCCTGATCATGGACATAAGGATGTGATTAATAACAAGGTTATATCATTAGGAGAATGATGTGATGGACATACACCCATAGTAAGCATAGCATAAGATCCAGTCATTAAGTTTGTATTGCTGTAAGCTTTTAAATGCATAGTAACCTAATCCTTCGACCATGAGGTTGTGTTAATCACCATCACCGAATGGGTACTTTGATGACATCAAACACCGCTTCGTAACTGGGTGGTCATAAAGGTGTCATTGGGTATTCTGAAAGTATGTGTTGAAGCGCATGGACCAAGATTGGGATTTGTCCATCCATATGACGGATAGATATGCTCTGGGCCCTCTCAGTGGAATGTCATCTAGTTAGCTTGCAAGCATGTGACTAGGTCACAAGGGATGACATGACACGGAACGAGTAAAGAGTACTTATCAGTAACGAGGTAGAACTAGGTATGGAGATACTTACGATCAAGCCTCGGATAAGTATAATATCGCGAGACAAAGGGAATTGGTTTCGTATGTAAATGGTTCAATCGATCATGAAGTCATCGTTGAGTATGTGGGAGCCATTATGGATCTCCAGGTCCCGCTGATGGTTATTGATAGAAGATGTGTCTCTGTCATGTCTGCATATTCACGAACCGTAGGGTGACACACTTAAGGTTCGAAGTTGTTTTAAGTAGATATGGAATGTGTGTTGGAGACCGAATGTTGTTCGGAGTCTCGGATTGGATTCGGGACATCACGAGGAGATCCAGAATGGTCCGGAGAATAAGATTCATATATTGGGGATCATTTTCTGAGTTAGGAAATGTTCTGGAGTATTTGTATGAGGGTTCTAGAAGGTTTCGGAATGTTCCGGAAGGTTCTGGAAGGTTTCTTGGAGTTTGCTTGAAAACCAAGGAAGGGATCAAGGAGTCCTGGTGGGTCAAGACTAGGAGTCGTGGGGGAGGAGGACTCCTCCCCCCTCCCCAATCCGCCTGCCCTAGAGGGAGGGGAGTCCTTGTAGGACTCCCCTCGCCATGGCGCCTCACCCCCTTTAAATAGAGGTGCAGGGGAGCCCCCTCCACCCCTGCTCCATAACTCCCAATCTCTGCCGCCTCTCTCCTCCTCCTTTCTTCTGCACAGGCATAGGCGAAGCCCTGCAGAATTCTCTACTCCACCACCACCACCACGTCGTCGTGCTGCTGTGATTCCGTGGAGAAGATCTACTACCTCCGCTGCTCGCTGGAACGAGGAGAGGAAGGTCTGCTTCGACTCCGCATGTGTGACCGACTGCGGAAGCGCTGCCAAAACGCGGCGCCGGAAGGATCGTCCACTTGACCAACTGCGGAAGCGCTGCTGGAACGCGATGCCGGAAGGATCGTCCACACGATATTGAGATCGGCAAGTGATCAACTCCATCAACCACGAGATCTAATCTCGTTAACGCTTTCGGATCTACGAGGGTTAGTTCCTATCTATCTCGTTGCACATGTCTAATAGATTAGATCTTGGCTTTTATCTAGATTAGATCTGGGTTTTGTCCGTTCTTGCGGTAGAAATTTTTGTTTTCCATGCTACGAACCCATCACTACATGCTCCGTTCCACAACATCCTTGGACGTGGTCGGGCCCTCAGGACTAGCAGGAAATAGCAGGAGGGGTGGAAGGACGTAAAAAGAGGGGGTGGCAGCGTGAGATAGGAGGAGGGGTGTTAGCGGCAGAAGGTAGCATGAGGAGTTGTCGGTGGACCTGATTGTTTGATGAGAGAGATGAGGTACAAGTAAAAGGAGAAGATATATGAGGGGATGACATGTTGGTCCATGTCCACCTCATCAATCAGCGCCACCGATAATCCCTCCCGCTACCTTCCACCTATAGCACACCCTCCTCCTACCTCCTACCGCCACCCCCTCTTCCTACTTCCCGCCGCCCCCTCCTGCTCTATCCCGCACCATTAATCATCCTCCTATACACTGAATACAATTACCAAGTACAGAGTGGATGTGGTAATCTAGTACTAAATCAGGTTTTATGTAATACTTGTATTCGGTATTGTAATGGATGTTGGAATTTGGTACAAAGTCGGTATGCTCCATGATGCACTAATCCTGGGATCGTGGTGTTTTGCATAATGGAATCCCGAATCGCTATTCTTGGGTCCCCATAGACTTGGTATCAGAGCCATCCTGACTTTAGGAGCGCCTAGTTAGCATGCACGTTAGACAAGGACCAAAAACTAAACCTATTTTCTAGACAAAGGGATGGATATGGTTATTTGCTAAAACAATGCTTATATCTCCTCCCCTCTATTTTGAAAACTACTTGCATTAATTATGTTTGTTCCTTGCATACTTAAAAACTTTACACACTGGTTAGTAACTCAGACTATCTAAAACAATTTGTGTAGATGGCCCTTGCCTTCACTAAGTTTCATCAAGTAGGAGTGGACCAACCACTCATGCTTTTTGAGATGGACTTGCTCGAGTTGTCTTAGCTTGTGGGATGCCCCGCGCCAGAGATGAAGGGTGCCATGATTCCCATGCCCATTTAGGGAGAGATAGCTTGTCTTGTGGTGTGCACTATGATAGATTGAAACCCAAGTTATAGAAAAGGAAGACAACTGGTATTATTCGTGTGGACCAGGACGCACTTGCTCACCTTGCATACCACCACCGTGAACAACTAGGAGGTATTCGTTTTCAGTTCTACAACTAGCATCACCAGGAGGGATACCCAGTCAATACCCTTCAGCACTTTTACTTTGTGCACCGCATGCAGTACATTGAGTATCTTATGCAGCACTCATAGATAGCCTTGGACCATACTCGCATAGATGTCGATCTTTAGAAGATGGAGCTAGCCGTGGTCTAGGAGAGATTGAAGGTTGCAGCTAGAGCACACCCAATCCCTATAGATAAATAGGGCCATGGTGACCATGCAAAGTGTCTCAAGAATAAGATGAATGACATGCAAACACTCGTAGTGACTATGGGGTCCGATATAGAGGACTTAGAGGAGGAGTGTGTTGAGCTCTGCAAGGAAAATGATGATCTTCTGGGAGATGATGATGATGCGGCCAACAAAGATGATTATGATATGGTGCCATAGAGTGATACGGAGGATGAAGACCATGCTGCAAAGGAGGAAGAAGACTCGTATGAGGTTAGCCTGAGGAGGAAGATCCTGAGAATATTATTCTAGAGCTGGAGGATGACCTTGCCAAGGTCATCATCTTTGAGCTCACTATTTCCCGCCGTAATGGAATCATCGACGAGTAGGTCTTGCGCTAGTCTCCTAGAGGATGTGAGGTAGATGTAGTGTCCCCTTTTGAGTGGCGACTATAATGGTTCCTCTTGTGTCTTTAGTATGTTGTTGTAGAACTAGTGCTATCGTAATGCTGAACTTAACTGTTGTATTCTTAAGTGGTTGTTTCTAGTCTAAGCTTACCTTGTGGTATCATGTTTCCCTTTTGTTTGTCAAGTAGTTTCTCAAGAGCATACCTTCCTCCAACCCTCTTAACCCTATACCTATGAGATGGTGTGCCCCTGCGGTCAACCACAACCACCCTCTCTGCCCGAGCCAACAATGGCTCAACTTCTGCATATGTTCATGGAAGATCGCAAAGCTGCCAGCGCCAAGCACCATGCCAATGTTGCATCTCTTCAACAACTCCAGCAAGTAGCCGCTCGGAACATCAACAACAAGGGAGAGGAGGGTCTGTGAGAGCCAGTGATACGTCCAAAGCGTATCTACTTTCCCAAACACTTTTGCTATTGTTTCTCCTCTAAACTTGTGTGATTTGGATACAACTAATGCGGACTGACGTTGTTTTCAGCAGAGTTGCCTTGGTGTCTAATTTTTGTGCAGAAAACCAACTATCAGGAAAAATCCGGGAAAATATGCCAAAAATCCTATTTCACCCGAAGACTCCAGGAGCTAGAATACGAGACGGAGAGGAGCCAGGGGTGGCCACACCACCTAGTGGCGCGGGCCAGGCCAGGCCACGCCAGGGGTGGTGTGGGCCCCCCAGGCACCCCCTTGGCCTCTCTCTTCTCCTATAAGGAGCCTTCTGACCTAAAAATTCCGGGGGGTTCGACGTTTTTCCAGAAGGAGTTCCGCTCCATCGCCATCACCAGATTCCACGAAACAGCACCAGAAACTCTGTTCTGGCACCCTGCCGAGACGTGGAATTGGAGGAGATCATCGCCATCATCATCACCATCGCTTCTCCATCGACCATCCATGTTTCCCCCATCTATGAGTGAGTAATCCCCCATTGTAGGCTATGGGGATGGTAGGGATTGGATGAGATCGTTCATGTAATGGCATCAGATTGTTAGGGCATGGTGCCTAGTATCTTTTATTGGTGCTTTGTGACTTTGTTGCGACTTGTTGTGCTTAATTCTTGTCACTAGGGCTTGAGTGCCATGATTTTAGATCTGAACATGTTATTGATTCATTATGATAGTATTGTTTTTGGTCTTATCTACAAGTTGTATACACACGTTGTCGTCCGGAACCAAAGGCCCCGAAGTGATAGAAATCGGGATAACCGGAGGGAATGGCTTTGATGTGAGGATCACATGTGTTCACGGAGTGTTAATGCTTTGCTCTGGTGCTCTATTAAAAGGAGCACCTTAATTGCCAGTAGTTCCCTAGAGGCCCCGCTGCAAACGGGCTGGCAGGACAAAAGATGTTGTGCAAGTTCTCATTGCGAGCACGTATGACTATATATGGAACACATGTCTAGGATTGTCTAGTACTTGGATGCTTTAACTTATTTATCTGCAATTGCCCTATGTTCTGATTGCTATGTGAATTGTCTTATCGATGCAACGCCCGTCCATCCATCCCTATGCCTACCGCACTCGAATCCCACTGTTTACTGCTATTGTTACTGTTGTCTTTACTTTACTACTGCTGTTACTTTACTATTCCTACTACAAAACTATTGCTACTGATAAACTGCTGTGAGCAAGATTTTTGTGGCGCCCCGCTAAAACTACTACTAGAAAATCGCTGTGTTTTCGTGCATTGCATCATCATGACCGCCTGCTCATGTCATCATGCCACATTGCATTTGAGCATCATCATCATGCATATGTTTTCCTAAAACTATTTTGTAAAAGCCTATCCTTGTTTTCTATTTGCCTCCCTCTTTATTTCAAATGTAAAACCTAGTCCTTCCGGATATTTTATTTTGTCTACAAACTATTTACAAGAAAATTTTGTTTTAAAAATAAAAATGAAACATTTTTTTATAAAACTAGGGGAGGCAGCCCACCGACCAGGCCCAAGTGGCCCAGCCGGCCAGCCACCTACCACCCCAGTCAGAGCCACGCCAAACCCTAATCTACACCCCATCCATCCCACCCAGCCACCGCCGCCAGCGCGCATAGAACCGCAGTCGCGTGCCGCACCCACTCTGCGCGCACACGCTGCCTTGACAGGGCCACACCAACACGACTCCGCATCGCGACACCCTCGCGCGCAGTACACCTAGCCCAGACCCACTCCTACACTGCTTTGCGTGACCGTCACGCTCGCAACCACCCTGCGAGCCCAGCCCCACCACGACCCGCGTCTCCGTCCTCGCCTCACGAGCGACGCGACCACCCACGCGATCCCCAGCCCATCCCCGAGTCCCCTGCCTCCTTCGATCCCACCAACCGCCACCGACCTCTCCTCTCCTCTCTGCCTCGCTGCTTCTCGTCTCACTCTCCGGGCGTCTCCCTCGTCGTCACCCTCCTCTTCACCGAGGCCGGTCAGCCTTGCAGCCAGCGGCCACCGCTGCCCTCTACGCGTCCCCAGCACACTGTCGAGCCTGACCCGAGCGCCGTCGCGATCTGGCTCCTCTCCGCCCAGAGCTCCACCCGGCCTCGCCCCTGCGACCGACGACCTTCCTCTTCCCCGTGACCTTTGTAGCGCGCCTCCTCCTGCTTCGGCCGCTGTTTGCCGTCGAGCCGCCAAGTGCCTCGCCTCCGGCCTCCGTCTCCCGTAGCCGCTCCCCTGGAGTTCCGGCACCGCTCGTCGTCCCCGACCTGCTCCTCGCATCGATCCCCAGCGCCTCGGCCCTGGGCTCACCTGCCACCGCTACAGCGGGCCGCCGCAGCGCCACGGGTCTGCCTCTGTTCCGTATGGCGCCGTCAGCCGCCATGGCCCTGGCGCCCCTCTGCTCTTCCCGCGGTCGTGTCCTTCTCTACAACCTCCTAGCGACCGTGTCTAGCCACCGATGTCCTTGCAGCTGCCAGATTCCTCCGCATCGCTCGTTTCCATGAGGCCCATCCTCGTGTGTTCCTCCTGCAGTGAACGTGAACCCTGGATATGTGTGTGTTTTAGATGTTTCCGTTTTCTGTCAGGCATGGCATCGCTGCTGAAAACTCCTGTACTCAAGTTTGTCTCGCGGCTATGCTTCCATCATCTGCCGTGTACAAGGTTTGTGTCACTCGGTATCTCAGGATCTTCGTACAGGGACGCTCACCGACAAGACCTCCCCGTTGACAAGCGAGACGGAATCCGAAGATCCCTGGCACGGAACGACATGATCTTCTTCATCGCTGCCAGACCCGTTCCCGGAGATGAAGCCCGATCCCGGTGCTCCGAGGGCCACGCCAAGACCCGGATCCGAAGACCACCAAGATCGTCACCGAAATGACAAGCACTTCACCGCGGAACACCGAGGTCGCCGAGGCAGAACACCAAGTTCTTCATCCCGCACGCCAAGACCGACTCGATGGCGCGGACCCGACGAGATCTTCGCGACGTCAAGATCGACACCGACCGGGGCGAATCCGATGCGCCCCCTGATGCCAAACCAAGTCCTTCTTCCCGGAACGCCAAGCTCTCCTTCCGTTGTCCAAGAACAATCCCGTCGAACCGAACCCCCAGATCCGGACCCTGAGACCCGACCTGAACCCTCGGAGCCCAATTTCACCGAACCCTATTTGTGACCCTTTCTGAGCCCCTATTTTTATAAATGAAATACAAACTTGTTGCATATTAAATTGTTCATGCTTGCAAACATCTCATCATGTGGGTTTGGGGGCATTATGTCGATTCACCTCATAATTAAATATGGAGCGCATATGCGGCCTATTCCTATCTATTAGCGCCTCCATTTAAAATTTGTGTAGCGAACTGATACCATGTTTCGCCTTGTTAAGACAACATTTAAAATGTGGGGTATCTAAACAACATAAACCATCTAATTAATTGTCGAGACTCTAGTTCCGCTTAATTTTGCATAGTTGCGTCGCATCTTCGCCATGCCATGCATCATATCATAATCATGCCGGATCTTCTGCCATGGTATTAAATATTGCATCCGATGTTTCTTCTAGTGTTTCCTTCTTCGCGGATTAGGCCGATGAGTGGACGCGAGTACCGACAAGTTCTCCGGATGATCTCCGGCAGTGTTTTCCAGGCGAGCATTCTCCTCCTTTCTACCTATTTTGCGTTTATAGTCTTTACTTCCTCCTGTTGATCTATTGCTATCCTTGTTGCGATGCTTTAGTTTCCGTGCACCAATTATATTCCTTGCATCCTCTATATTGCCTTGGACACATCCTATTGCCTGTTGTATGATAGATAGTCGGCCTTGCGTGTCGTAGTTGCTTGCTCAAGTGCTTCTTCGCATCGTTGTTGTCCCACCGTTGTTGGGAGGTTAGCACATGCTAAATGGTGGAGATGCTTTACGGTGGAGAGGACCATGACTTTAAATACAACTTGATTAAAATGCTAGAAATCTCTGTGTTTTCGTGCATTGCATCATCATGACCGCCTGCTCATGTCATCATGCCACATTGCATTTGAGCATCATCATCATGCATATGTTTTCCTAAAACTATTTTGTAAAAGCCTATCCTTGTTTTCTATTTGCCTCCCTCTTTATTTCAAATGTAAAACCTGGTCCTTCTGGATATTTTATTTTGTCTACAAACTATTTACAAGAAACTTTTGTTTTAAAAATAAAAATGAAACATTTTTTTATAAAACTAGGGGAGGCAGCTAGCCGACCAGGCCCAAGTGGCCTAGCCGGCCAGCCACCTACCACCCAAGTGAGAGCCACCCCAAACCCTAATCTACACCCCATCCATCCCACCCAGCCGCCACCACTAACGCGCATAGACCCGCAGTCGCGCGCCGTACCCACTCTGCACGCACACGCTACCTTCACACGGCCACGCCAGCGCGACTCCGCATCGCGACACCCCCGCGCACAGTACACCTAGCCTAGACCCACTCCTGCACTGCTTTGTGTGACCGTCACACTCGCAACCACCCCGCGAGCCCGGCCCCACCACGACCCGTTTCTCCATCCTCGCCTCGTGAGCAACGCGACCACCCACGCGATCCCCACCCGATCCCCGAGTCCCCTGCCTCCTTCGATCCCACCAACCGCCACCGACCTCTCCTCTCCTCTCCGCCTCGTTGCTTCTCGTCTCCCTCTCCGGGCGTCTCCCTCGTCGTCGCCCTCCTCTTCACCGAGGCCGGCCAGCCGCGCAGCCAGCGGCCACCGCTGCTCTCTACGCGTCCCTAGCGCCCCGTCGAGCCTGACCCGAGCACTGTCGCGATCTGGCCCCTCTCCGCCTAGAGCTCCACTCGGCCTCGCCCCTGCGACCGATGATCTTCCACTTCCCCGCGACCTCTGCAGCGCGCCTCCTCCTGCTTCGGCCGCTGTTCGCCGTCGAGCCGCCAAGTGCCTCGCCTCCGGCCTCCATCTCCCGCAGCCGCTCCCCTGGAGTTCCGGCACCGCTCGCCGTCCCCGACCTGCTCCTTGATGGGTTCGTAGCATGGAAAACAAAAAATTTCTACCGCAAGAACAAACAAAACCCAGATCTAATCTAGATAAAAGCCAAGATCTAATCTATTAGACATGTGCAACGAGATAGATCTGCACTAACCCTTGTAGATCCGAAAGCGTTACGATATTGGATCTCGTGGTTGATGTAGTCGATCACTTGCCGATCTCAAGATCGAGTGGACGATCCTTCCGGCGCCGCGTTCCGACAGCGCTTCCGCAGTCGGTCACACGTGCGGAGTCGAAGCAGACCTTCCTCTCCCCGTTCCAGCGAGCAGCGGAGGTAGTAGATCTTCTCCACAGAATCCCAGCAGCACGACGGCGTGGTGGTGGTGGTGGAGTAGAGAATTCTGCAGGCCTTCGCCTAAGCCTGAGCAGAAGAAAGGAGGAGGAGAGAGGCGGTACGGTTTGGAGTAGTCGAGGGAGCCAGCGGGTGGCGCCTCCACCCCTCTATTTAAAGGAGGGAGGCGCCATGGGAGGGGGAGTCCTAGTAGGACTCCCCTCCCTTCCTTGGCCGGCGGATTGGGAGGGGGGAGGAGTCCTCCTCCCCCACGACTCCTTGTCTTTCCCCACAAGGACTCCTTGATCCTTTCTTGGTTTTCAAGCAAACTCCAAGAAATCTTCCAGAACCTTCCGGAACATTCCGAAACCTTCTAGAATCCTCATACAAATACTCCGGAACATTTCCTAACACAGAAAATGGTCTCCAATATATGAATCTTATTCTCCGGACAATTCTGGATCTCCTCGTGATGTCCCGGATCCAATCCGAGACTCCGAACAACATTCGGTCTCCAACGCACATTCCATATCTACTTAAAACAACTTCGAACCTTAAGTGTGTCACACTACGGTTCGTGAATATGCAGACATGATGAAGACTCCTCTCCGATCAATAACCATCAGCGGGATCTGGAGATCCATAACGGCTCCCACATACTCAACGATGACTTCGTGATCGATAGAACCATTTAACATACGGAACCAATTCCCTTTGTCACGCAATACTATACTTATCCGAGGTTTGATCGTCGGTATCTCCATACCTAGTTCTACCTCGTTACTGACAAGTACTCTTTACTCGTTCCGTGATATGTCATACCTTGTGACCCAGTCACATGCTTGCAAGCTAATCAGATGACATTCCACCGAGAGGGCCCAGAGCATATCTATCCGTCATATGGATGGACAAATCCCAATCTTGGTCCATGCGCTTCAACACATACTTTCAGAATACCCACTGACACCTTTATGACCACCCAGTTAAGAAGTGGTATTTGATGCCATCAAAGTACCCATCCGGTGATGGTGATTAACACAACCTCATGGTCGAAGGATTAGGTTACTATGTATTTTAAATCTTATAGCAAATGAACTTAATGACTTGATCTTATGCTATGCTTACTATGGGTGTGTGTCCATTACATCATTCCTAATGATATAACCTTGTTATTAATGACATCCAATGTCCATGATCAGGAAACCATGATCATCCATTAATCAACAAGCTAGTTCAACAAGACGCTTACTAGGGACTCTTATATGTTTACAAAACACACAAGTATTAGTGTTTCCTAATAATACAATTATAGCATGGGATGTAAACATTCATCATAAACACAAAGATATAATAATAACCACTTTTATTATTGCCTCTTGGGCTTATATCCAACAGTCTCCCACTTGCACTAGAGTCAATAATCTAGATTACATGGTAATATACCTAACACCCATGGCGTTCTGGTGCTGGTCATGCTTTTCTCTAGGGAGAGGTTTAGTCAACGGATCTGCCACATTCAGATCAATGTGTACTTTGCAAATCTTTATGTCACCATCTCGGACATACTCGCGAATAGCGTGGAAACGTAGCTTGATGTGCTTCAGCTTGCTATGTGACCTTGGCTCCTGTGCATTAGCTATGGCACCTGTGTTGTCACAGTAGATGGCCATCGGGTCCAACGCACTAGGAACCACGCCAAGTTCAGTAATGAATTCCTTCATCCATATGGCTTCTTGTGCAGCCTCCGAAGCATCTATGTATGCCGATTCAGTTGAAGATTTCGCCACAACGCTTTGCTTCGCACTCCTCCAACTCACTGCAGCACCATTCAAAATAAATACATATCCCGACTGTGACTTCGAGTCATCCGGATCGGTGTTCCAACTAGCATCGGTGTAACCGTTTACAACAATCTGTTCATCACCTCCATAAGAAAGAACCATATCCTTAGTCCTATTTAGGTACTTTAGGATATTCTTGACCGTTGTCCAGTGCTCCGTTCTAGGATCACTTTGATATCTGCTAGTCAAACTAACAACATGTGCTATATCCGGTCTTGTACACAGCATGGCATACATGATAGAACCTATGGCCGAGGCATAGGGAATATTATTCATTTTCTCTCTATCTTCTGCCGTAGCTGGACTTTGAGTCTTACTCAAGGTCTTACCTGACAACATGGGCACGAACCCTTTCTTGCTATTTTCCATTCTAAACTTCTTTAGAACTTTGTCTAAGTATGTACTTTGTGAAAGCGCTATTAGGCGTCTTGATCTATCTCTATAAATCTTGATGCCTAGAATATATGCCGCTTCGCCAAGATCCTTCATTGAAAAACTATTATTCAAATAGGCTTTGACACTATTAAGAAGTTCTATATCATTCCTAATCAATAATATGTCATCTACATATAGTACTAGGAATTCTACAGAGCTCCCACTCACTTTCTTGTAAATACAAGCTTCTCCATAAGTTTGTATAAATCCAAAGTTTTTGATTACTTTATCAAAACATTGATTCCAACTTCAGGATGCTTGCTTCAGTCCATAAATGGAGCGCTGAAGTTTGCATACCTTGTCAGCATCTTTAGGATCGACAAAACCCTTGGGTTGTACCATATACAACTCTTCCTCAATGTCACCATTAAGGAACGCCGTTTTGACATCCATCTGCCAAATCTCATAATCGAAATGTGCAGAAATTGCTAACAAAATCCTTACAGACATTAGCTTCGCTACTGGTGAGAATGTCTCATCATAGTCAACTCCTTGAATTTGTCGGAACCCTTTCGCGACAAGTCGAGCTTTATAGACGGTAACATTACCATCAGCATCTGTTTTTCTCTTGAAAATCCATTTGTTCTCGACAGCCTTACGGTCATCCGGTAAGTCCACCAAAGTCCACACTTGGTTTTCGTACATGGATCCCATTTCGGATTTCATGGCTTCTAGCCATTTATCGGAATCTGGGCTCACCATAGCTTCTTCATACGTCGCAGGGTCATCAGCGTTGTCCACCAACATGACGTTCAAGGCAGAGTCATACCAATCAGGAGTGGTACGAACCCTCGTTGACCTACGAGGTTCAGCAGTAACTTCGTTTGAAGTTTCATGATCATCATCATTAGCTTCCTCTCCAATTGGTGCAGGCAGCACAAAAACATCTTCCGGTGCTGTGCTACTCTCAAATCCGAGAGAAGGTTCAATAACCTCATCGAGTTCTACTTTCCTTCCAGTCACTTCCTTCGAGAGAAACTCCTTCTCAAGAAAGGATCCATTTTTGGCAACGAAAACTTTGCCTTCGGATCTATGATAGAAGGTATACCCAATTGTTTCTTTAGGGTATCCTATGAAGACGCATTTCTCCGCTTTGGGTTCAAGCTTATCAGGTTGTAACTTCTTTACATATGTTTCGCAACTCCAAACTTTAAGGAACGACAACTTAGGTTTCTTAGCAAACCACAATTCGTACGGTGTCGTTTCAACGGATTTAGATGGTGCCCTATTTAAAGTGAATGCGGATGTCTCTAATGCATAGCCCCAAAACGATAGCGGTAAATCTGTAAGAGACATCATAGACCGAACCATATCAAAGAGAGTTCGATTACGACGTTCCGACACACCATTACGCTGTGGTGTTCCCGGTGGTGTCAACTGCGAAAGTATTCCACATTTCTTTAAATGCATGCCAAACTCATAACTTAGATATTCACCTCCGCGGTCAGAACGCAGAAATTTAATCTTCTTGTTACGATGATTTTCCACTTCACTTTGAAATTCCTTAAACTTCTCGAAAGTTTCGGACTTATGTTTCATAAAGTAGACATACCCATATCTACTTAAGTCATCCGTGAAAGTGAGAACATAACGATATCCACCACGCGATGCTACACTCATTGGACCGCACACATCGGTATGTATTATTTCCAATAAGTCTGTAGCTCGCTCCATTGTACCAGAGAATGGAGTCTTAGTCATTTTTCCCATTAGACATGCTTCACATCTTTCAAGTGATTCAAAATCAAGTGATTCAAGAAGTCCATCAGAATGGAGTTTCTTCATACGCTTCACTCCAATGTGACCAAGACGACAGTGCCACATGTATGTAGAATTATCATTCAATTTTATTCGTTTAGCATCTATGTTGTGAACATGTGTATCACTACTATCGAGATTCAATAAGAATAAACCATTCATCTCAGGTGCATTACCATAAAAGATATTACTCATATAAATTGAACAACCTTTATTCTCAGACTTAAAAGAGTAACCGTCTCGCAATAAACAAGATCCAGATATAATGTTCATGCTTAACGCAGGCACCAAATAACAATTATTCAAATTTAAAACTAATCCCGAAGGTAGATGTAGAGGGAGCGTGCCGACGACGATCACATCAACCTTGGAGCCATTTCCAAAGCGCATCGTCACCTCGTCTCTTGCCAGTCTTCGCTTATTCCGCAGCTCCTGTTTTGAGTTACAAATATGAGCAACCGAACCAGTATAAAATACCCAGGCACTACTACGATTACTAGTAAGATACACATCAATAACATATATATCAAATATACCTTTCTTCTTGATGTTGCCATTCTTCAGATCTGCCAGGTACTTGGGGCAGTTACGCTTCCAGTGACCAGCACCTTTGCAGTAGAAGCATTCAGTTTCAGGCTTGAGACCAGCCTTGGGCTTCTTTGCAGGTGCGACAGCTTTGTTGCCGAACTTCTTGAATTTGCCCTTGTTCTTAGGCTTGCCCTGTCTCTTGAAATTGGTGGTCTTATTGACCATCAACACTTGGTGCTCCTTCTTGATCTCCACTTCAGCAGTTTTCAGCATGGACGATAGTTCATGCAACGTCTTGTTCATGCAGTGCATATTGTAGTTCATCACAAAGTTCTTATAACTCGGTGGCAGTGATTGGAGGAGACGGTGAATCCCTAACTCATTAGGAATCGATATCCCCAACTCTTGGAGCTTGTTTGCGTACCCAGACATGGTGAGCACGTGCTCGCTAATGGAGCTACCCTCTTCCATCTTACAGTTAAAGAACTTTTCGGAGGCCTCATAGCTCTCCATGGCCGCGCGAGTCTCAAAAATGAGCCTGAGCTCCTTAATGATCTCGAACGGGTCGTGGTGCTCAAAACGCTTCTGAAGCTCCGCTTCTAAACCGTACAGGATGGCACACTGAACTGTGGAGTAATGATTTTTCCGAGTGGCGTAAACATTCTTTACGTCATCGGTGGCATCTTCTGCAGGTGGGTCACCTAGCGGTGCTTCGAGCACATAGGTCAACTGACCAGCCCTGAGGACGATCTTCAGTCCCCGGAACCAGTCCGTGAAATTGCTTCCATTGTTCTTAAGCTTTTCTTTCTCTAGGAATGCATTGAAATTGATGGAGGGGGTCGCCATAATCTACAACAAATTTGCAAGCAGTTTAGACTAAGTTTATGATAAATTGAGTTCAAATTTAATTCTTAAATTAACTAGGTGAACTCCCACTCAAAACAACATCCCTCACATTGTCTTAGTGATTACACGAACCAAGTCCACTACACCAAGTCCGATCTTCACGAGAGAAGATGTAGTTTCATCGGCGAACAATCTTCATGTTCATCATATCATTTATATGACTCATGCTCTACCTTTCGGTATTCCGTGTTCCGAGACCATGTCTGTACATGCTAGGCTCGTCAAGATTAACCTTAGTTTCCGCATGTGCAAATCTAGCTTGCACCCGTTGTATGCACACGTAGAATCTATCACATCCGATCATGACGAGATGGTTCGAAACGACGAGTCTTAGCAACGGTGCCAACTAAGGGTGAACACTTTATTACTTGATATTTAGTGAGAGGGATCATCTTATAATGCTACCGTCGCGATCTAAGCAATACAAGATGCATAAAGGATTAACATCACAGGCAATTCATAATTAGTGTGATATGATATGGCCCTTTCTTCTTGCGCCTTTGATCTCCATCTCCAAAGCACGGACATGATCTCCATCATCACCAGCATTGCGTCAAGGTCAGTGGCGCCGCTTCATGGTTGTCCATCATCACTAGCAACTATTACAACTACTTGGAATAAAGCTATTACAAGATGAATAGACATGCAGGTCTTAACAGAATTAAAGACAACCATTAGGCTCCTGCCGGTTGCCATATTACAACAAGGATCATTTCATACATCAAATACAATCACAATCACATGATGGCCATATCACATCACAAAACCCCTGCAAAAACAAGTTAGACGCCTCTAATTTTCTTTGCATGTTTTATGTGGTTTGGGGCTTTCGAATAAGAACGGATCTTACCTACGAAACTGAACCACAATGTTGATACAAGTGCTATCAAGTGCAAAGTGTAAATTAGATCTATACTATGATGGGAGAGACAAACACCCGCAAAGTCACTTATGCAAAGCAAGTTACACGTCAAGCATGGAGCAAGTCTCATGTGCGATGACATGTAAGGTTAGCCCGAGCCGCTTCATTCCACCATACCGCAAGATGCAAAGTACACAAAGCAAAAGACGGCACGAGCACCAACGCCCACAAAACCATTGTGTTCTACTCGTGCAATAGATCTACGCATAGATACGGCTCTGATACCACTGATGGGTTCGTAGCATGGAAAACAAAAAATTCCTATCGCAAGAACGAACAAAACCCAGATCTAATCTAGATAAAAGCCAAGATCTAATCTATTAGACATGTGCAACGAGATAGATCTGCACTAACCCTTGTAGATCCGAAAGCGTTACGAGATTGGATCTCGTGGTTGATGTAGTCGATCACTTGCCGATCTCAAGATCGAGTGGACGATCCTTCCGGCGCCGCGTTCCGGCAGCGCTTCCGCAGTCGGTCACACGTGCGGAGTCGAAGCAGACCTTCCTCTCCCCGTTCCAGCGAGCAGCGGAGGTAGTAGATCTTCTCCACGGAATCCCAGCAGCACGACGGCATGGTGGTGGTGGTGGAGTAGAGAATTCTGCAGGGCTTCGCCTAAGCCTGAGCAGAAGAAAGGAGGAGGAGAGAGGTGGCTAGGGTTTGGAGTAGTCGAGGGGGCCAAGGGGTGGCGCCTCCACCCCTCTATTTAAAGGAGGGAGGCGCAATGGGAGGGGTGTCCTAGTAGGACTCCCCTCCCATCCTTGGCCGGCGGATTGGGAGGGGGAGGAGTCCTCCTCGCCCACGACTCCTTGTCTTGCCCCACAAGGACTCCTTGATCCTTTCTTGGTTTTCAAGCAAACTCCAAGAAATCTTCCAGAACCTTCCGGAACATTCCGAAACCTTCTAGAATCCTCATACAAATACTCCGGAACATTTCCTAACTCAGAAAATGATCCCCAATATATGAATCTTATTCTCCGGACAATTCCGGATCTCCTCGTGATGTCCCGGATCCAATCCAAGACTCCGAACAACATTCGGTCTCCAACGCACATTCCATATCTACTTAAAACAACTTCGAACCTTAAGTGTGTCACCCTACGGTTCGTGAATATGCAGACATGATGAAGACTCCTCTCCGATCAATAACCATCAGCGGCATCTGGAGATCCATAACGGCTCCCACATACTTAACGATGACTTCGTGATCGATAGAACCATTTAACATACGAAACCAATTCCCTTTGTCACGCGATACTATACTTATCCGAGGTTTGATCGTCGGTATCTCCATACCTAGTTCTACCTCGTTGACAAGTACTCTTTACTCGTTCCATGATATGTCATACCTTGTGACCCAGTCACATGCTTGCAAGCTAATCAGATGACATTCCACCGAGAGGGCCCAGAGCATATCTATCCATCATATGGATGGACAAATCCCAATCTTGGTCCATGCGCTTCAACACATACTTTCAGAATACCCAATGACACCTTTATGACCACCCAGTTATGAAGTGGTGTTTGATGCCATCAAAGTACCCATCCGGTGATGGTGATTAACACAACCTCATGGTCGAAGGATTAGGTTACTATGTATTTTAAAGCTTATAGCAAATGAACTTAATGACTTGATCTTATGCTATGCTTACTATGGGTGTGTGTCCATTACATCATTCCTAATGATATAACCTTGTTATTAATGACATCCAATGTCCATGATCAGGAAACCATGATCATCCATTAATCAACAAGCTAGTTCAACAAGAGGCTTACTAGGGACTCTTATATGTTTACAAAACACACAAGTATTAGTGTTTCCTAATAATACAATTATAGCATGGGATGTAAACATTCATCATAAACACAAAGATATAATAATAACCACTTTTATTATTGCCTCTTGGGCATATCTCCAACACTCCTCGTGTCGATACCCGGCGCCTCGGCCCTGAGCTCACCTGCCACCGCTACAGCGGGCCGCCGCAGCGCCACGGGTCTGCCTCTGTTCCGTATGGCGTCGTCAGCCGCCATGGCCCTGGCACCCTTCTGCTCTGCCCGCGGTCGTGTCCTTCTCTACAACCTCCTTGCGACCGTGTCTAGCCACCGATGTCCTTGCAGCTGCTAGATTCCTCCGCATCGCTCGTTTCCACGAGGCCCATCCTCGTGTGTTCCTCCTGCAGTGAACGTGAACCCTGGATATGTGTGTGTTTCAAATGTTTCCGTTTTCTGTCAGGCATCACATCGCTGCTGAAAACTCCTGTAGTCAAGTTTGTCTCGCGGCTATGCTTCCATCATCTGCCGGGTACAAGGTTTGTGTCACTCGGTATCTCAGGATCTTCGTATAGGGACGCTCATCGACAAGACCTCCTCGTTGACAAGCGAGACGGAATCCGAAGATCCCTGGCACGGAACGACATGATCTTCTTCATCGCCGCCAGACCTGTTCCCGGAGACGAAGCCCGATCCCGGTGCTCCGAAGGCCACGCCAAGACCCAGATCTGAAGACCGCCAAGATCGTCACCGGAACGATAAGCACTTCACCGCGGAACACCGAGGTCGCCGACGCAGAACGCCAAGTTCTTCATCCCGCACGCCAAGTTCTTCATCCCGCATGCCAAGACCGACTCGATGGCATGGACCCGACAAGATCTCCGCGACGTCAAGATCGACACCGACCGGGGCAAATCCGATGCGCCCCCTGACGCCAAACCAAGTCCTTCTTCCCGGAACACCAAGCTCTCCTTCCGTTGTCCGAGAACGATCCCGTCGAACCGAACCCCCAGATCCGGACCCTAAGACCCGACCCGAACCCTCGGAGCCCAAGTTCGCCGAACCATATGTGTGACCCTTTCTGAGCCCCTATTTTTATAAATGAAATACAAACTTGTTGCATATTAAATTGTTCATGCTTGCAAACATCTCATCATGTGGGTTTGGGGGCATTATGCAGATTCACCTCATAATTAAATATGGAGCGCATATGCGGGCTATTCCTGTCTATTAGCGCCACCATTTAAAATTTGTGTAGCGAACTGATACCATGTTTCGCCTTGTTAAGACAACATTTAAAATGCGGGGTATCTAAACAACATAAACCATCTAATTAATTGTCGGGACTCTAGTTCCGCTTAATTTTGCATAGTTGCATCGCATCTTTGCCATGCCATGCATCATATCATAATCATGCCGGATCTTCTGCCATGGTATTAAATATTGCATCCGGTGTTTCTTCTAGTGTTTGCTTCTTCGCGGATTAGGCCGATGAGTGGACGCGAGTACTGACAAGTTCTCCGGATGATCTCCAGCAGTGTTTTCCAGGCGAGCATTCTCCTCCTTTCTACCTATTTTGCGTTTATAGTCTTTACTTCCTCCTGTTGATCTATTGCTATCCTTGTTGCGATGCTTTAGTTTCCGTGCACCAATTATATTCCTTGCAGCCTCTATATTGCCTTGGATACATCCTATTGCCTGTTGTATGATAGATAGTCGGCCTTGCGTGTCGTAGTTGCTTGCTCAAGTGCTGCTTCGCGTCGTTGTTGTCCCACCTTTGTTGGGAGGTTGGCACATGCTAAATGGTGGAGATGCTTTACGGTGGAGAGGATCATGACTTTAAATACAACTTGATTAAAATGCTGGAAATAGTTATAACTAATGTAGAGGCATTGGTGGGCAATAGCAAATATTTGGTTTTTTAACCGCTCACTTGTGTCCCGTAGGCCCCGAGTACTTGATACATGTTCCTTGACTATCGCATTATCCGCATATGGGACCATGAATCCCCTTAGCCAGAGCTTGATTCATTTCTTATTTCTTGGGGCCACAAAGAAGTTTGGGGCTTTATTACTATCCTGTACCTATGCCATGCTTTACTGCTTTATTTAAGATTGTGCGTGGAGCACCTGTACTGTTTTGGATCGTGACACGTTTTCGCTGTATCGACAAGCCCAGTCACACTTTCGGGTTCCCAGTCGTTTACCGCCGTCCACACAAACCCTAGGTCCGTCTCGGAGCCGGCCAACTTCGTTGCGGGTAGCTTAGTGGGGTGGCCCCCTGAAATATTTTATGAATCCTGTGATTGCTTTGTCATGAAAGCCTTGTTGGGTTTTGATTTGGTTTTTCCGAGGTTGATCGTGTGTGTGTTGCTATTTGTGCACCCCTGCAGGGTAAATCTTTCTGAAAACCGTGTCCGCGGTTATGGACGACTTGGAGCACATTATCTCGATCATAGACAAGCATAACTAAAGTAGTGCTATAAATTTGACTTAATATGTGACTAGTAATCAACTTCACTACAATGGAATGGATAATAAAAGTGCCAACAACTGGTGGAACTGGGGTGTATCGTGTCATGTTATACCTGCCTAGTAAGTATCTCAACTCCAATGGAATGAAATAAAAGTGCCAACAACTGCTGGGTTTGGGATCTCACATGCTAATTGTATCTGACTAGTAAGTACTGCAACTACAACTGAATGGTTAACTAAAACTGCCCACTACTTATGCTATCAGGATGACGCATTCTATCTATATCTGACTAGTAAGTGCTTCAACTATAATTGAATGAATAAAACTGCCAAATGTGTGAGTTCCTCGGTTTGACTTCCTCGTTTGGTTTCGAGGGGGAATACCAGGATGGGTATGATTGGTGTTACTATCAGGTTGGATCCGGATAGGTCTTTCTTATCCCTCTCTAATAGCCGATGGTTGTATTGAGTCTCTATAGGTTGTTTAGTGCATGCTTCGCTGCCGCTTCAGTCCACCATACCTATGTAGGCGAGAGCCGCCAAATTCTAGCCTCGCCGTGTACTGGCCTCAGTACTGACGCTCCTCTATTTCCTTTGCCCATTGTCGGCACCCCTTTTGTTTTAGCAGGTTTGAGATCGACGTCATTAGCAGGGTTACTCTTCCGGCTTGGCCTGGACAGGGTTATGGACGCCATTGGTTATTCTTCAGGACTCTTAGCCCCATTTGCATCTTGTCCGTAGTCGGATACTCTATCGTTTTCAAGGTGATTTTGATATTTGTATAGTATATCTGTATTCTTGAATCTTGGAGTCGTTGTTGTATATATATATATGTTCTGTGGGTTCCATCGTGGACTAATGTGTAATGGTATTACTTCGTTCTCCACCCGCTCGCTAGTGCCTGGTGGGCGTCCTTGAATCGTTTCTATGCGAGTTTGGCGGGAAGCGCTAAAACTTGCATAGGGCCGATTCGAGGGTGTTACAATTGTTTCCAGGTGCAACTGAATGACAACTCAGTTGTTAAGGCTTATAAATATTCGTTGGCTCCCCTTGTGTCGAATCAATAAATTGGGTTTCACTTCGCTCGAAAATACTGCGATACACCCCCTATACTTCTGGGTCATCAAGACTATTTTCTGGCGCCGTTGCCGGGGAGCATAGCTTTATTTATCAAGTTCACTTGGATTCTCTATTGTTCGCTGCTATCCATCCATCATGGGTAAGTCTCGTGATGGCAAAGTTCCTATTTTACCATCCACTACAAGAAGAGGTACGGTTCTGAACACCTCTGCTGCTCTTGATTCACCGTCTGTTATAAGTAAGCTCGTTACACCACCACATACACATGCTACACACACTGCTACTACTACTGAATCTGAAACTTCTGATGCTTATGATGCTGCTTTTATTGTGCTTGATAAGAGTGGTTCATTAGGTCCTTTCCTAGATGCTACGATTGCTAGAACTATAGTTGGAAATACCGAAACTCCTAATGAAGACACTACAACACCTATTAGCTCACCTGAGTCTAGTGAGAGTTATGATATTGAAGATGGTTATGTTGAGATGACCGATGAATTTATTAAAGAATGTAAAAACACCCATGATAGGAGCGCTGCTAAGAGTCTCCTTGAGAGGCGTACTATTAGAGCCAAATTGTCTCCTATTGCTAAGCTTGCTGCTTCTCCCATAAACATTATAGATGAAAATTATGATTTCTCCCTCGATCTATCTTACATAGCTATTGTCGAGAAAGAACATTTTTGTGGGACTAAAAATGAAAGTGCAGTAGCACATATGAATGAACTTTCTACCATGAGTGGCTTGTTTTCTGATGATATTAAGATGCGTACTTACTTTGTTGCTAAGATTTTCCCCTTTTTGCTAAAAGGAGAAGCTAAAACTTGGTTTAGTAATTTACCTCCTGGATCTATTGATAGCCCTGAGTGCTTGATTAGTACTTTCCTGCAGAAATATTTTCCTCCTAGTGCTAGACATACTATTTTGCAGGAACTTTTTGATTTTAAACAGGGAGAAAAAGAGGTATTGCCTGAATCTTGGGCAAGGTTTTGTGCTTTGATTCATGCACAAGCTGGAAGTCCATTACCTAAGAATGAGCTTCTTGATATATTTTATAATGGACTCACTGAAGAATCTAGGACATACCTAGATAGTTGTGCTGATTGTGTTTTCAGGAATAGGACTCCTAAGGAAGCTGAGGAATTAATGGCTAAAATAAGTAAGAACTATGAAGATTGGACTCCTCCTAAACAAGCTATACCTGAAGTAATTGTACCTGAACCATCTATTCCGGTGCCTATTCCAACATCAAAGAAGAGGGGAGTTATTGAATTAAATGATGAAGTGATGAAGGAAGCAACGAAATGTCTTAAGGAGAAGGGAATTAAAGTTGCAGATGTCAAGAATTTACCTCCTATAGAAGAATTATGTAAGCCTATTCCCTACTCATCCACTATTGAGGTACACTCTCTCCAACACTTTGATGAAGGTGATATCCCTTACTCTAAACCTCCTGATCAATGCTTAGAAGAATTCGATATCTTTATTGTTAAGCAAGATAAGTTTAATAAAAGGGTGCAAAATCATCTAATGGAAAACACTAGAGCTATTGTTGAGTTGAAAGATATTGTGGAAAGAACCTCTAATGATGTTAAAATGATTGTTAAACACTTTCAAATGGTTCAAACTCAAATAGATCAACTCGTTAATGTGCAAAAAGACTTGCTAGTTAATGCTGCTAAAGAAAAACATGCTTATGAAATAAGAACTAGAAGTGGTGCTGCTACCCAGGATCCTCTATATCCTGTGGGGCATCCCAAAAGAATTGAGCAGGACTCTCAACAAGCTGAAAATAGAGGCTCTACTCATAAGAAAAGGAAAAAGAAACATAAAACTGTTTTAGAACCCTCTGAACCTGCTATAGATCCTAATCGTATATCTATCTCTGATGCTGAAACTAAAAGTGGTAATGAAGAAAAGGAAGTTCCTAATGAAGAAAAAGTTGAAGAAGAACCTGAAAACCACACTAAGAATACTAAATACACCAAAGAATATTTTATTGCTAAGAAACATGGTAGTGAAAGAGAGCCTTGGGTCCAAAAACCTATGCCTTTCCCTGATAAGAAACACAAGTCTAAGGAAGATGAACACTATAATAAGTTTTGTGAGTGGATGAAACCTTTATTCCTGCAAATTCCTTTGACTGATGCTATTAAATTGCCTCCTTACTCAAAGTATATGAAGGATATTGTCTCGAATAAAAGGAAGATCCCTAGTGAAGAAATTGTACTTTGCTTGATAATTATTCTTTCAATGGTAAGGTTCCTAAGAAACTTGGAGACCCAGGGATTCCAACTATCCCTTGCTCTATTAAGAACAGTTATGTTAGAACTGCTTTGTGTGACTTGGGAGCTGGAGTTAGTGTTATGCCTTTCTCTCTCTATAAGAGGCTTCAGCTTGAAAAATTAATACCAACTGATATATCTTTGCAAATGGCTAATAAATCTACCACTATTCCTATGGGTATATGTGAGGATGTACCTGTTCAGGTGGCTCGCAATTGTTTGATATTAACTAATTTTGTTGTGCTTGAAATGCCTGGAGATGATAATATGTCTATTACTCTTGGGAGACCTTTTCTTAATACTGCAGGAGCTGTTATTAATTGTAATCAAGGAAAGGTGACCTTCAATGTTAATGACAAGGAACATACTCTATTTTCCCAAGAAGATTGAAAGGACTTATGGTTTGAATTTAATTGAACATGTTGAGGGCATTCAAGTTGGAGAAATATATTGTCCCATACCAAGAGAAAAATTTGAAAGTCTTATGATTGGGACCATTGCTATCAAGGTTGGGGTAACATAATCATTAATGGAATACAAAGTTTTGTGTCATATGCAATTGTTTTGGTAGCAAGACTTGATCAACCTTGTTAACAAAAGGATTCCATTGAACAAAACAATGTTTTCATTATGATTATCTCCGTTTATTTCTATCCTTTGCATTTTAGTTTTTGCTTTCGTTTAGTTTTCTTTTTGTTGTTAGTTGCTTGCATGTTAAAGTGTCTTAGAACTTCCGTAGTTCTAGCCTTGTTTTGTCCTTGCATCATCTTTCAAAAAGAAAAAGAAAAAAATCTGTCTGCCAGAAAATCATTCTTCTATCTTGCTACTAGTGTGCTTGGTAGGGAGAACACCAGTAATATCTCCAACTATCATTTAGCATTCCTTGCTGCTGCACTTAACAATGATACTCGGTACAAGCTCGCTTATTGCTCGCCGCCTAGCTGCTAGGGGGCCTATCTATGGGGGCATCATTGCCTCGCGTATAGTTAATGCATTAGGTCTTTCAGTGGATCCCTATGATGCTATGCTGGCACCACAGAGGCTTGACCGTGTTGCCATGAAAACTCATCACTTTGTCACTTCTACTTTTGATTTGAACAGTCTAGTATATAGGATGCTTTTCACTGACAGGGATGAAAGGGAGATCCTTTTGCCACAACCTTCTTTGTTTAGTGTTCACAGGAGACCGTGGTCGCACTCCAAGGAGGAGGTGGATGAGCAGTTTCGCTTGCTGGGTTTCCACGAGCAGCACCAGGAGGATGTGCTCTCCTATGATTACTCCGCGCATTACGGAGGGACGTACTAGAGCTCGCACCAAGATGAGGGGACCTCTTCGTCGTACCAGGGTGACACTTCATCCTGGCTAGCTTGGGATTGATACCCACTTAGGCCAAAAGCCTAAGCTTGGGGAGAGGTACGCCGACACCACACTCATCTCCATATCATGTTGCGTTGGTACTTTGTATATTCATGTTTTCGTTCTCTTTTTAGTTTTAGTTTTTCTTTGCTTTCGCTTCCTAAAACACAAAAAGACCAAAAATATTGCTGTTGTTTCCCTTTGGTTTGCTTCTTATGTTTGCCTTGGTTTGTTTTTCCCTTTTTTCTTTGTTGGAACTATTCGAAAAACCCAAAAAGATTTTGCTTTGCTTGTTTTTCGCTTTTGGTTCTTGTTTAAAAATCGAAAACACCAAAAATATTTGTCGTTCTTCTTTGGTTTTGTGAGTTTGCTACAGGGTGTACCAGTCCTCAATGGAATATTGGTCTCATATTATTATTCAAGCCACACAAGTGAAGAGCAATAATGAGGATTAATGACAACTTGAGGCGTGGTAAGAGGCTGGTAACGAACTCTATTTGTTTTCATTTTTGTACATATACTCATCACTGTGAGCATGCTTAGTCTGTTCATGTAGGGTGTATGTTATCTTTGGATGCTTAGTAGTTCTTGCTTTCTTATGATTAGCTCCAGCTTGCTAATAGTTTGTAGCATGTCTTATGAATGTTTGCTTGCATTGCTCTATTCATAAATTGGTATGACACTGTGGTATCCTCCTCTGAATGTTCCATTTGAATTGACATGGCACATGCTCACGCATGCACATGACTGTAATAATCAGTTGAGCCTCTATGAATTATTTTGCCTTGAGGATTTTGAATCACTTTCATGCCATGAGTAGTCCTGTTTTGTTGCAAGCATGATAATGACAGCTATTGCTCTCTCATTTGTCGCCCCCTTACTATTGCTAGCCTTCACTTCCACTGAGTGTTTTACTCAAGTTTCCAACTCCCTAAACCAAGGTGTCCACCATACCTACCTATTAGCATCATTTGCTACTTCCGTGCATATTCAATATGCTTCGTTTTCTTCCGAATAAAATGTTTGCTTGTTATGAGAAAATTAGTTAGTAAAGCTCTCATGAACTTGATGGCACACTTTATTTCCTGCACTTAATAAACCTGAACCATTGTGAACTCTCCATGAAAATTATATGCTTGCAAATTATAGGCTGGGGATTAGCAGAACCGTGCTGTCACGGGGAACACTTTCAACACTTGTAAATATATACCCAGTTGATACCTTGCTCTTTTGTTTGCGGATGTCGTCGGTGTGAAATAAAAGGGGAGCTTGTAAGTCCATGGAGTTATGTATGTGTGTTAGAGAAACGCCTGGGCCGCTGGTCTAATCCATGCTGACATGGTGGAAAACTGCAGCGTAACCATAATGATATCTATGAAGCATTCTTCTTATAAAAAAGAGAGAGATAGCTATTGAGAAAAAGAAAAAAAGGAGTTTTATGAAAAGAGGAAAGAGAGAAAAAAGCACCATTTTTCCCATGGTAAATAAGAAGATTGCTGAGATACTCATTGTCTGCTTGCCTTGTCATTTTGATATGGGGATTCTTCCGTATCATCGGGCAAGGGATACCCCGTTGGCGGTTCTCAATGATACACACATACTTACAATGACAAGAACTTACCGGTAACTAAAGTTGAGTAGCATGAGGAGCGGCCCTCGTACTCAAGGGACTTGGGATTTTCAGTTTATAGTCTGTCAAGTATATAACTCAGATTGGACCTCACTTTCACCTTAACCGCATTAAAGATGCTTATGACAGGGGCAATGAGAGCTCAAAGCTAATGAGTACCATACTTTCAGCATTTGGAAGCCTTTCAAATTATTCCAAACCTTTTCTTCTACTTATTGAGTCTCCACTTATTCTTTGAGCACCTTCTTGAGAGCATAGTTGTCATTCTTTGTGTTTGTTCTATTACTTGATTATTTGTGTTATGACTTTGATGCTTGTATACCTTGATATCTTTACTTCTAGTCATCACTTGAACTTCAGAGGTGCCTTGACATTCATAATCAAAGGCAAGCGAGATAGCACTCTTTCATACCTTTCTATGAGCATTGTAATGTTGCTTACGTTTATACTTCATGCTACTTATTATTCTTGAGTTGGAATCTCTTCATAGCTTGCAATGACTATTAAGTAGACTCAGTTGCATACTCTTTATTATGAACTGTCTAAGTTGTTGATCACATTGCTGAGAATATTTACATGTTATGAAGAAAATGTGTTCGTGAAAGTTCTTTTATCGCACTCAGTTTTCAAGTGAATTGCTTGAGGACAAGCAATAAGCTAAGCTTGGGGGGAGTTGATACGTCCAAAACGTATCTACTTTCCTAAACACTTTTGCTATTGTTTCTCCTCTAAACTTGTGTGATTTGGATACAACTAATGCGGACTAACGCTATTTTCAGCAGAGTTGCCTTGGTGTCTACTTTTTGTGCAGAAAACCAACTATTAGGAAAAATCTGGAAAAATATGCCAAAAATCCTATTTCACCCGAAGACTCCAGGAGCCAAAATACGAGACGGAGAGGAGCCAGGGGGTGGCCACACCACCTGGTGGCGCGGGACAGGCCAGGCAGCGCCAGGGGGTGGTGTGGGCCCCCTCGGCCTCTCTCTTCGCCTATAAGGAGCCTTCTGACCTAAAAACTCCAGGGGGTTCGACGTTTTTCTAGAAGGAGTTCCGCTCCGCCGCCACCACCAGATTCCATGAAACAGCACCAGAAACTCCGTTCTGGCATCCTGCCGGGACGGGGAATTGGAGGAGATCATCGCCATCATCATCACCATCGCTTCTCCATCGACCATCCATGTGTCCCCCATCTATGAGTGAGTAATCCCCCGCTGTAGGCTATGGGGATGGTAGGGATTGGATGAGATCGTTCATGTAATGGCATCAGATTGTTAGGGCATGGTGCCTAGTATCTTTTATTGGTGCTTTATGACTTTGTTGCGACTTGTTATGCTTAATGCTTGTCACTAGGGCCCGAGTGCCATGATTTTAGATCTGAACATGTTATTGATTCATTATGATAGTATTGTGTTTGGTCTTATCTACAAGTTGTATACACACAAGTTGTATACACACATTGTCATCCCGAAGTGACAAAAATCGGGATAACCGAAGGGAATGGCTTTGATGTGAGGATAACATGTGTTCATGGAGTGTTAATGCTTTGCTCCGGTGCTCTATTAAAAGGAGCACCTTAATTGCCAGTAGTTCCCTAGAGGCCCCACTTCAAACAGGCTGGCAGGACAAAACATGTTGTGCAAGTTCTCATTGCGAGCACGTATGACTATATATGGAACACATGCCTAGGATTGTCTAGTACTTGGATGCTTTATCTTATATATCTGCAATTGCCCTATGTTGTAATTGTTATGTGAATTGTCTTGTCCATGCAACGCCCGTCCATCCATCCCTATGCCTACCACACTCGAATCCCACTGTTTACTGCTATTGTTACTGCTGTCTTTACTTTACTACTGTTGTTACTTTACTATTCCTACTACAAAACTATTGCTACTGATAAACTGTTGTGAGCAAGATTGTTTCCAGGTGCAGCTGAATTGACAACTCAGTTGTTAAGGCTTATAAATATTCTTTGGCTCCCCTTGTGTCGAATCAATAAATTGGGTTTCACTTCCCTCGAAAATACTGCAATACACCCCCTATACTTGTGGGTCATCAAGACTATTTTCTGCCAGCATCCAAGCTCAAGGACTTCCACAATACCAATCTACCAGTGTTTACCAAGTGTACTAAGCCACTTTATGCTGATGATTGGCTCCGCACCATTTAGAACAACTTGTAGGTCACTCACGTAGGTGAGGATGATAAAGTACTCCCAGCTACTCATTTCCTGTTTGTGCAAGCTAGGACTTGGTGGATTAATGTGAAGGAGATACTGCTTGAAGGACAAGTGCTTACGTGGGAGGATTTCAAGGCAAGTTTTTGTAAGCATCATACCCCTCCAAGTCTTATCATGCTCATGAGAGATCAGTTTTGTGCATTGAAGCAAGGAAGTATGTCCGTGGTGGAATACCTAGGGAAGTACACTAACCTAGCTAGGCATCCACCTGAGGATACCGACACGGAAGAGAAGAATGTGGATACCTTCATGAATGGTTTTTATGAAGAGCTATAGTGACATCTGGTGGATCAAGGTTTCAATGTATTGGATCCCTTAATTGATGCAGCCATCATGATGGAAAGTAAGAGAAGTGAAGTTTATGAGAACTGCAAATGCCGAATGATGATGCAGCAGGGTGGACCAAGTGGGAAGAGGTCATGTAGCATGTGATACGTTGCAAACGTATCTATAATTTTTGATGTTCCATGCTTGTTTAGTATCTACTTTCTTATGTTTTGTCTACATTTTGAGATACTTTTATGCATTTTATGGGACGGACCTATTAACAAGATGCCACAGTGCCAGTTGCCTGTTTTCTGCTGTTTTTGGTTTCAGAAAAGCCAGAAAAGAAATATTCTCGGAATTGGACGGGACAAAAGCAAAAGTCAATATTTCACCGAGGGGCACATAGATCCAGAAGACGAGACGGAGAAGGGCATCGAGGGGGGCCACACCCCCTGGCCGCACGGCCTGGCCTGACCCGCGCCTAGGAGGGTGCAGCTTCCTCGGGCACCCCCTTGGCCCCCCTTTTGCCTATAAGAAGCCTCTGATGCAGAAATCCTAAATCATCCGGGAGAAAGCCACGAAAACCTCCGCAGCGCTGCCGCCACCGAAGAGGAGATTCGGGAGACAGAAGTCTCTGTTCCGACACCCTGCCGGGACGGGGAAGTGCCCCCGAAGCCATCTCCATCGACTCCATCGCCATCTCCATTGTCGTTGCTAACTCCCATGATGAGGAGGGAGTAGTTCTCTCTCGAGGCTAAGGGCTCTACCGGTAGCTATGTGTTCATCTCTTTCTCTATGCGTGATCTTATGAGATCATGAACTTTGTAATCTATGGATCTATATGGCTACTCAAATGCTTTAATGAATCTATGCTTATCCCCACGTGTGCTAAGTTGATAGTGTGCACACCGTGTGGCACTTTGGCTAAGGTTACATAAATACTTACCATGAGTATAATTTGAGTTGGATGTCTCTACAAGATTGTGGTGTTTGTTGGAACCATCTAGTGCTCAAGGTGACAATGATGGGTTATATCTAGATGGGGAATGCGAACTTTAAGGTGTGCTATTATAGCTCTACATCGTCCAACCGGAGAGTAGTTCAGGGTAGAATAATGAACAAAATATATTTATATGAGAGTGTCCACTAGTGAAAGTATGATCCCTAGGCCTTGTTTGTAAGCATTGAAACACTGTTTACAATTAGTCATGTTACATGTTGGCTTGCTGCCACTCTTATTTCAGATTGCAATTACTACTTATAATCATCCATATTACTTGTATTTCACTATCTCTTTGCCGAACTAGTGCACCTATACACCTAACAAGTGTATTGGGTGTGTTGGGGACACAAGAGACTTCTTGTATCTTGATTTCAGGGTTGCTTGAGAGGGATACCTTTGAACACTTCCTTCCTGAGTTCGATAAACCTTGGGTGATCCACTTAAGGGAAACTTGCTGCTATTCGACAAACATCTGCACTTGGAGGCCCAACATTGTCTACAAGAATAGAAGCGTGCATAGACATCAAGCTATTTTCTGGCGCCGTTGCCGGGGAGGTAAGGTAAAAGGTACTCACATCCTCTGGTTACTAAGCTATCTTCTAGTACGGTTGCTGGTGTGTGAGTGCTCAAAGTTATTTCCTTTAGATTCTACAATTATATCTTTTTGTTTCTTGTTTTTATTTTCACTAGTTAGGCTTAATGGAAAACAACAACAAATTTAGAGAGCTTTATAGTATTTATCTTGAGTTAGGACATGAAGTGTTTGAAGAGAAAATTAAAAAACCTATGGAACTTTATTTGCATGCTAATAGCAATGTTATTAGTATGAATTCTTTGAACACCATTATTGCTAAGGCTAAGGAAAAGTCTAAGCTTGGGGAAGCTGATTTTGATGAGCATGATATTTTTGGTCCCCCAAGCACGGAGGAGAAAATTTACTTTGATGATACTATACCTCCAATATATGATGATTACAATGATGAATATGATATTTTCAGTCCACCTACTATTGAGGAGAAAATTAATTATGATTACAATATGCCTCCTATATTTGATGATTATGGTGATGAGAATAATAATGATAGCTATTTTTTTGATTTTGCTCCCACTACAATTAATAAGAATGACTATGTTTATATGGAGAGTATTAATTCTTTTATGCATATGGCTCATGATAAGAATGTTTTATGTGATAGTTATATTGTTAATTTTATTCATGATGCTACTGAAAGTTATTAAGAGGGAGGGAAACATGGTTTTATGTGTCTCAACAATATTTAGTTTCCCCTCTTTATGTTGAAATTTTTGAAGTTGCACTTGTTTTGCTTTCCTATGCTTGTTGTTTTGTGCTTTCATGACTTCTTTCTTTACAAGATTATTTTTCATAGAAAGTGGGTTAGACTTAAATTTATTCCATATTTGCTTATTGATTCTCTCTTTTACTTCAATTCATATTTCTTACGTGCGCATCATCAAAATTATCATGTCTAGCTCAAAGGCGTTAAAGAAAAGCACTATTGGGAGATAACCCAAATTTCTATTCAGTAAGTTTTTCTTTTGTTGAGCCTTGGAAGTTATTACCTCTGTAATAACCTCTCCTTATCCTTTTTATGTGGTTTTTGTGCCAAGAGTAACCTCTAATGAGAGAGAAGTAAGACTTTGGAAAGTTGTTGTCCCGAAACAGATTTTTGTGCTTCGCTGTAAAAATTCGTGAAAAATCTCTGTACGTCGGTGTGAGCTGTAATTTTTTGTGCTTCTGCCCCAGGTTGTTATCTAACTTTCATTAGTTCAACACTTTTCGATTTGAGGAACATAAGGTTTTCGAAAAAAATTGTTTTTACCCGATGGTCTGTTTTGACAGATTTCTGCCATTATTCGCAATCTGCCTCTTAATCTCTTCCTCTTTGAGTTTTTGCCAAATTCTTGCACTTTTAAAAGGAATTGCTACAGTAGCTTGTGTTTTAATGGAAGTTTTACTTGTGTTGAAACTGAACCTAAAGACTTATTATCTTGAGTACACTAATGTTGCTAATGAAGATTGTGTGAAGTTTTGTATGAAGGAAAATTTTCAGGTGTGGGGAAGAGTAATGTGATAAGATGAAGTATGGAAAAAATCTCAAGCTTTGGGATGCCACCCGTGTCACCCCAAGAAATATTCAAGAAGTACAAGCGTCAAAGCTTGGGGATGCCCAAGACATCCCCTTCTTCATCAATAAAAATCTCAGGTTTTCTTCCAAACACTTCATTTTTATTGTTTCATGCACAAATTGTGTTGTTCTTGGAGCATCTTAGTCTTTGTTTTTAGTTTTCTTTTGCTTTATTTGCTGCAATAAGTTGGTTGGATCCCAACACGCTTCTTTTGGAGAGAGACACATCCCGTTATTCATTGCCTAGAACACTCTAATTTTCACTCTCATTGTTCTTTGAGTGTTCTCCTTTGCTAGCACTGCGTTTAGCTTTAGTTTTCGATTGGTGTTGGAAAAGAGTAGGAAGTTTCATACTTATAGTGGCACAAAAGGAAGCTTGTTTTGACTGTGGCTTAGACTTTATCATGTCCTGTTTGATATTGCTATGACTTTATGCTTAGTGATTATTGTTGTAGCATGACTTGTTACAAACAATTGAGATTGCTTAATGTGCCTTGAAAGAATCATGCGTTGTTTTAGCATACAAAAGCATAATATTGTGGTATTCTCCTTTGATGCTTTATTTGGGTTGACTTGGCGCATGCTCACACCATGTTAAGACTATACCAAGTCACCACGGCCTCTATGATCATTTAGTTTTCGACTTGTAATATCACTTTATGCATTAATTAATAATGTTTTGTCGCTTTCCATGATTATGGCCATTATTGCTCTCTTAGTTGGTCGCTCCCAGTCTTTTGCTAGCCTCCATACCAAGTATGAGTTCCACTCATGCATCCAACTCCAAATAAAACCAAGTAATTCCAAAGAGTCCACCATACCTACCTAGTAGCATTATTGCTATTCCAAGTATATTCATGTTTTTATCTACCTTTCGAATTAAACTTGTTTTGTGAAAATTAGTGATTAAAGCTCTCACGAACTTGATGGCACACTTTAATTTCTTGCACTTAATAAACTTGAACCATTGTGCCCATCTATGTTGTGTATATGCTTGCATTTTGTAAGTTGAGAATTAGCAGAACCATGTTATCATGGGGAATACTTTCAACATTGAATTTTATTTAGTTGATATCATGTTCTTTTGCTTATGGATCCCGGTGGTGTGAAATGAGAGGGGAGCGTGTAAGGCTCATGGAGTTTGTATTTGTGTTAGAGAAACGCCTGGGCGGGTAGTCTAAGCCATGCCTAATCATGGTGGAAACCTCCAGCGTAACCATAGTGATCAATCTATGAAGCATCCTCTATAAAAAAGAAGCCTGTGCAAATAGGAAAGAAAAAAGAAAAAAAGAAAAAAAAAAGAAAAAAATAAGCCTATGCAAATAGGAAATAAAAGGATGCTCAGATGCTCATTGTATGCTTGCCTTGTGATTTTGATATGGGGATTCTTCCATATCATCGGGAAAGGGGTACCCCGTTGGCGGTTCTCTATGATACAAATGTACTTACAATGACAAGAACTTACTTGTGACTAAACTTGAGTAGCATGAGGAATGGTCTTCATAAGTAAGGGGCATGAGATTTTCATCTTATAACTTGTCAATCATATCCTCATATTTCATCACATTAACCTTAATCACCTAAAGATGCTTATGATAGGGGCAATGAGAGCTGAAAGCTAATAAGTACCATAATTTTTGGAAGCTCTTTATGAAACTTGAATCTCTGCTTCCTTCTATGAAGGGTCTTTATTTTACTTTTATGTTGAGTCTCCATCTTCTATCTTTATGCACCTATTGAGAGAGCATAGTGGTCATTCTTAGTTTAATGTGCATTGTCTCAAAACTTGTTGATTGATTCATAACTTTGATATTGCTTGTTCTTAAACTATTTGTATCTAGTCACCCTTATGAACTTTGAAGGTGTCCTATGCATTTATGTTTTGCTACACTATGAGGGACAAGCTGAATGCCACTCTTATTATGTTTTCTATATGTGAAACAAACAAACGTCTTTCAAAGCATTGTTATTCATGAATATTTTTTTTGTACCTTTTCATGTTACAACATAGTTACTCTGTCTTATTGTTAGAGTTGTAGCTTTCATGTCTATGTTAGAGTACTATGATCCCAGCTATCAATGTTTTACAAATGCCTTCATCAAGATTGTGATGGTGCATGTCACCTCGAAAATTATTCTTTTTATCACTTACATACTGAAGGACGAGCAAGAGTTAAGCTTGGGGATGTTGATGCGTTGCAAACGTATCTATAATTTTCGATGTTCCATGCTTGTTTAGTACTACCTCCGTCCCAAGGCTTAAGGCATATAATTTTTTGAAAAAGTCAAACTATGTAAAGTTTGACCAAGTTTTTAGACAAAAATATTAATATTTACAATATGAAATATATACCCCTGGATACATCATGAAACATATTTTTACGTGGTATCTATATAATATCATAGTTCTTGATAGTTTTTTCAAAAAGTTTGGTCAAACTTTCCGTAGCTTGACTTTTCAAAAAAATATATGCCTTAAGCCTTAGAATGGAGGGAGTATCTACTTTCTTATGTTTTGTCTACATTTTGAGATACCTTTATGCATTTTCTGTAACTAACCTATTAACAAGATGCCACGGTGCCAGTTGCCTGTTTTCTACTGTTTTTGGTTTCAGAAAAGCTGGAAAAGAAATATTCTTGGAATTGGACGGGACAAAAGCGAAAGTCAATATTTCACCGAGGGGAACACGGAGCCAGAAGGCAAGACAGATAAGGACCTCGAGGGGGCCACACCCCTTGGCCACGCGGCCTGGCCTAGCCCACGCCTGGGGGGTGCAGCCGCCTCGGCCTCCCCTTTCTCATATAAGAAGCCTCTGATGCAGAAACCCTAAATCATCCGGGAGAAAGCCACGAAAACCTTCGCAGCACCGCCACCACTAAAGAAGAGATTCGGGGGACAGAAGTCTTTGTTCCGGCACCCTGCCGGGACGGGGAAGTGCCCCTGGAGCCATCTCCACCGACTCCACCGCCATATCCATCACCGTTTCTGACTCCCATGATGAGGATGGAGTAGTTCTCTCTCGAGGCTAAGGGCTCTACCGATAGCTATGCGTTCATCTCTCTCTCTATGCGTGATCTTATGAGATCATGAGCTTTGTAATCTATAGATCTATTATGCTACTCAAGTGCTTTAATGAATCTCTGCTTATCCCCACGTGTGTGAAGTTGACAGTGTGCACACCGTGTAGCACTTTGGCTAAGGTTACGTAAATACTTATCATGAGTATAATTTGAGTTGGATGTCTCTATGAGATTGTGGTGTTTGTTGGAATCATCTAGCGCTCAAGGTGATAGTGAGGGGTTATCTAGATGGGGAATGCGAACTTTGAGGTGTGTTGTTATAGCCCTACATCATCCAACCGGAGAATAGTTCATGGTAGAATAATGAACAAAATATATTTATATGAGAGTGTCCACTAGTGAAAGTATGATCCCCTAGGCCTTGTTTCTAAGCATTGAAACACCACTTACATTTAGTCCTATTACATGTTTGCTTGCTGCCACTCTTATTTCAGATTGCAATTACCACTTATAATCATCCATATTACTTGTATTTCACTATCTCTTCGCCGAACTAGTGCACCTATACACCTGACAATTGTATTGGGTGTGTTGGGTACACAAGAGACTTCTTGTATCTTGATTGCATGGTTGCTTGAGAGGGATACCTTTGACCACTTCCTCCTTGAGTTCGATAAACCTGTGGTGATCCAGAAACTTGCTGCTGTTCTACAAACCTCTACACTTGGAAGCCCAACACTGGCTACAAGAATAGAAGCGTGTGTAGACATTAGCATGCCAACCTCTAAGCCTGCGGTCCCACCACAGAGGACTCCGTCCTATGCCCCATGCACCAAAAACCCCAACCACAACTTCTCAGTCTCATGTCGAGGAGGAGGAAATCAAAAAAATGTTTTTAGAGGCCCCGTAAACCCAATGTTTGTCGTACCGGAGGGGACTGTTTCATTTGTGGGAAGCCTGGCCACTTCGCCCGGGAGTGCCCCACTAAGAAGGATGCAGCCCCACGCCCCAGTGCGACAAGTTTGGATGAAGGCCCTTCTCAGTGAGCCCAAGGAAAGGGTGTCACTCCCAAGAAATCAATCGGTGCCTTCAGAGGTCATCTGAATCATGTTAGTGCTGAAGAAGCTCGGGTCTCCTCTGACATCGTGTTGGGTATCTTTCTCGTAAACTCAATACCTTCCACAATGTTGTTTGATTCTGGCGCATCTGACTCATTCGTTACTCAATCTTTTGTTGAGAGGAGCGAAATGACCCCTGATTATCTGGATTGTACCATGTTAGTCCAAATCCTAGGGTCAACCCCTAGGATAAAGTTATCCCGCAAGGATATCTCCGTAGTCATTCATGAAGTAAACCTCCGAGCGAACCTCATAGTACTCAGAACACAAAGGTTGGATGTGATATTAGGAATGGATTGGATGTCCAAGTATCATGGGATCATAGACTACACTATAAAGGCTCTCACCATGAGAAGTATCGAAGGATTGGAAGTTGAATATGTGGAAACTGTACCCTCATCTCGGGCTTACCATCAGAAAAGTATAGCAGGTCCCACCTTAGAGCAAGTACCAAGGTTGTGTGAGTATCCAGATATGTTTCCTACAGACTTAGTTTATATTCTCTTGATAGGGACATCGAGTTCATAATTGAGCTAGTTCCAGGAACCACCCCTATAGCTGAAAGGGATTATCGAATGAACCCCGAAGAGCTAGCTGAGCTAAAGAGGCAACTAGATGACATGTTGTGCATGGGTTTGATTCGCGCCCAAGTGCATCACCTTGGGGGTCACCTATCCTCTTTGTGGAAAAAGGGACGGTACTATCCACCTAGTCACGGGTTACCGAAAGCTAAATGTGGTGACCATTTAAAACAAGTAACCCCTCCATAAGATTGAATATTTGTTCGACCAGTTGAATGGAGCCTGTGTTTTATCCAAGATAGATGTCCGCACTGGGTATCATCAACTCAAGGTATGAGATCCGGACATCCCAAGACATCTTACACCGCCCGCTACGGTCTATTTGAGTATATTGTCATGTCGTTTGGCTTAACCAATGCCCCTCCCTATTTCATGAATCTCATTAATAAACTGTTTATGCCTTACCTCGACAAGTTTGTCGTGGTATTCATTAATGACATTCTCATTTACTCCAAAACTTAAAAGGAACATGTGGAGCACCTGAGGCTAGTCTTGGGAACACTTAGGAAACACCAGCTTTATGCAAAGTTCAAGAAGTATGAGTTTTGGTTCAAAGAGGTAGGATTTCTAGGACATGTGCTATGTGCTGGTGGAATCTTAGTAGATCAATCCAAGATAACATCAGTGATGGAATGGAAAGCCCCAATGAACCCGTCACAGGTCAGAAGTTTTCTATGATTAGCGAGATACTAGCGCAAATTCGTTGAAGGTTTCTCAAACATAGCCAGGCCAATGACCCAACTATTAAAGAAAAAACAATAAGTTTGAATGGATGCAAAAATGTGAGAAAAGCTTTCAAGAACTCAAGAAGAGAATAGTTTATGCGCCAATATTGACCATGCTAGATATAACCAAGAGCTTTGATGTCTACTGTGATGCCTCCAATAAAGGAGTAGGAATCATCCTTATGCAACAAGTGTTGAGGGCTAACCTCGAGGATGGCCCAATATTTCATGAATCCGTTGAAATCGAGAATGGGGGTGAAGGAGAGGAGGAAATCTGTGAACTCACGCATGAAGAACACGATGAACACATGCACACTCGAAGACACTATACACACATATAGCGCACGCCGATAGTGACTGGTCCGGCATAATCTCTAGGATCGGGATCGGGCGGAGTGCTCTCTGTCGAACTAGCACGGTGAGTAGGGAGTCTTGGTGAAATCTTGACATCTTAGCAAGGGGATCCAATGCCAAGGCCTTGTACAACGAGGGAGGCACGATGAAAACTCCAACGAGGTGGGATAATTGGTGGTCCTTTCTCAAGGAGCATATGACTAGAAATCAGGGAGATCCAAAAGGGTGTCTTCTAATTTCAATTATCCAAGTCTGAGTAATACAAGGGGGTGTGGGGGCTATATATAGGCCAGCCACTAAAACTGGGGTAGTTTGGGCACAAAAGGGTAAAAAATGGACGAAATAGGAATATTCTTGGGCATCAAAGCCTTGTTGACTTTGAGTCTGGGGTGTTCCGGTGATAAGTCCGACAACGCCGGAATGAGCGCCGAAATTTCTGGTCGCCACCGGTAATTCCGATTGAAACCAGAACGGCATGCAGAGGTGCTTCTTGGTCGGCGCGATTGGTTTCGGCGTGCGTTGGTATTTCTGGTCGCTGGTCCGGTCCACCGGAGGGTGCGCTGGAAATTCCGGTGGGAAGTTTGGTCTACCGGTTTGGCCTTGACCATCATCTTGCTATGTCTTGGCTCCTTCTCTTGGCATTTCTTCATGGGTTTCATACCCGATGATGCATAAAGTAGGGCTTTCTATTTTCGTGCCCTCGGGTCCTTAGTTGCGCTCAGTTTTCCCCAGCTCCTTAGTTTTTCATCAGTTTTCCCCAAGACCTTGTCTGAAACCATCACAGTTGCTGTAACGGCCGGTTGCCTGACGGTTGACCGTTATCTTCTAACTAGTGGGGCCATGTAGAGCCCGCAAAGACACGTCAGACCATCCATCTTTGTTTGACCGTAAGCATCGCTATATCCCTGACCAAAACGCGAACGAGTGGGGCTTCGGTATATCGAATGACAAGTGGGGCCATGACGCTGATACAAGGGGCAATACACGGGTAGGATTAGATTTTTAAACGGAGCTCTACAGCGATGGCACGGAGGAGGTGGCCTGCGGGGTTCCAAGATGAGATCGATGTCCACAAAAAACTGCATGAGGCGAGACCAGACGCATTAGATAGATATGAACTAGACGCGTTTAACCATGCAAAGAAGAGAAGAAATGGTCGACGACATCGACGACTACCTCAAAACTTTGACTGACCGTGTCGGACACGAACGCGAGCAATGTAGAGAAAACTAGTGTCTCTCCTTTCTGGCATGTATAGATGGGTGCTAGAAGAGTGTGGTGGTGAAGGGAAAGACCTCCCGGTGGTCTGTGGCGTCCAGCATAGCGGGGCAGCATGGCCGTGCCCACAGCGGCGTGCATGCATGTTCAGCATTAGCATCAGCATGTACATTCGGCATTGGCCTCGGCGGTATCTCTGGTGTGTCAGTGATCGAATGAGGGGACGGGATTGAGGGTGCATCCCGACGGTGACCTAGTAGTGGCAGCGAGCATAGCCGTTCTGACCATGCCGATATCGGCATCGGCATCGTTTGGAGGCTGTGGTGCTCGAATCAAGGAGGGATTTGTTTCTTGTACCACAAAATGAATTTGAAACAAGTTTCATGTTGAAGGTTAGGTAACGAAAGTTTGTAAGTAAAAATTATACTAGCGCCATGGTGAGGTTCTTTTTGATAGAGCTATACAGTTGGGCAAACTTTTTTGACACTTTTTAGATAGGGTTCCTTGTTGTTACGTATGGCATCATGTATGGCAAATTTGGGGTCATTTGGAGATGTTCGAAAAAATCATTTTGCTTAGGCGCATGCCGTTTCGTCTCACATGAACCAGCTTTTCTGACAAGGTGATTTTTTCTACCTTCTCTAAATGACCTCAAGTTTCATACAACTGATCTTTTATACATAGATAGATAGATTGTTTCGTTTTTACATTTTTCGAACTTTTTATTTCCCTTTATAATACCCAATTGATTTTCAGGTCAAAACCTCAAAAAACAGCATCATGTATGGCATCATTTTCACCCTAAATTACAAATTTTGTGAAACTTTCCCTTTTAGATATTCCTTGTTGTTATAGGTATGGCATCATGTATGCCAAACTTGGTTAGGTCTCACTGAAAGCAGCTTTTGTAACAAGTTAGGTTTTTTCGACCTTCTCAAAAGGGATTTTTTTCTACCTTCTCTAAATGACCTCAAAAATCATACAGACGATCTTCTATACAAAGATAGGTAGATTGCTTCGTTTTTACATTTTTTTGAACTTTTATTTCCCTTTATAATACCCATTTGATTTTCAGGTCAAAACCTCGAAAGTTAACATAAGTAGATGGTGAACCCTCCCAAACTTCAAATACAGAGATAGATAGATTGTTTCGTTTATCATTTTTACCGTGAATAGTAATGGCTACAAGAAATTGGTGATGGTTTATCATTTTTTGCGTGAAAAGTAATGGCTACACCAAATCGGTGATGGTTTATCATTTTTTGCGTGAAAATTAATGGCTACAAGAAATCGGTGATGGTTTATCATTTTTTGCGTGAAAAGTAATGGCTACAACAAATCGGTGATGGTTTATCATTTTTTGCGTGAAAATTAATGGCTACAACAAATCGGTGATGGTTTATCATTTTTTGCGTGAAAAGTAATGGCTACAACAAATCGGTGATGGTTTATCATTTTTTGCGTGAAAAGTAATGCCTAAAAGAGTTTATAATTTTTAGCGCGTGAAAAATAATACAGAAAACCGCCCTTTAGCATACTTAGAGGGTGGAAGCTAACCGCCGACAGAGAGAGGGGTTATCCTGCCTGTTAGATCATACGATCAACGGTCAGCGGGCACGATCCGCGTGACATGGGCTAGACCAATCAGGGCAATGTTGCACGTCTGCGAGAATTTGTGAAGGGAGAGGGCAAAACTGAGTAGTATCAAGAAACCAAGGGCACCTGAGTAGTAAACAGACTAAGGGATTCAAATATGTTTAAAAAATGGAAAATGCGTGTTTTGTACAATGAAACCCATCTTGGCCTACCTCAAACTATTTGCAATACAAATATACATGAGTGTGAGAATTGTGGCCTCATTTAGACAACGTATGTTTTGGGGAAAGCTGTTTTGGGAAGGGCTTATTATGGAAAACCATGCACCTTCATAGCTACTAGGTGATTTGAGAAGTGGCAATTTGTGGTAAAACTTGATTTATCTATGACTTATCTATGATTTGAGAAGTGGCAATTTGTGGTAAAGACTCCTTGAGTAAGTGCCACTCTTTTTCGGAATTTTTTAGACATTAAATGACTAATTTAACTAGTTAATCCCATTTGTTGACTCTCTGTTGACCAGCCACTTGAGGGTAAAACTGAGCATATTGCACTAGCCAGTATTAGCACTCAAGGGGAAAACTGAGCACACAAAAAATGCTAGTATAAGACTCGAGGGTATACCTGAGTATATCTAAATTTCCAGGGTTAGACTCGAGGACGCGTGTTGCCGTGCAGAAATGGAAGACGTGCAATTGTTGACGCGTAGACGCGGGTCGCGGTGCAGAAGTCGAAGACGTGCAATCGTGGACGCGTGTCACGTTGCAGAAGTCCAAGACGTGGAGACGTGCAACGGTGGACGCGTAGGACGTGGGTCGCATTAACCACCCCTCGCCTTTATAGACGCCTCCTCCCACTATCTCTGTCACTCTCACTCACTCACGCAACGCCGCCTCTCTCACGTCCCATCATCTTCTCCAAAGCAAAAAACCCTCTCCCTCTCCCTCTCCTCTGCCGGCGAGATGGACAAGGAGAATGCCAATCCGATCGTCCACGACGCCGTCCGCTCCAAGCGCGATGCCTCCCTCTTCGACGCCGTCCCCTCAACAGCCGTCGCGGCCGCGGCCGCCGGTGCATCGGAGGCTGCTGCCACCGGTGGCGGTCAGATCCCGCCGGGATGGGACCCCTACGAGGAGGTGCCGTACGTCCCGCCCCCGAACCCCTACGACACCTCCATGGAGGACCCATGGAATGAGGTAACTACGGTTTGCTTCCTTTTTTGTTCCCCATTCCTTTTTGAACCCTATTTTTGCTGGTGTAGATGGATCTGTAGATGGATGAGTATTGGGTTAATATTTGCGCCGATTTTATTCCATTTTGTTTTGATCCCTCCTTGATTTCGTTTAAGATTTGGGGTTCGGCGAACCATTGCTTTGTACAAATCTGTTGTGCATGAGATTTGGTTCGCTAACACCATCCCTGTAGATATATAATCGTGTCCACTCTAACTGAGGCTGCCTCTATTTTTCCTAACTTTGTTACCATGCACGTTAGTCATCGTTGCAACTCATTCAATCATAGTTTCCGTTTGATATGGATCAGGTGTCTGGCAGTGACGTCGGCAGCGACGATGAGCACCATGACACCAAGACTCGCCAGGTGCTGCGGAGGCTGCAGGTCGGCCAGTACATCTCCTACTTCGCCAAGGGTGTCTACAGGTGCCCCTTCTGCACTAGGAGACTCGGCGGCACTGACTTCAACTGCCTCCTCACGCATGCCGAGAACATCGGCAACACCTTTCACAAGGTCGGCACGACGGTGAACGCCTACTCCTTCCGCGCCAAGCACAAGGCGCTCGGCATGCACCTCCGCAGCTTCCAGCGGGTGGAGATCTCCACCAGGCGCATGCCTCCACTCAAGCCCAAGTGGGTTATGTTGTTAGTATGATGGTGCTATGAAGAACCTCGAACCTGTTACTATGTTTGGCTGTTGTATGCAGCTTATTATCTAGGGAGGGATCCCTATTATCTATCCCTATTCTACTATATGACTGTGTGAATTTATCATACATTACCCTGTAGATTTGCTTCTAGATTTAACTACATACATATGGACCAGATGGAGTACTAGATTTGCTGCCATATTGGGCAAACAACGAGGGCCAAAAGGCACAAATAATTGAAGAAAGACAGAAATGCAAGCTTCTCGAGATTTGATACTAATTAGGTGAAAAAAGACAGAGAGAAGGAGGGGGAAAAGGTACTCTTAAAAGGGAAAATGCCAATTTGGACCGAGAGAGACAAAACCCTGCTCCTGCTCACGTGCAACCAATCACGGTCTCGTCCTGTCCCACGCGGTCCCTTTCTACTAGCCCCACGTGACGCGGCCCCACACGACGCGTCCCCACACGTCAGCACGGAACGGTCAACTAAACGGGAATCCTGCCGTCTGAGCTCGTTCTGCGGGTTTCAAACAAGGACTTGGGGAAAACTGAGGAAAACCTAAGGAGCTGGGGAAAACTGAGTACAACTAAGGACCCGAGGGCACGGAAATAGAAAACCCCATAAAGTATTAGCATGAAGTAGCAAGCCGTCCAAGGATGTATCGAAACCACATGAGGCAAGGAGAGAATTCACCTTATCTTGAAGGAGCTTGTATCATGCACGAGTCATTGGTCCACTTGGGGGACTTGGTGGTGTAGATGTAGAGATGTCCGTAGCAAGGGCTGCATCATCTCCCCCATTTGGAAAGAGTCATCCTTGACTCTTCATGGTCATCATCTTGAACATCTCCATAGAAAGGTGAAAGGTCCTTGACGTTGAACGTATTTCTTACAAGGTACTTGGAGGTCAAAATGTCTATGATGTAGGCGTTGTTGTTGATTCTTTTTTGGACCTTGAAGGGACCATATCCTCGTGGCTTGAGCTTGGAGTCGCCTTCTTTGGGGAAGCGGTCCTTGCTTAGGTGTATCCACCTGAGGTCACCTTCCTTGAAGATCAACTCTTTATTGTCCTTGTTGAGCTTTTTGGCTTGGTGTTGCACTTGTTACTCGATTGTAGCTCTTGTTTCTACACGAAGATTCTTCATAGCCTGGGCGCGCTTGTCGATGTCTATGCTGTAGCATTGATGGAGAGGTAGTGGTAGGATGTCGAGTGAAGGGAGGGGCTCAAAACCATAGACGATCATGAATGGACTCATCTTTGTTGTAGATTGCTTGGCTCGGTTGTAGGCGAAGTCGGCATGGGGAATGAATTCCTCCCAATCCTTTAAGTTCTTCTTTATCAACACACAAAGGAGAGTACCGAGAATTTGGTTGACGACCTCGGTTTGGCCATCAGTTTGCAGGTGCTATGCGGAAGACAAGAGTAGCTTGACGCCGAGCTTGGCCATGAGGGTCTTCCACAAGAAGCTCATGAATTTGACGTCGCAGTCGGGGACGATTGTTCTTGGTACACCATGGAGATGGATGATTTCTCTAAAAAACAAATTTGCAACATGTGAAGCATCGTCGGTCTTATGCCACGGTATGAAGTGTGCCACGACAACAAATATAGAATCATGACCATGCTTAGACCGAGGCAATCCTAACACGAAATCCATGCTAATGTCAGACCATGGTGCATGAGGAATAGGCAATGCCATATAAATACCAAAGGGGTTAGACTTAGCTTGAACACATGTCGTGCATCATTGAACATAGTGCTCCACATCTCGCTTCATCTTGGGCCAATAGTAATAAGTGGAAAGCATATCCAACGTCTTGTCATGGCCAAAGTGACCGATGAGGCCTCCACCATGTGATTCTTGGAGAAGCAAAAGTTGAAGAGACGACTTCGGAATGCAAAGCTTGGTTTGTTTAAATAGAAATCCCTTATGCAAATAGAAATCATTAATTCCTTTGTCAATGGAGCACTTTGTGAAAATTGGTCCAAAGAATGGATCCGAAGGATACAAAGTTTTGATTTCATCAAGACCCAATACATTTACTTCAAAACAAGTAAGAAGGCTTGTGTGCTTGCGAGACAAAGCGTCCTCAACTATATTATCTTTGCCCTTCTTATACTTGACAATGTAAGGAAAAGACTCCATGAACTCAACCCACTTAGCGTGTCTCTTACCCAAGTTGGCTTGGCCTTTAAGATATTTCAACGACTCATGGTTGGAATGTATGATAAATTCCTTAGGCCAAAGATAGTGTTGCCAAACTTAAAGAACACGAACTAAGACAAAAAACACTTATTCATAAATTGCATAGTTAAGGCGAGCTCCATCAAGTTTCTCACTATGGTAGGCAATAGGATGCACATTTTGCATGAGGACTCCCCCAATGCCAATACCGCTAGCGTCACACTCTATCTCAAATGTTTTTTTGTGAAATCTAGTAACGCAAGAAGAGGTGCTTTGGTGAGCCTCTTTTTAAGTTCATCAAAAGATTTTTGTTGCGCTTTGCCCCACACGAAGGTGACATTCTTTTTGGTCAACTCATTGAGAGGACAAGCAACGGTAGAAAAGTCTTTCACAAAGCGATGATAGAAACCAGCCAGCCCATGAAAACTTCAAAGTTCACTCACATTTGTGGGGATGGGTGAATCTCGTATGTCCTTTACCTTGGAAACATTAACTTCAATGTCCTTCGAAGAAATGACAAATCCAAGAAAAATTAACTTGTCTTTAGAAAAAGTGCACTTGGGAAGATTACATATAGCTTTTCATGTCGAAGGATTTGTAAAACCACCTTGACATGTGTAACATGTTCCTAAAGCGACTTGATATAAATAAGTATATCATCGAAATAGACAACGACACTCTTGCCAATGAGAGAATGCAAAATATGATTCATAATATTCATAAGGTGCATGAAGGTGGATGGGGCATTAGATAAGACAAATGGCATGACCAACCATTCATAGAGACCAAGTTTGGTATTGAAGGAGGTTTTCCACTCATCACCTTCTGCCATGCGTATTTGATGCTAACCACTATGGAGATCAATTTTGGAGAAAATAGTGGCTCCACACAACTCGTCAAGCATGTCATCAAGACGTGGTATAGGATGTCGATAACGCACAGTGATAGCATTGATTGGACGACAGTCCATGCATAACCGCAACGTATCATCCGTTTTTGGAACAAGAATCATGGATACTGCACTCGGACTAGTGCTAACTTGGATCAAACCTTTGGATATGAGTTGGTTGATTTGACGTTCGATCTCCTTTGTCTCCTCCAGGTTCGTGCGTTAAGCAGCACGGTTTGGAAGGGGTGCGCTGGGTATGAGGCCAATGAGATGCTCAACTCTGTGAAGGGGATGTAGTCCAGGTGGGATCTCTTCGAGGAACACATCCTTTAATTCCTGCAAAACAATCATCAAAGATGGACGAATATTTGTCAAGTCATTAGTTCCTTGTGCTAGTCCCTTGCAAATGAGGACATAGTGCAAGATGGATGGGTTGTTCCTCACATCTCTCATGTCACTTTTGGTGGCAAGGAGAACACTCTTAGTTTTTCCACTCAAGTTAGGCTTGTGGATCTCACTCACTATGAGGTGGTTCCCTCGCTCACCGCTCTTCTCACAAGTTTGTGTTGTGGTTTTTTCCCTCACTAAAGCCTTTCTATTGTCCACAATTATTTTGCTAGGAGTCATCGGTTGTAAAACACATGTCTTGTTAAGACACTTGAAGGTGTAAACATTTGTGCTACCATCATGTAGAGAAACTTTGTTGAATTTCCATGGTCGACCAAGCAACATATGGCAAACCGTCATTGGGACTATATCACACTCCACCGTGTTTTTGTAAGGACCAATTGAGAATGTTACTAAGATGGTATGCTTGATCTTCACGGACCCTTGGTCACTAAGCCATTGCACGTGGTAGGGGTGCTTGTGCGGATGAAGGATGAGGTTGAGCTTCTCACACAACTCGGTGCTAGCAAGGTTGTGGCAACTCCCTCCATTGATGATCACCTTGATAGATTTCCGATTGATGCTGGCATAGGTTTGGAAGATGTTGGATCATTGATCTTCATGCTCTTGTGCTTGAGTGGTCAATATCCTTGTGACGACAAGCAATGGACTTGCGTCATGCTCACACATGAGTAGTTATTGGTCATCTTCCACATGTTGCCTTGTCATTGCCTCTTTGACTCTAGCATCAAATTCTTCTTCACTCAAGTACTCTTCGTCGCCATTGTCATGGATGAACAATACTTTCTTATTTCCACACTCGGCCGACTTGTGTCCTTTGCCTCCACACTTATAGCATTCACCGTTGAATGGTGTGGCATCCTTTGTATACTTGCCACTTGGGGGCGGTTTTCCTTGAGGAAGTGTGGGTTTGAAGGAAGGCTTGGAGGTACTTTTGGAGCTACCACACTACAAGAAATGTGTTGACTATTGACCTTTTTTGAACGACCATGATTTTTTTAGTCATAGATCTATGACCATTTTGAACCTAATGGTCATAGGCCATTTGAGAGGGTCCAACCTCTGGAAAACAACGACCTTTTTGACATGGAAGGTCGTAACTTCCTTACGCCGATTGGTCATAACATAGACATCACTGGCCTACTACCTTAATTTTAGAAAACTAGGACCAATTTAAAAGGTCGTTACTTCTAATACATCATTCGCTGAAACGACCTGACTGCCAACTAACCAGTTTCACCTAGGTTTCACCATTTTGAAACTTATTTCCCGGTTGAAGTTCATTATTTCGCTGTATTTGAAGTTTATTATTTTTCATGGATACAATGTTATATAAAATGAGGCAAATGCAAGTTTTATTATTTTTTGAATTAGTTATGCCGATAATGCAGTCAAATGCGGAGACTTTTACTCCCTCAGTTTAGAAATATAAGACATTTTAGCTTTGTGAAACGAATGTATTTAGACGAATTTTAGTGTAAAGGTTCACTCGTTTAACAAAGCTAAAACGTCTTATATTTCTGAACAGAGGGAGTACAGCGAATCAAAAGAGAGCAACGAAGTACCCACGGATCAGCCTTTAGAATTCGATCTGAGACGTCCAAACCTGCATGATCCAACGGCCTAAAGTAACTACCAGAAATTTCAGAGCGAACCTTCTCGATGTACACGGCGCGCGAATATGCGTTTGGGCCTAGAGAATTCGGTTTTGCCCCCAAAATTAGGTCGGGCCGCATCCCCTTCCCATCCCACCCCACCATCCCCAACCACAAAGACGCACTCACGCACCCACCACTCCCTCATCTCCTCATGCGCTGCCTCCACCCTAACCTAATAAAATCCCATCCCCATCACCTCCCCTAACCAGACCAGAGAGGCGGCGGTGTCACCCCCCTAGACTTGATCCCATTCTCCCCCAACCAGACTAGAGAGGCGGCAGCGTCGCCCCCCAACAAGCAGCAGTGTCACGGTTGGTTCGGTCGCCGGGACGTGCGTGTATTCGTGCACGGCGCTCCGTCGAGCCGACATACCCGCATCGACCGCATGGCCACTAGTGCGGAGATCTGGCAGCGACATGGGCTGCCCGCGTCCTCCTCCACCATGCCTCCCCGCGCTCCAAGAACAAGGCCGACAACTCCCAACGCCACCGGGTTCCTCGAAGCCGCCCCCATCCTACAGTATCCTGCCTTCTTGCCAGATCTTGGGACCGCCAGATCCTGTTCCACGATGCCGCACCACCAGCTCCAGGATCATGGTAGGGATCGACGGTGATCTACTGTGCATCTTCACTCTCTACCCCTCCCCTTCCCCCCAGATCCCTAAAGTAGGACAAACATGCTAGTATGCTACTGGTCTATAGAGTTTGATGTTACTTTTTTCGTTTTGATCATGATTTTGCTGTTACCAGTACAACATGCTGCTCTTGTTCCTTGCTAGCCCATGTGTCCTATGAACTGCACCCATGATAGAATGTAATGTATTATTAGCCAGGTGTCCATGTGAACTGCACCTTATTCATATGCTTAAATAGATCAGAAAGCAACTTCGGATGTTTATATTTAATAATGTTTGCGATCTCTTATCCTATAGATGTTTGGACTTATAATTGCAAGATTTCAAATTTCTTGTGCTCTTGCTTGTGGTTGTGCAGATAAGGAGAGGACGTAAATTTCATGTCTTCTATTAAGTGGACTACGAGAAGGCTATTGTCCAACTTTTATTTTCGTTTGGTAATCGAGGGCCAATTTTAGTGATCTTCCCAGATTTTGTTTGGGCATATGAATGCATACATTCACATTCACTTCTACTGTAACCTACTTCTACTTTAACCATGATCAGTAGTGGTGAATGTTTTGTTGTAAGTGTGGAATTAATGGGTTTAGAACTACATGTTAGATCTCTGAAAAAGAATACACATGTTTTATTATAAGTGTTTTGCCGTCAAGCTTTTCTATCTAAATTAGAAATACATTTGAACAACAGTATGCACATGAGAGCTAAACGTGTGTGCTTGGCTTAGTCATGTGTTGCATAGCCCGATTCATGTCTTAGTATCTCCCACCTTGTGGTTGCTTCAGTTGGGTGAGATTTGTATAGCCTTTATTCACGAGCAAATATTCACGTTTTAGTATATCCCACCTTGTTGTCACTAATTAATAGTCGGTTAACTAGGTGCAAATAATCATCTGTAAATGTTCGCAAGTTTAATCACGAGCTAACAATGAATCTAACGGTGAATAGTAATGACATACCAAAATCGAAGTATGAGCGGTAAAAACAACAAAGCACAAGTCACCATAACAAACTAGAGCACAAATCACACTCATCTACAAGCAACAATAAACCCCAATTCAAAAACCTAGGCCAATTGGTATCCCCATAGATATATAATTGAGAACCCTAACCCTAAGCACCCAGATTTTTATCTACAATCAAGAAATCTAGATAAAAGGGAGGTCTCATGGGAATGACCACGGTAGTCGCTGACACGGGCAGCGATTGATAGAATAGGGGGCGAGAGCTGGCGGCCATCTACGGTGCGAGATGGGGGCGGATGCACATGGGTTTACCCAGGTTCTCCCCCCGGAGGGTAAATACCTACTCCTGCTAGATTGTATTGATGAAGAGCGAGTTACATGGGTGACGAGCTCGGCGTCTAAGTAGCGAGTCGCTCAAAGGGGTGTATGATGGAACGTAAGTCCTCAAGCTACCCTAGGGAGGTTTATATAGCGGGTACCTCGCTAGGGTTTACAATATACAACCGAAAAAGTTATGGATTCAGAGGCTTTTGACCTAATCCGGCTGGGCTTCAGCTATGCTTCTGGGCCTCCAGTCTCCAATCGTCGGGCCTTCTCTTCAGTCACGTTCCAGTCGTCGTCCTGCAGGCCCACTCGCGAGGCCTTTGACCCGATCGGAATGTCCTGCTAGGCATACCCCATTCGGCATATCCCCATTAGTAGTCCCCGAGGCCATCATTGATTCAATGCAGGTGTTCATTTGGTAGTCGGAGTAGGCGAGTCCAATTTGGACGCCCAGTCGAATCGGTGATGGACTCTGTCGAGAATGGAGGAAATTTTCCACCCGGCTTCCAGTCGTGGCTTTGGCGAATGTATTCTTGCTCGAAACGCTGCCCTTGTCGATTTGGCAGAGCATACCTGCAGGCGAGTCGAGTGGAAGAAGCTAGACCGTCAGTTTGGTCAAACTAGCCATTGGGTAATCCAACAATAACTTCGGCACAATTACCATGGGTAATGACCGCCCCGACATTGGTGGGCAGCACTTCTTTATAAGCAGAGTGACAGAAAACTCCTTTAGATCCTCTCCCACATTCCTCAATTTTGCGCATCCCATTCTCTCTAACTCTTCAAGATCCAGATTCCCTGAGCCGAGCAATCCTGTCTCTCCTTCGATCGCGCCCCTGAAGGATTTGTGGGGGAAGTCCAAGTGCACCGTGGCATAGCTCAAATTGTTTGAGGACACGGGGGTCCTCTGCAAGGGGAATTGGCGAATTCTCGTGTCCTCCGAGACCGATCCAAAGCCACGCGCCGATGAGTTCATCTGCTTCTCGAGTCACTTGGAGAGGGGCTTGGGATTTCCCACCTCAGTCTTCTTTCGGTGGTTCTACGTGTACTACGCAATCAACCCGTCGGACCTTGGTCCGCACATTATCGAGCAGCTGGTGATCTTCATCACCTTCTACGAACGCTACCTCAGCTGCAGGCCATACTTCCCGTTGTGGTTGGAGATGTTCCATGGTCGCATTGGGCACGACGAATCCATCGGTCTCATCTTGGCGCCAGACGGCGTCACATTCCAATTGAAGCCGAAGGCAAACTTCTTCAGGATAATGCTGCCAAAGAAGGCCGCGAGCGAGTGGACGAAAAGTTGGTTCTATGTGAGGGAATCCACCCCCTCCAGCAAAGTGGCGCTCCCTGAGTATGTCACGGAAAGGAGCAAACCCGGTGGATGATAGCGGACAAGCTTCTCGATGAGCATAGAATGGCCATCGTGGAGATGATGGACTAGATCCAGGAGCTGAACGGCAAGGGGTTGTCCACAATCAATCTGTACAATTGCTGTCTTGGGTGGCGCTTGGTCCCATTGGCGACCCGGCGTCACTGGATGTATGAATACACCGGGAAGAATGATCCTTCCCGGACCGGCAAGGAGCCGTGGGATGCCGTGGACTACAAGGCCGCTTTGAAGAAGATCACCAACACGGAATTTACCACCACGTTGGCCGGGCTCGCCCCGTATGTGCCCGAGAAGAATGAGGCTCGTACGGTAAGCCACTCTCATTATATTTATCTTTAGTCATGACTCTCGCAGGGCAATTTGCAACTGCATTTTGTAATGTTTATTCGTGGCCATTCTCAGTTGTTGCAGGTCCTCGAGGGTTGGCTTCCCCCACTCGAAGAGGAGGTTCCTAAATAGCTCGAGGAAGGGACCAGAGGGGACTCCTTCGATAGCAAAGAAGAAGAGAGGGAGGTTCCTATCGAAGTGCCAGTGGATCGCAAGACTCTCATGCAGAAGCAACGCGAGATCGAAGCGAGTCGTAGTCTTGAAGAACGAGACGAAGACGACGAAATTTTGCAGGAGCATAGTTCATGGCGAAAAGCCATGCCGACGAAGCCCGTGCGCAAACTGCGATGACCCAGCATACCACTGCATGATGTAGTACACTATAGTCATTGACATAACACCAATGAAACACCATTCACTAGTATTACATCCCTCAGAGTGGTACAACAGAATCACATAAGGTCCAAGACATGACTATAGATTACAACTCGACTCTTTACAAAAGATCCAGAGAACACTCTAGGTTAAAGAGATAGAAAGAACTTCTTACAAAGAAGAACCAAAAATAATAACTCAGAACTATCTAGTAACTAAGGCTAGTATCTAAACTATTTGGCTTGCCATTACTGCTATTGCAATTTTCTACAGAAATAGGTTTTATGGATAGAGAATCTACTCCTATCTAAACCGACACTTTATCTTCACTTCAGCTGATGTATGTGGTAACTTCATTGACTTTATTGAAGAACTTGAGCTGTCGATGATGGTTTCTTGAGCAGAAATTGATGTTGACGTCATCTTCAATAGCTTAGAACCTAGCAAGGGTTAAGAAGGTACGGTTGAGTACGGGCGTACTTAGCAAGTTCACTAAAAAGGAGTGTATGATGCACTATCTCTACAGCCACAGACCATAGGTCGTAGGCAATGCAGGTTTTCATGAACATTTCTTCAAAGTTTGCTTTTATTCTGAAAACTATGTCCGACAGCCTTTACAGGTTGACCAGAACTTCATGGAGTTCCTTTCCCGCCGCGTTCGTAGCTCCTTCCCGGAACAGGGAGTAACATGTCACAATTCTTACACTCTGTAGAGGTACGTCACTTTTCCCATAAGAGACCTTAGCCTTGGTTCACAACCAAGTCATGAGCTTGTCCACACTTCCTTTGTATGGGGCCCAGTCTAAGATCCAAGCCAGTATTGCCTTCTCCGCGACCCCATATGTCTGCACGATCCTTCGGGGCTGACTACACCTCCGTTAAGCCACCAACTAGGACAAGCTATAACCAGGGAAATTCCCGAAGACTCTGTAAGCAGCTCTGATTGGCGATCACCATCAGCTATGGTGAACTCTAACCCAGACAGCCTACACAGATAATCTAGACACCTAGCTCGTGGGAACTAAGGGGTTCCACCCATGTGCTAGATTCTCTAGAACTCCACGAGAAATCAACAGCTTCATGATAAGGTCATCTTCCCTCCATATGAAAGGGAGAAGATACAACTGACTTTCCTGTCCCATTCCAAGTCTTATGGTTGATGCGTAATATACGGCGCGAGAATCACTGGCGACATTGGTTGTTAAGTCCTAGATATTATGTTCCTTTACCACTAGAACTATATCAGTAGATTATTACCGTCTGGTAAATAATCCATAATCATATTATTATGAAAATATTGTTTTCTAACCTTTTTGAAATGCAGGTGATGACATAGTTGAATTACAAGCATAGAAAATAATCAAAGGACATGAGCAAGTTGTGAACTTGCCTTTTGTGATTGCTAGATTATGCACTCACGGTCTTCAAGACAACAGAAGATCCAAATTCTGTAAATAGCATCATTGGTCCGGTAAGGACTAATGTTTAAAGAAGCAAGATGCAGCAATGCATAAGTAATGTAATGCAATTTGAGAAACGCGAATCGCCGAAATAGTCGTATCTAATCTAGGGTTTGGAACCTGGGAATGAGTTCTTTAGAATGTGTTGCACTTTTATAAAAAATCCACAGTTGTGCTTCTTATTAAGGCTTGTGAGAGTGTGTGAAAAACAATAAGTAAACACAATAGATAGTATACAATACTAAATCATTCAAATGGATTATGGTATCTAGAATATTTCTTAAGCAAGGTTAAGAATCAAGTAGAGCTTTTAAAGAAGAGTTCAAGGTTTACTTTTAATGTTGTTTAAAAGAATAACTTTTGAGGAAAACATTACTTCACAAAGTAAAAAGTATTTAAACTTAAGGCTAACACTATAAGGTTTTCTTATTACTTATAAGTACTAAAGTAGAAAAAAACTAGTATTGTTGATTTTATAATTGATAAAATACTTTTAGAGAGTAAAACTTATTTAATTTGAAATGATAGTTTTAGTAAGTATAACTTAAAATTATGTTAACTTCAATTAAACATTATTTGAACTTGTTCTTACATTTTTAGACTTTAAACAAATAATACGAAAGACATTAGTAAAGGTTTATATTTTTTTAATGAATTAAAATAAAAGAAAAGGGTTTAAGTAAGATTTATTAGACCTTTACCTTTTATTATACTTCAAAATTATGAGTTAATATTTTTAGTGTGTAGATTTCATCTTTGTGATCATTTTGGTATATTATAAGTATTTTTGTGACTTTTAAATAATAAGATATGATTTTTACAAGTTTTATCATTTTATAAATACCTAATAAATAATAAACATTGGTTAAGTGATACAAAACTAATTTAAAAAAGTTTGTAAGTGTATATTTTGTTTTTATAAGAATTTTGGCATGTTATTTATATTTTTCTTATTTACTAATATTAAAATATGAATTTGTAAAGTTTTATTACTTATAAAATCTTTATTAAATAATAATTATTTAAATAGTTAACACAATAATATTTATTAATAAAGTTAAATTGTAGATTTTTATTTTTCTTAACATTTTGATATATAATATGTATTTTTCTGAATTGCAAAACAAAAGATATAGGATTTCTAAGATTTAATCCTTTTATTAATTTTCTGGAATTATATTTATATTTAAACTTGTTTGTTTTATCTATTTACTAACAGAGATAATACTTTTTATAATACACTAAACCTAGCCACAGACACTGACTAATGGGCCCGTGGCCACGTCATCTGCCCACGAGATAAAGACCAATTTACACCCAATTGAATCTACCCCAGAGTCACAGACAGGTGGGGCTATTGACACGTTGGCTGCCACGTGAGCAAAACTGGTCAACCTAGCTGACTGGCTGGGCGGTGACGCGGAGCTGTCGTCGTGGTGACATCACCTCGCCAGAGATGGTCGGACGGCAAACAGCGGCGTTGTTTGAGAGGGTTCTAGCGGGCTTGGTTGGGGTGGTTCGAACGAGGAAAACGAGACGAACCAACTGGTGGTGGCGCCCTTACGATATGGTCATCAGAACAATGACACCGACGATGACTGACAGCGGTGAACGGCGGCGCTCAACGCAACGGCGATACATCACGTGAGGAAGGGATATAAGAGGTGCAGGGGATTCAGTGGCTTACCCTTGACGCGCTAGTGGCCCCAGATGAAGCAGGGGAGGACGAGGACGACGACACGGTCTCGGCGGCGCTCGGCCGGAGCTCGGGAAGAAGCGGTCGAGGGCGACGATTGGAAGCTCCCCTATTCGATTCCTTCGACTAGGAGGCTCAGGAAGACAAGCCGAAGACTCGGGCGTACTCCACGGAGCACGGGGAGACCCAGAGCGGCGGTGCTACACGGCAACTTCGATCTAGGTTTTTTGTCCATGGAGGGGAACAAAGAGAGATGAGGAGCGAGCGTATGCGGATGAGGATGAGAACAGGGAGGCATCGACATGGCCTTCTTATCCGAGCAGATAGCGGCGGCGCGCATCACAACGCACTACTGACGACGGCGAACGACATCGGGCGGCGGCGTGTTGCTCCAGCGAGCTGTCTGTGTTCGTCATGGTGACGACGACAACGATTTTTCAAAAAAACCTAGCAGTTATTTGTCTCAACCCGCGGTCCTCCTTGGGCCCCACATGACAGTGAGAGAGTGAGAGGTGAGACAGTCTGGTACTAGGCATGGTAAAGCGTGCGTTTTTTTGCTGCTGTTGCTCGCGAGCGGAAAGTAGGAAACGGGCCGTGGGCCGGCTCTGCTGTGATGCCTTTTATTTTTCCTTTTCGATTTTTATTTTCTGTTTTCTATTTTCTCTTCCATTTATAAATTCCTTTTTAAATTTGAATTTCTTCAAGGTTTTAAATAGGCAGAGAATTTGTAGGTCATGAACACTATTGTATAAATCAAGTATCATCTCCTTCTCACCATTTCTTATTGTGCATTTAAAATATATCCATTGGATTAAAAGTCCATTTCATTATGAAATATAATTAAGGATTAAGGCTTTAGGATTTTATTCCTTCTCTAAACAAAAATTATAAGAATGGTTTCCATTTTCAATATGATAATTACCATGGCAAGGATTAGAAAGGGCTAATGATGATTTTATCATTCTATACACACTTGGTATCATTTTAGATTTCATATTTATATTATAATGCTTTAAGTCTTGTGGTTCATAAGAGGGTGATTTAAATTCCATGGTTCTTCCTATTTAGTGGTTTCTCCCATTCCAACCCTAATTGATTTATAGAGATTAGAATTACTATATAACACTTTTGGTTAGGGTTTAAGATAATAAAGCAAACAAGGTTTTCATCTATAAACACTCATATGGTTTCTACTTATCTCATAGACATTTCATTTGACAAAGAGATACTATCCATTTGATTCTAGGGTCTTGAATATTATAGTAGACATGGGTCTTGTCATGGTTTGATATACTCTTGGTTAAGGATTCTAAAGAATCTTTACCTTAATACATTACTAAGGATATCTTGAGATAAGGAATTCCTTTCCTAAATATACTCCATATACCTCTCTTAGCTTATTCACAAAGATCACATCTTCATGAATAAGACAATCATCAGACTCCACCATAGCCATCATCATATGATGACATGGTCATGCCACTTCAACATTACTCCTTTTTTACTCCTAGTATATAACTCTTCTTAATTAACTACCATTGATGCACCAATCAATGTAGCTACTGCTAACTCCATCTATTAACTTCCTTAACTTCATCTTGCAACTACTTCCAAGGTTTGCAAGACTGTAGTCCTTACTACACATAGAAAGGTATCAACCCTTTGAAATAGGTATAATACTACTCCCATAATACTAGTTGTCCTTATATTAACTTGGTTAAGCTACTATGCCTCCAACTACTCCATACAACTCATCAAATACTTCATCATACTCTAGCTTGACTTCTAATGATCAAGCTAGATGATTCAGCTAACTAGGACTTGCCTAACTTGGTATATTCATAACTTTTCTTCAACACCTAATCATCTATTCTCAAGTGACTTCAGAATAATGACCACCATCCTTTGATCATACAAAGCTTAGGCCTCTCATTGTTTGATCAAGATCTATACTCAACTAAGTAGTAAACTTGTATTAGTCTCTCTATAGAGTTATCTTGTTAAGCAAGCTAATTCTAAGTCTATATCCACTTGTCCTAACAAGATTGTTATCTAATGTACTAATACTACTAGCTTTCTCATAGCTCCATGATTACTAGCTCAACCCTTGAGTTTAGGTACTGCTTCTAGTTAACTCATGAGTGAGTTAACTCCTCCAACATCCAATGGTTTGATCTCCACTAAGGATCACATTCCATTGATGATGGCACACTCTATCATAACTAGTTCCTTCTTCTTATTAACTTACTTAAGGTCTTTGGAAAGTTTATATAATAGGTCAAAGCTAAAGGTTAACAAGTGCTAGGTCAAGAATTGGTCACTCAGTAATGATGATCCATTGACACTAGGACTTGGTTAAATAGGAATGTCACCTCTTAATATCATATTAAGGGTATGTGCTAAATAGTCTTGACTTGACTTCCTTTCTACTCTATCTGTGACAAGAGTTAATGCTTAAGAACTACCATGATACCCATGGTAAGAGTAACTATGGCAAACAAGTGTTTCAAGATTTAGTTATAGAGTTTCTATACTTAAGTTATGTACTTAGCTTGCTATTCAAGGTTTGTTGTAGATAATACCTTGATATCATCTTTAGAAGATTAAGTATTCATCCTTGAGTTGTTGTATGGAATACCATGTAAGGATCTCTAGAAGATCAAGTACTCCTTATTAAGTACTGTGTTGAGACTTAGTTTTATTATATTTGATCTACCCTTAGATCAAATTATATTACCCAAAAATAAGGTTTTAACAAAGGTCATATTGAAACTTATCGTAGTCAACTTGATGATCTACTTCAGTTCCATCAACTTAAGAGAAACTTCAATCCCTTTGACAAGTTTTATTTAAAAGCGCGAAAATTATCCGGATTTTCTATGCATGAATGCATTGCACACACCTGTGTTCCGCTTATTTCTAAGCTCTAATGCTGGGGTGTTACACAAACCGAAATCTCCCGCAAAGAAGCTAGCTCCGAAGCCGGCGTCGCCACCTAGGTCGGTGGTGGCATTTGGGTCAGACGACGAGTCCGATGATGATGTGACCAATACCTCACTCGATATCCCGGGGGATACGACTCCGATCATGGGACCAGAAGTAGCGGAGGTGGTGGTGCAGGTGGAAGTTCCGCTCGTGGCGATCGCGCCGACAGTCTCAGCTGCATCGGAGCCAGGAGCTGTTGAAGCTGCGACATCCAGGTCGCCACAACCGACGGGGACGACCGCGTCGTCCGGGCCAGAGATTCATGTGAGCATGGCTTCATCATCAAAGAAGCCTGAAGTGTCATAGGCTACAGGTGTCGTTGAGAAAGGGCCCTCGTGCAAGCTGGGCCCGGAGCTAGATAAGCTCGCCCACATCAGCATGGGGCTACGTGTTCTTCCGGTCGCCAAGTGAGTCTAGCATTCTCTTTTCCATTCTTGGATGTTTTCTTGCAAGATTTCTTTGTTGACCTTGGCGATTTCACATGTCTAGTGCCAAGAAGATAGGTCGCCCTATGGTGGCTAAAATTCCACTAGTCGTCGCCCTAGAGGAGGCTGATCTCCCCAGGAAGAGAAATCCTATTGCAGAGGTCGTGCCCGCTGAAGGCGCGAAGAAGAACAAGGGAGATGTCGCTGATGCTGCGATAGAGGACACCGCGGGGGGGTGACCTTGCTGCCGGTGCAGAGGAAGCGACGACCACCCAATCGGAGTCAGCCAGGGGGCTCCATCGATGGAACCACTGGCCCCAGCGACTAGCGCTTCGACGAGGGCGGCTGCGTTGTTTCCACGCTTCATGGCGAGGGGCTTTCCGTTCATGGTAGAGAACCAGTCTCCGTAGTTTCTAGAGATTGTTGATGAAGATGTTGGGCCTCGTCGCGAGCGCACGTCCTTTATAGTTCCTTCATTGGACGCCAAACAACTTCATGGCATGCTTGGTGCCGCCATTCAGGTATGTCCAGTCCCTGAGTGCATGATCACTGAATTTCAGCGGCTGGACACTGAAAACTCTTCTAGCCACCAGTCCCCGAGTGTCTAGTCACTGAATTTTAGAGGCTAGGCACTTGAAATTATGGTCGTCCAGTTGCTGAATGTTTGTTCTATTTGCTAGCCTTCAGAGGGAATCAACTGGCTGGCAAGCCGTGAAGGAACACCTGGAGCGAGACCAGCGTGTGGCGTAGGAGGCCAACCGACGACTCCAGGAAACTGCTGGTGAGTTGCTGTTCTGCTTGGCGAGCGCGAGCTGCTGGTGTTTACACGAGACTGACTTGTGTTGCTGTTTCTTTGTAGATGGTCTTCTGGCTGCTATTGCTAGGGCCTGGGAGGGGTATGTCGCGACTGTTGAACTCGACATAGCGAAGGGACGGATCGACTCGCTGGTGAAGGAACTGGAGGAGGCGAAGGCGTCGATGGTCTCTTCTGAAGAGAGGGCTAAGGCCGCAGTTTCTGCGGCAGAGGAGGAGCAAAAGGATGCCGACTCCATTATGCTTGGGTTACAGGGTGACCTTGGTGCCCTTGAAAAGCATGTGACGGAGAACTGCCGTAAGCTCTTTGGTAAGTGTCCCTTCTTCTCTTTCTTGTATGCGGAGAGTCCCCGAGCGGGGTGGTCCATAATGACGCTAAGTTCCTGACGTGCAGCTCTGATAGGTCAAAGAGACCTAGTGGTGCAGACCTACACTCCCTCGCAATGCGTGACTATGGTGGTGAACGCGGCCACCGCTTCGGCATTGTGCATCCAGGCCGTTCTTCAAGGGATATCCCCCACCGAGGTTATTATTGGGGGGCTAACTGAAGTTTGGCGTTCTCTAGAGGAGGCGCCTGCTGTCGTGGAGTGGATGGCGCGTTCGGCCTTCAGGCGCGGTGCCACTATGGCATTGAGCCTAGGGCTCACGCATTTCCCCGACGACTTCGATCTTGACCATGTCACTAGTGGCTACCCTTCAACGACTAGCTCGGTGGAGATATCGGAGGTTTTGAGGATGACCTCCAAGGCCGCTCCATTCGTGGATCGGGTGCTGGCGATGGGGGACTTGTTGCTGTACCAGGAGACGGTGGTGGCACCGGGCGATCCTGAGCTAGAGCTTCGCGACCTGAAGTCAAAGCAGCCCTTCCGGTCGGCGTTGTCGAAGTCACTGACGGTGTACCCGACAAATCCATGGGAGCTATTCATCCGGGTCAAGGGCGGTGGTGGCGCTTCTTCATCGGAGCCTCCATAATAGATCGTTGCCCTAGGGGCTCATGTAAATTATGCCGAATGGCCATTTTGTAATATGAACAATATATATGTATGGAAGTAAGAGGAGTCAATCGACTCGCAATGCATGGTCAAGTATGTTATATGTTGATTTTTATTTGAGCGAGTGCCCGGGCGCGTCCGCCTTTTAAGGGGGTATAACTCGTTTATGTGCATGTGTGTTTGCTTTCGGTTTTTTGTTTTGGTTGAGGCTGATTTGTCATGGCGTGTAGGGCCAGTCGCCTAGCGACTCCGACGGAGCTCTTTACTTAGGTGTTTTCCCGGGCACAAGTAAGGTCGGTTTAGGCGAGTCCCCGAGCGTGGTACTTAGCCGTTCTAGGCATGTGCCGATCGTAGGATCTGATACGTTGTTTGTAAGGCGTCTCTTCCCCTGGCTCGGAAAGCCAGTCGCGTGGCGAGTCCAAGGAAGCTCTCTTACTTGGTGTGTTCCTGAGCCGCGTGAGGTTTTCTTGTTGCGAAGTCCCCGTGCGTTGTACTTAACTGTTCAAGTTGCTTTGCATGAGGATGGGGAGGACAGGTCGCTGTGAGAAGCGTTTATCGGTCGTCTTGGCCCAGTAGGCCAGTCGAGCGAGGCGACTCTGTTGGTGGCTCTAGGTTGGTGTGTTCGTGGACGACACAAAGCCCATATATATTTGGTGCCCTTGTGTCGCACTACTTAGCCGTGCTGGTCACTTGACCAAGGGTTGACTTTTGTAGGTAGCATATTGCTGAAATTACGAGTGCGAGTGGCACAAGAAGGTGGTGAGTAGAAACAATTTGTGCGAACCGATTGTATTTCATTATATAGTAGTTGAGTACAAGTTTGAGTTCTATGTATAGAACTTCCGGAGGAGGTTTACATTCCATGGCCTCCCGACCTCAAGCTGGTCGTTGCCTCGTATGTCGATGAGGTAGTAGGAGTCGTTGCCAAGGACACACCCTATGGTGAATGGCCCCTCCCATGGGGGGAAGCTAGTGCATGCCCTTCTTGTCCTAGACCAGTCATAGGACCAGGTCTCCTTCCTGGAAGGTGCGTGTCCAGACTCGGCGGTTGTGGTAGCGGCAGAGTCCCTACTGGTAGATGGCGGTGCAGGAGCGAGCTAGATCGCTTGCCTCATCAAGCTGGTCGATTCCGTCTTGGCGGGCGGTCTCATTTGCCGCCTAAACATAGTTGGCGACCCATAGTGAGTCGTGCTCCAGGTCGGTTGGCATTATGGCCTCAACGTCGTACACCATGAAGAAGGGCGTGAACCCTGTGGAGCGGTTGATGGAGGTACGGATTCCCCATTACGTAGGGGAGCTCTTCGACCCAGCATCCTGGGGTTCGCTCGAGGGGCACCTGAAGTCACGGTTTGAGCCCATGGAGGACACTTTGATTGGCGCGTTCTGCTTGGTCGTTTGACTCGGGGAGGGCGACTGAGGCGAGGTCGATTCATATGATGTGCTCCTCATAGAATTCTGCCATGGCACCTTTGGCGAAGTTGGTGCCGTTGTCCATTATGATGCTGTGCGGGTAGCCGTACCGGTAGATGAGTTCGCGAAGGAACTTGGTGGCGGTCTTGCCATCACACTTCTTGATTGGTTTGGCTTCGATCCACTTGGTGAAGTTGTCGACCGCGACCAAGAGGTGGGTGAAGCCGGATGGAGCTTTCTTGAATGGGCCGACCATGTCCATGCCCCATACGGCGAATGGCCAGGTGATAGGGATGGTCTTGAGTGCCGAACCAGGGAGATGTGTCTGGTTGGTGTACTTCTGGCACTCGATGCACCGTTGGACGATGTTGGTGGCGTCGGTGTGCGCGGTGAGACAGTAGAAGCCGTGTCACATGGCTTTGGCGACCAGCGATCTGGCGCCGGTGTGATGGCCGCAGTCGCCGGCGTGAATGTCCTGGAGGATCTTGCATCCTTCTTCTGGCTACACGCAGCACTGGAACACGCCTGTCACGCTGCGTTTGTGGAGCTCGCCATTTATGATGACGAAGGATTTCCAACGGCGCACTATCATTCGCGCTTCCGTCTCGTTGCTTGGAAGGACCTTGTGCTCGAGGAAGGCGACATATGGTGTAGTCTAGTCGCTGGGCTCCATGACTATGGGGACGAGGGCAGGCTCGGGCTCGGGCTGCAGTGGTATTCCGATGTCGATCTCCTTTGGCCGGGAGACCGAAGGCTTGTGGATGATGTCGAGAAAGACGCCTGCGGGTGGCTTCTGCCGAGCCGACCCGATGCGGGAGAGGGCGTCTGCCTCCTCGTTTTTGCGTCTGTCGATCCACTCGACTGAGTAGCCGGTGAAGTGCCCTCCCAGCTGGTCTACCACTTGGCCGTACGCTATCATTATCGGGGAGACGACATCGCAGGTCCCCGCGACTTGGCCGGCGACTAGGTCGGAGTCGCCGTAACACCGTAGGCAATTGATGTTCATCTCATTTGCGGCCCGCATGTCATGAAGGAGTGCCTCATACTCGGCCATGTTGTTGGTGCAGGGCTTGAAGTTGAGGTGGAGCATGTAGCGAAGCTTGTCTCCCTTGGGGGAGGTCAGTATGACCATGTACCTGGCGCCATCAGTGTTCTTGGAGCCGTCGAAGTGGAGCAACCAGTAATGGAGGTAGGGGAGCTTCTCCGGCTGCTGTGCATCTTCCCAGTCGGCGAGGAAATCGGCTATGGCCTGCGATTTGATCGATATGCATGGCTCGTACTTGATGTTGTGGACGCCGATCTCGACGGCCCACTTACGACTCAGGTAGTCGCCTCGCGATTGCGGATGATGTCTTGCAGCGGCGCGAAGGAGACGACCGTGATGGGGTGCTCCTGGAAGTAATGCGGGAGTCGCCGCTAGGCCCTAAAGACCGCATACACCAATTCTTGGTACTACAGGTAGCGTTGTCTTGAGTCTGTCAGGACCTGGATGATGTAGTAGATAGGGCGTTGTACTGGGCGCTCCTTGCCCTCTTCTGGCCGTTCAAAAACCATTATGGCGCTAACGACTCGAGTGGAGGCCGCGACGTAGACGAGCATCGGCTCTTTGTCGATTGTAGCAACGAGTAGTGGAGCCGCGAGTAGCACTTCTTTGAGTGCCTTGAGCGCGTTGTCTGCTTCTGCGTCCCATTGGAACGTGGGGTTCTTGCGCATTAGGCAGTATAGGGGCATTGCCTTCTCGCCGAGTGATACGTCCATTTTGCATCACTATTCTATATCATAATTTACTGTTATTCATTGATATATTTCATATTAAGAGGTGATACTTATGTTATTTCATCTGTTTTTGCTTGGTTGATGACTTTTGGAGCATGGACCGCTGCAATCTTGATGGAAAAGGTGCTGTTTGGAGGCAAAATTCGTGAAGATCGGAAAATCTAGGAAAATATACGGAAAATCCTATTTTTCCAGAAGACGAAGGAAGCCAGAAGGAGGAGTGGAGATGGGCCACATGGGGCCCACACCACCCCCTAGCGCGGGCTACCATAGGCCATGCCAACATGTGGTGTGGCCGCCCTGGCCCACCTCTGGCTCTCCCCTCTGGAGTATATTATCCTCCCGAAACCCTAATACTCGGGGAGCAACCACAGAAAGATTCCGCCGCCTCTGCGGGGCGGAAAACACCAAGAGAGAAAGATCTCTCCGGCAGACAGAATTCTGCCGGGGGAATTCCTTCCCGGAGAGGGGTGATCGTCGCCATCAACACCACCATCAAGCTGGACTTCATCGGGATCATCATCATCATCATCACCACCATCATCACCATTAGCACCATCATCACCACCATCATCTCTATGTAACAATTGGGTTGAATCTTTCATAGTGGTAAGGGGAAACTTTCCCGGTGTTGATTACTCCTTGTAGTTGATGCTATTGAGTGAACCATTGAATTATTGTTTATGTTCAGATTGTTATACATCATTATTCCATCTATGATCACGATCCATATGATGTCTTGTGAGTAGTTCGTTTTGTTCTTGAGGACATGGGAGAAGTCATGTTGTTAGTAATGGAGTTATGTTGAGAAAGATTCAATAGTTTGATATTTAAGTTGTGGTGTACTTCTTCTAGTGGTGTCGTGTGAATGTCGACTACATGATACTTAACCTATATGGGCCTAGGGGAATGCATTGTGTATTTGGATACTAATCGTAGGGGTTGCCGGTGTGACAGAAACCTGAACCCCCATTAGGAAACCATTACACAAGGGATGTCAGGGTCTTAGAGTTTAAAGATGTGGTTAGGTTTCTACCTTAATTACTTTCTTGTACTTACGGATGTTTGCAAGGGGTATAATCACAAGTATGTATTAGTCCTAGGAAGGTCAGAACATTAGCATAGGTTCACCCACACAACACTTAGCAAGCTAACGAAGATTAATCAACTATATGAAGCGAACGCACTTGTCAGTCTTCCCATGTGTCCTCGAGAACGTTTGGTCATCTTAAGCTACATAAAGGATTGGGCCACTTGCTGCATTTATTCCTATTGTCTTTTATTTACTCGTACTTTATTTACTTGCTTTATCAAAAACCCCTAAAAATCCGTTTGCTAAGTATTTGCAGAGAATTCCTGATCCATACTTGTGGGTTCGACACTCTTACTTATCGAAAATACTGCGATACACCCTCCATCAGTCATGCGATACACTCTCACTAGCCAGCACCTTATGCTCCTCGTTGGGTTCGACACTCTTACTTATCGAAAATACTGCGATACACCCTCTATACTTGTGGGTCATCAAGACTATTTTCTGGCACCGTTGCTAGGGAGTGAAGCGCTATTGGATAGTGGAACTATTAAAGGAAACTTCTACTATGAGTATTGTTTACTTCTGTTAGTTGCTTTTTTTCATTATGGATGATTCGCTGAGTTTCTTATTTGGTAATGCTACTACCACTGCTAAGGTAGTAGTGAACCACCACCTGCTGAGAATGGTGCTTTTAAAATACCTACAAGAATTATTGATCGTGTTATGGTAACTACTATGTTGGGGATGGAACTGTCTATCCCGGTGATCATTTGCTCTTTATACACGAATTATGCGGGTTGTTCAAGTGTGCAGGTATTACTACAAATCAAGTTAAGAAGAAGTTATTCTCATTATCACTGAAAGGAAAAGCTGACGAATGGTATAAGCTCCTGAAGAATGATCAAGCGATAGAATGGGAGGAAATAGTACCTCACTTTTATTCAAAGTTTTATCCTCCTAGTGAGATTCATAAAGATCGGAATCAAATATACAACTTTTGGCCTCTTGATGGAGAGAGTACAACTCAAGCCTGGGGGAGATTGAAGTTACTAATGCTCAAATGTCCCATTCATGATCTCCCCAACAATATTATTATCAATAACTTTTATGCAAGGCTTTCTCTTCATGACAAGGATTTATTGGATGCTTGTTGTGCTGGATCATTCACACGCATGGAAGAAGAAGCCAAATGGGATCTTATGGACCGTATTCAAGATAATCCTGAAGCTTGGGAGAATGACAAAGGTAGAAAGTCAGGTATAAATTATGATTATGAATGCATTGAATTTATTATGGGAACTGATGACTTTCGAAATATTAATAATACTTATGGTCTTGATTTACAAGTTATTACAAATTGCTTTAAGGCTTTTGCTTCTTATATTGAAATACCAAAAAGGGGATGGAGCAAGTACCATGTGCCTTATAAAGATATTGTTGACTGTGTTCCTGTTGGGAGTACTGAGTTTCACACTATTGATCACATCTTACCTAAACTTTATATCGAGAAACCCTTCCCGGATAAGGTAAAGGACCATCCTATGATAACTAGTGTAATATCTAAAAGTGCAAAGAGAACTATAAAACCTGATGGACAAATAAACATTGAACCCATTGTAGAAATTATGAAAGACCTTGTCACTAAAAGCGTAGAACATGGACACATAGTCTTTTGTGAGGATGCTTCTAATATTGTTTCGCATCCTAATAGAACTAAAAAAGCTAGTGTCCCTGTGCTTTCTGTTAGAATTGGTGATCATTGCTATTATGGTTTATGTCATATTGGTGCAAGTTCTAGTGCTATTCCTTATGAGCTTTACGGAGAAATTATGCATGAAATCAGTCCCTGCGAATTGGAAGGGATTGATGTGGTTATTCACCTTGCTAATAGAGAGACCATCTCTCCAATTGGTATTGTACAGGATGTGGAAGTTCTTTGTGGTAAGATTAAGTATCCTACTAATTTTCTAGTAGTTCATTCAGCTGCTAGTAAAACTTATCCTATCATTTTTGGTAGACCTTTCTTGAGTACTTGTGGAGCTATTATAGATTGCAAAAGGGAGAAAATCTTAACTAAGTTTTATGGGGAATCTTATGAGTTTAATTTTTCGAAATTTACTAAAGAACCTTGTGAAGAGGAAACCCATAATGAGAATTTTAGAGTTGAACAACTTGCTTCTATTTCTCTTGCTCCTAACAATGCTTTACAACAATTTATGGAAGATCATGAAAGTGAAAACTTCATGGAAGAAAGGAATGAGATTGACGAGATTCTCCGTAATTAGCCTAAGATGCTTAAGCATAACTTGCCTATAGAAGACTTGGGTACCACATTGCCACCTATAAAGGATCCAGTCTTCGATCTAAAACCCTTACCCGATGATCTTAAATATGCTTACATTGATGATAATAAGATATATCCTGATATGATTAGCTCTAAACTTTCAGGGAAGGAAGAAGAAAGGTTATTGGAGGTACTCAAGAGACACCGAGGGGCTATGGGCTATACCCTAGATGATTTAAAAGGGATTTCTCCTACTATATGTCAGCATGCTATCAATATAGAACCAGATGCAAAGCCAGTGGTGGAGCACCAACGACATTTAAATCCTAAGATGAAGGAAGTGGTAAGAAATGAGGTACTGAAACTCCTTGATGCTGGTATTATTTACCCTATTGCTAATAGTGAATGGGTTAGTCCTATTCATTGTGTCCCTAAAAAGGGAGGTATAGCCGTTGTGCCTAATGCTAATGATGAGCTTATTCCCAAAAGAATAGTAGTAGGCTATAGGATGTGCATTGATTTTAGGAAAGTCAAAAAAGTTACTAAGAAATATCATTGCCCGCTTCCTTTTATTGATCAGATGTTGGAAAGGTTGTCTAAAAAGACCCATTTTTGTTTTCTTGATGGTTATTCTGGTTTCTCTCAAATTGCAGTTAAATAACAAGATCAAGGAAAAACTACTTTTACTTGCCCTTACGGAACTTATGCTTATAGACGTATGCCTTTTGGTTTATGTAATGCTCTTGCTACTTTTAAAAGATGCATGCCTGCTATCTTTCATGGTTTTTTTGAGGAAATTGTGGAAGTGTTCATGGATGATTTCTCTGTCTACGGAACTTCTTTTGATAATTGTCTGCACAACCTTGATAAAGTTTTGCAGAGGTGTGAAGAAACTAATCTTGTTCTTAATTGGGAGAAATGCCACTTCATGGTTAATGAAGGGATTGTCCTTGGGCACAAGGTTTCCGAAAGAGGCATAGAAGTGGATAGAGCTAAAGTCGAGGCAATTGAGAAAATACCCTGCCCAAGAGACATCAAAGGTATTCGTAGTATCCTTCGTCATGTTGGTTTCTATAGAAGGTTTATTAAAGATTTCTCCAAGATATAAAAACCCCTCCCTAATCTTCTTCAAAAAGATGTACCCTTTGTTTTTGATGATGATTATAAGGAATCTTTTGAAACTCTTAATAAGAAGGCTTTAACTACAGCTCCTATCGTTCAACCACCTGATTGGAGTTTAACCTTTGAAATAATGTGCGATGCTAGTGATTTTAATATATGTGCTATCCTCGGGCAACAAATTGATAAAAAGCTAAACGTTATTCATTATGCTAGTAAGACTTTGGACGCTGCTCAAAGGAATTATGCTACTACTGAAAAAGAATTTCTAGCTGTCGTTTTTGTTTGTGATAAGTTTAGAACCTATATTGTAGACTCAAAAGTCACCATTCATATTGATCATGCTGCTATTAAGTACCTTATGACGAAGAAGGATGCTAAGCCTAGGATTATTAGATGGGTGCTACATTTACAGGAGTTTGATCTACATATTGTAGATAGGAAAGGTGTTGAAAACCCTGTAGCTGATAATTTATCTCGATTGGAAAATATCTCCTTTGACCCTATGCCTGTTAATGATAGTTTCCCAAATGAACAGTTTGTTGCGGTAGGGGTAAGCTCGCGAGGGAGCCCTTGGTACGCTGATTATGCTAACTTTATTGTCTCCAAGTATTTGCCTCCAACTTTTACTGCTCAGCAAAGAAGAAAGTTCTTTTATGATTTGAGGCATTATTTTTGGGATGACCCACACTTATATAAAGGAGTGGATGGTATTATGCGAAGATGTGTTCTAGAATATGAACAAAAGGAGATATTGCGTAAATGTCATGGTAGTGCTTATGGAGGACATCATGCAGAAGATAGAACTCCGCAAAAGGTGCTGCAATCAGGTTTCTACTGGCCTACCCTTTTTAAAGATGCAAGGAAGTTTGTTTTATCTTGTGATGAGTGTCAGCGTGTTGGTAATATTTCTAGACGCAATGAAATGCCTATGAACTATTCTCTAGTTATTGAACCCTTTGATTGCTAGGGATTTGACTTTATGGGTCCTTTTCCTCCCTCGAAAGGTTATACTCATTCTCTTGTTACCGTTGATTATGTTACTAAGTGGGTAGAAGCCATTCCTACGAAGAGTGCTGACAGGGAGACTTCTCTAAAATGCTTAAGGATGTTATCTTTCCTAGGTTTGGAGTGCCTAGGTACCTCATGACTGATGGAGGTTATCATTTCATTCATGGTGGTTTTAGGAAGACCCTTGCTAAATATGATGTTAATCCAAGAATTTCTTCAGCTTATCACCCCCAAACTAGTGGGCAAGTAGAGTTATCGAATAGAGAATTAAATCCATTTTGCAAAAGACTATTAATAGATCTAGAAATAACTGGGCTAAAAAGTTGAATGATGCTTTATGGGCTTATAGGACTGCCTACAAAAACCCTATGGGGATGTCTCCTTACAAAATGGTTTATGGGAAAGCTTGTCACCTACCTTTAGAATTAGAACACAAAGCTTACTGGGTAGTTAAAGAACTCAATAGAGATTGTAAGCTTGCTGGTGAAAAAAGATTATTTGACTTAAGTTCTTTAGATGAATGGAGGAGTGAAGCCTATGAGAATGCTAGGCTCTTTAAGGAAAAAGTTAAAAAATGGCATGACAAGCGAATACTTAAGAGAGAATTTCATGTTAGTGAGAAAGTTCTATTGTATAGGTCTCGTCTCAGATTTTTTGTAGGAAAACTATTGTCAAAATGGGAAGTGAAGGGAATATGCCCGAGAGGCAATAATAAAGTGGTTATTATCTTATTCCATGTTTATGATAAATGTTTATTTTGCATGCTATAATTGTATTGATCGGAAATGTCAATACATGTGTGTTTAATAAACAAAAAAAAGGGTTCCTAGTTATGCCTCTCTTATAGACTAGCTCGTTGATTAACAAGATGATCAAGGTTTCCTGATCATGGACATTGGATGTTGTTAATAACGAGGTTACAACATTGGTGGAATGATGTGATGAACATTCATCCGAAGTATAGCATTACGATCAAAGTCATTATGTTTATATTGCTATAACATCATACGAAGTAACCTTTATCCTTAGACCATGAGATCATGTTAATTGCTAACACCAGAAGAGTATCTTGATAACATCAAACGTCACACCGTAACAGGGTGACTATAAAGATGGGTTCAGTTCTACGAAGGTGTTATGTTGAGGCTCATGGATCAAGAGTGGAATTTGTCAATCCCGATGATGGATAGATATACTCTAGGCCCTCTCGTTGATATCACATTAAGATAGCTTGCAAGCAAGTGATGTGATCACTAGAATGTTATATCACGAGAACGAGAAAAGAGTGCATGTCAGTAACGAGATCAAACTAGGTATGGAGATACCGATGATCGAATCTCGGACATGTAATATATCGCGAGACAAAGGTATTTAGTTACAAGCGTTAAAGGTTCTCACGATCACAGAAGTCATCGTTGAATGTGTAGGAGTCAGTACGGATCTCCAGGTCCCGCTGCTGATTATTGATTGGAGAGTGGTCTCGATCATGTCTGCATTATTCGCGAACTGTAGGGTGACACACTTAAGGGATACCTACACCATTTGGAGCAAATATGTTTCAGATAAAGATTTAAGAAAGCGCCGGAATTATTTCAATAGACACCGAAACTGTTTCGGGTGAAATTGCTGAAATTGGTTCTGCATGCAATATTGAAATGTTGCAGGGGGTTTTATGTGAATGTTTGTTAATTAAAGTAATTAACAAAATTCTGAATAAAAATAATAAAAGAGTTTTATTAAATGAGAGAGCATTAAATTTGGAGAAATTTAATGCATTTAAAGTGGAGACTTTAAAAGGGAATGTGAAGAGGCATTTTAATGTGGAGGGGTTACCACCACATGAATGGAGGAGGTGAAGAGACACCTCCTCCATGCGCCGGCCATGAAGGAGGGGCACCCCCCTCCTCCTATAAACTTCCACCCTCTCCTCACTTCTCAAACACACCTCCTTGTGAAGGATCTCTCTCCCCCTCTAGTATTATTCCCCCATGGTCTCGGATTAGCGAGATACATGTTCCTAGTGGCTTTATCTAGAAAGGAGTTGTTGCTTCCGCTGCTTTGCTGCAGCGAGGGACGGAGGTTGTTGCGGTACCGGACGTGTGTGCGATCACGGATGCACCACTGCTTTGCGGTGCTGGACTTGGTGGTGCTGGAGCTGGATCTGATGGATGTGCTGGAGCCGGACCTGCTGGACTTCATCACAATCTTGAGATTGGCAAGTGTACGACTACATCAACCACGAGTTCCTACTCGTTAACAAAACTCGTTGTTTTCGATGGTAAGTTCTCGATGGATGTATGTCCACCCGTTGCTTTGTACCTAGTAGATAGATCTTGGCGTGTAGTTCACATCGTAGGAAAACTTTTGTTTTCTATCCTGCAGACCAAACAGGAAGGACCTTTCATTATTGAACAAGTGTACCACTTAGGAGCAATAAAGATTTCTTCTTTAAAAGATAACACTACGCAAGTAGTGAATGGGCAGCGACTTAAGCACTATCTTGCTGGAGATTCTTACAATGAATATGTTGATGCCTTTCAAATTATAACTCCGGAAATTTTTATCAAAGACCAAATTCAGAGACCTGCAGAGTCCATTTTCTGAATAGGTAATAGTTCTGGTAAGAGAAGTTCAGCGAAAATGGTGTCCGCCAAGGATAAGGGAAAGGAGCCTATGGAGGAGGATCTCCAAGACCTCAGGCAGGAAAAGGAGATCAAGAGTGAAGGTGAAGAGGAGGCAAAGCACACCGGCACTACCGTTGCAAGCATTGGAGTGGTGGCGAACCCTGGCAGGATCAGAAGGACTGCACGGATGTCAACTGGAGGGAAGCCTCCATGTCACTGTTTGGCACCACGGACACCTTCTCCAAGCACCAAGAGTCCCTTCCATACCTTTATCCATAACCATGCAGGAAAAGAAGACCGCAAGGAAGGGGAGTGGGGAATGAATCACAAGAGCTGGGATTCACAACCTGACATGATCATGCACCGCATCGAGCACAACTTGGAGTTGATTCGTACTCTCACCTTCGAGATTGAGGACTTAGGGAAATTGGTCAAAAAGCTCATTGAGAGGATACCACCACCACCGAAGGAGTAATTCGTCATCAGGTTTGGCATCCCCTTGGTTTGTTCCAAGCTTGGGGGAGTGCCGCGGTATCACATCACTATCTTCTACCTTTCTACCTTTTTAGTAGAGTCATATCATGAATAGAGAAGTTATCATGTCAGATGGTTTGCATTATGGAAGTGTCCCCTCTCTCGTTATATATGTATCCCTTGGTGTGATTTGCCATTATGGAATATTAATGAGAAGTTATATCATTTACTCTTTTGCATATCTTATATTAGTTTTCAATTCGTGGTTATATGATTGATCTTGTTGTTAGTATTGGTATCACTTTGGGATCATTGAGTTAATTTAGTTGGTTTTGGCAAACCTGGCTTGGTCAATAGCATCACTATTTTTGAGAATTGAATGAAAAGATTAAAGTACTCTAGAGAAATATAATTTCATCATCTTTCTTTCTGGATTTGCTCATAAGTTTAGTATTCTCTGGTTAAGATCTTTTGTGCTTCCAAGGAATATTGCATGTTTGTTTTTATCACTTGTATGCTTGTTTGTTTCCTTCAAATTCTTATACTTGCTACCCAGCCTTGCTAGCCAAAAACCTATACCGAGAGGGAATTCTTCTCGTGCATCCAATCCTTAAACCAAAACCTATGCCATTTGTGTCCACTATACCTACCTATTAGCATTATTGCTATTCCAAGTAAATTCTTGCTTTTATCTACCTTCCACATGAAACTTATTATGTGATAAAGCTCTCACGAACTTGATGGCACACTTTATTTTCTTGCACTTAATAAACCTGAACCATTGGGTCCTTCTTTGTTGCGTATATGCTTGCGCTTTATGAATTGAAGTTAGCAGAACCATGTATCATGGGGAACGCTTTCAACACTGCATTGGTACTTAGTACCTAGTTGATATCATGATTCTTTTGCCTATGGATCCTGGCGGTGTGAAATAAAAGGTGAACTTGTAAGATCATGGAGTTTGTATGTGTGTTAGAGAAACGCCTGGGCCGCTAGCCTAAGCCATGCCTAATCATGGTGGAAACTTGCAGCATAACTATAGTGAGCATTCCATCCTCAGTAAAAACCTATGCAAATAGCAAATAAAAGGATCGCTGAGATGCTCATTGTCTGCTTGCCTTGTCATTTTGATTATGGGATAGCTCATGTGTCATGTGCAAGGGGTACCCCGTTGGCGGTTCTCTATGATACTCATGTATTTACAATGACAAGACCTTATTCGTGACTGAAGTTGAGTAGCATGAGGTTCGGTCTTTGTAAGTAAGGGGCATGGGACTTCAATTTATACCTTGTCAAGCATATCCTCTTAGTTGTGTCACTTTAACCTTAATCACCAAAAGATGCCTATGATAGGGGCAATAAGAGCTGAAAGCTAATAAGTACCATAATTTTTGGAAGCTCTTTTTGAAACTTGCAATCCCTGCTTCCCTCTGCGAAGGGCCTTTCTTTTACTTTCTAGTTGAGTCAGTCAACCTATTCCCTTCTATCTGAGCAAGTATTTTGAGTTGTTGTGTTTCATTCATTCATATGATGATTTATTCAATCATGTTTCTTATGTTCCTTGTTTTGCACATTGCTCTTATCTTGGTGTCTACTACTTTGAAAGCTATCATTGAAAATCAGTTATTTGTGAACTCCAGCAAATTATCAACTATTCTTCGAACAAGAGCTAAATTTCCCATTACCAACTATGATTCACTTTATGTATCTTTATTGTGTTTCCTTTACTTATTGCAAGTTAAGTTATATAATAATGAGTTGTCTTCTACTATGATCTATGTATTGGTGAATGTGATGCTTCTTGTGTGTATTCTTTTATCGACTCTTCACTCCATAAACCTGAGGCCATGTTTATTGAGTTCAGTTTCGCTTGGGGACAAGCAAAGTCTAAGCTTGGGGGGAGTTAATACGTCCATTTTGCATCACTATTATATATCATAATTTACTATTATTCATTGATATATTTCATATTAAGAGGTGATACTTATGCTATTTCATCTATTTTTGCATGGTTGATGACTTTTGGAGCATGGACCGCTGCAGTCAGGATTCTGATGGAAAAGGTGTTGTTTGGAGGCAAAATTCGCGAAGATCAGAAAATCCGGGAAAATATATGGAAAATCCTATTTTTCCAGAAGATGAAGGAAGCCAGAAGAAGGAGCGGAGATGGGCCACATGGGGCCCACACCACCCCCTAGCGCAGGCTACCCTAGGCCGCGCCACCAGGTGGTGTGGCCGCCCTGGCCCACCTCTGGCTCTCCCCTCTGCGTATATTATCCTCCCGAAACCCTAATACTCGGGGAGCGACCATAGAAATATTCCGCCGCCTCTACGGGGCGCAAAACACCGAGAGAGAAAGATCTCTCCGGCAGACAGAATTCTTCCTAGGGAATTCCTTCCCAAAGAGGGGAGATCGTCGCCATCAACACCACCATCAAGCTGGACTTCATCAGGATCATCATCATCATCACCACTATCATCACCATCAGCACCATCATCACCACCATCATCTTGCTGTAACAATTGGGTTGAATCTTGCATAGTTATTAGGGGAAACTTTCCCGGTGTTGATTACTCCTTGTAGTTGATGCTATTGAGTGAACCATTGAATTATTGTTTATGTTCAGATTGTTATACATCATTATTCCATCTCTGATCATGATCCATATGATGTCTTGTGAGTAGTTCGTTTTGTTCTTGATGACATGGGAGAAGTCATGCTGTTAGTAGTGGAGTTGTGTTGAGAAAGATTCAATAGTTTGATATTTAAATTGTGGTGTACTTATTCTAGTGGTGTCATGTGAACATCGACTACATGATACTTTACATATATGGGCCTAGGGGAATGCATTGTGTATTTTGCTACTAATCGTAGGGGTTGCCGGAGTGACAGAAACCTGAACCCCCGTTAGGAAACCATTGCACAAGGGACGTTAGGGTCTGAGAGTTTAAAGTTGTGGTTAGGTTTCTACCTTAATTACTTTCTTGTACTTACGGATGTTTGCAAGGGGTATAATCACAAGTATGTATTAGTGCTAGGAAGGTCGGTACATTAGCACAGGTTCACCCACACAACACTTAGCAAGCTAAAGAAGATTAATCAACTATAAGCAAAAGCACTTGACAGTCTTCTGCTTTATCAAAAACCCCTAAAAATCCGTTTGCCAAGTATTTGCAGAGAATTCCTGATCCATACCACTAGCCAGCACCTTCTGCTCCTCGTTGGGTTCGACACTCCTACTTATCGAAAATGCTGCAATACACCCCCTATACCTGGGTCATCACCGAACCAGGGGATGAAGCGACTGAGAGCCACGACTCGCCCGGCCAACTTCTGGATGTTGCGTAGGCACTCGGGTATCCCGAGCCGCGCGATGGTGTCGATCTTGGTGGGGTTGGCCTCGATGCCTCGCTTGGAGACCACGTACCCTAGGAGCTGTCTGGTGGGGACGCGGAAGGTGCATTTCCCTGGGTTGAGCTTAATGTTGTACCTCCACATATTTGCGAAGGTCTCGTCCAGGTCGGTGAGTAGGTTGTCCTGACGGGTGGATTTTACCACCACGTCATCGATTTAGACGTGGATGTTGCGGGGAATTTGGCTCGCGAGGCACTCCTGCATGCCCCTTTGTTAGGTGGCACCGGCGTTCTTGTCAACACCCGGATTTTTAATCCCAGATGCCTGTTATGTCATACATCGCAATCCCAGGATTACCATTTTTGCAAGACATAACAGATTGGATATCATAGTACATCTTCCATTACAAACCATAATAAGGTCTTATACAAATAAAGGATCTCAAGATCCAGTCTTAATACAACAAGCAGTGGGATAAATAATAAGCGTAGCGGTGGGGTCCATCTTCAAGGACACAGGCAATGCTGACGATGGAAGATAGTCCTAGTTATCATAGCCGCCCTGCTGTCCTTCATCTTGGTAGTCTCCTTCATAGTCTGGCCATGGGAATAGCCAGGGACAAAAGCCATGAGTACTCTTTAAGTACTCGCAAACTATCACTAACAAGTAAGGTAGTTCTAGTAGGATTGCTAACTCTAAGTTTATTTGTAAAGTTAAGTTTGAAACCTAAGCTGAGTTTAGAAACAAAGAAAGATAAAATAAAGTTCTAGAATCACTTAAGTTGGGAAGCTAGTATCATAATCACAACTCTATTGTGGTCAAGTCAAAATTCATCATTGATATCATAAGTCATTTTGAAAACATCTAACAACGGAACAGTATGGCCACTCCAACTGTCCATAACCGCGGACGCAGCTATTCGAGTAGTTTGACACTCTGCAGAGGTGGTACACTTTCACCGCAAGATTCGATACATCTGTCAGGGATAACCCTGAATCATCATACTTAGTTTGCAGATAATCAAACATAACCTTTCCTTTACACACCCTAGTATAAGCACCTCTCCTATGAGTATGGCCTCCCAACCATGACCATCTGTCATCTTCGGCACTGCATAGGTGGACAACATTAAGAGGTAGCCTCAGCTCAAACCTCTCCCACGAGGGAACTAATACTAATGCATATAAACTTCCAGCTAAGACTTACCCAATTCAGGTATTGTGGTTGTACGGTAAATTTGGAATGGTATCGCATCCGAACCCAGCCATCAGTTTTATAAAAGGGCTAAGGCTCATGCCTCAACATTTTCATCATCATAAACCATTTGTGTTTCTCAACACATGTCAAAACAGCTCAATAGAATGACTCATCATTCCAAGGTTTTCGCAAGTCATTTCACCAAGTATTCCCATCTAAAGTGAATCAAGTTTTGGTTTAGCTCTAGACTACTAAGTTAAGAGTGTTCACTAAGGTGGGATGCTAATCTCAATCTCATGCCATATAATGACATCTAAGGTTATCTAGATGAGTCAAGTTTTATACTTTTTATGCTACCTTCAAACAAGTAAAGAACTTTGGTAAAGTAAGGAAATTAAAGATTGGAAATAAAACTTGGGGTAGGTTGTAATTAAACTGGTATAACCAAAGTATGCCTAATGCATCTTGCTTTGTTATATATCTTGCAAGGGTTAGCTTGCATTGTTAATGATGGCTTGCCTTGGTTGGTGCAGTGGTTGAAGTTTTCTTCCTCCTCCTCTTGTTAGAACTCCTCCTCCTTGAAAGCTTGGTCGGTACTATCGTCTATAAATACATACGAGATACACAATCACCAAACAATGCTTACTTAGCACACTAAGGAACACATTTGATGATCTACTATCATCACAAGAACCACAAGGTTTTGTTAACTAGCCTCATTCTTTTTATTTGAGAAAAGTAATTTCTACTCATTGAAATTACCTAAGATTTAATATTTTCCAATTAAAATATGGGATCATGTGGACACATGTCATCACTACATATTCTAAACATATGGCAATGTGATTTAAATGTTGGATCACATTTTAATAAGTTTAAGTATAATATTTAATGATTTAAAGTGACTCGAAATGCCTATATAGCATTATTTTGGTACTAGTCCAAAGTCACTGCACGTAAACCTTAATATTATTACATATTCAGATAGGTATGGTTAAATGTGATTTTTGAGAGTTGGAATCAACTGAAAAGCTATTATGGTTGATTTTAGAAAAATGTTTGAATGTGCAAATGCTTATGTCTTGTTATTTTTACTAGGAGAGATCTTTAACTCTAAATGAATTAAATCCCATGGTCCTGGATAGATCTTTTCAGAAGCTTTCTAACAAAATTGTAATCACTCAATTTGGTTCAGGAAATCTTCTTGAATTGATTTTTGAATGAAGGGATAGAAATAGTTTTAAGTCTAAATAGAAAAACAACTATTTGAATTTGTGGGATAGCACGGGAAAGCAAATGGGCCAGCCCAGTGACGCTCAGCGGCACATAGGGCGGCTGACAGGTTGGTCCCGCTTGTCAGCGAGACTTAAAACCCGAAACGGTATCAAGCGATCTGGGCCACACGATTAGAACGCGGATGAACGGCTCACAGTCGTCGTCGACGACGGACTCGTCGCCGGCGAGACCGAACCCTAAACGGACGGTGGGGGTCTACTGGGGACGTACCAGGGCTCAAGCTAGTGCGGTGAGGCGGGCGATCAAACTGGACAGCGACGGCGGACACAGGCGAGGTCGTGGCAGGGGCTGAGGTGGACGGAATCGACGGCAGCGTCTCCTCCTCTGCTGCGGCTGCCTTCGGTGAAATTCTGGTGGCCTGCTGCTCGACCTGCTCCGGCAAGAGGTGGGGAAGGACTGGGAGTGAGAGGAGAGTCAAATGGTGTGGCGATTGAGGCTGGGGAAGGCCTCCTTATATAGGCTCGAGGAGGGGACCAAGGGGGCGATGGCGAGCTCATTGGTGACGACGATACAGAGGGCTATCGGCATGGGCGGCATAGGCGGACAGTGGCTTGCCTCCTGGCGGTCCTCTACGGCTTAATGGCGATGCTAGGGGCGGTGGATTGTGGTCGAGAGCATCTCGCGCTCTGAGGGACAGAGGCGGTGCTCGACAGCGATCACGGCGACTGTGGGTCGCGCGGCGATGCATGGCCGTGTCTGGTGGGTTGCTGGGGTCGAGGGGGAGCAGCGTGCGCGGTATGGGGTCAAGGCGCGGTCTGCTGCCTGCTGGCGGCAATCGCGCACTGGCGCTCTGGCTTGCTCGCAGAGAGAAAGGGCAGCGCTGCTGGAGAGTGGTCCAGGGGCTGGGGTTGATCGAGGGGTGGACCGTGGGTGGCGGTAGGGTTGGGCGGAGCTAGTGGGCACGCTGGTTTGGCACGGCGCGGTCCCTGGCGTGATGTCCGCGTTTGGCCGGCGATGACCTCAAACGGGCGGCGGTGCACTGGTGCTACGGCTAAGGGGGAAGCTGGTTGGGGACTTGGTTGGACTCAGGGGGGACAGAGGAGAGTAGAGAGGGTGCAATGGGGGATAATGGCTTAACTGGAAACAGTAATAGTTAGGCAGTTTGATCTCTGTCTTCCACCTGTTTGACAGAATGGCCACAAGAACAAAATGTTTGAATTTTCAGCTGATTTTTGGTGGAGTGATGTAACTTATGCTTAAGCTTCTACGTGTTCTTGGGTTTTTTAAATGGAGTTCATTTGAGTGGTTTTTGAATAAGTGTGATCTATACATATGAACTACATTCAGTTTTCAATTGTCATTTAAATTCAGTGTTTGAAAGTTTTTGGGATGAAACAAAGTGGGCCTTGGTACATCACTACCTGTACTAGCAAGGGGTGCAAAGAACCACAATTGTTTCTGTTAAGATTTGAGTTCTAGGAATAGCCAAAGTAGGCTAGGTGATTAAAATGGCAAAATTGACCACTTGCTTATTTTATTCTTTCTGATTTGTTTTTCTTTGGGATTTGTTTGGGAATGATCTAGATGATGTTTCATTCACCTTAGAATCATTTTTGAACCGATGGATCACTCAAACATGGCAATTCAAAACGACTCCTAATTTAAATGCACACACATATGAATGCTTAATGATTTTAAATGGAAAAGTTTTTGTTAACCCTAAATTGGGTAGATTTTTGATTAACCTTGGATTAAGTTTTGGGATGTTATAATTCTTGAGGCCGAACGTCATGGCCGTGTAGCAGAAGGCGCCGAATGGAGTGATGAACGTTGTCTTCTCCTCATCCTCGACCGCCATTTTGATCTGGTTGTAGCCCGAATACGCGTCGAGGAAGCACATCGACTCCGATCCAGCGGTCGAATCGAGGATTTGGTCGGTGCACGGTAGCACGAACTCCTCCTTTGGACAGGCGCTATTGAGGTTGGTGTAGTCGATACACATTCTTCAGGTGTTGTTCTTTTTCAGGACTAGGACTGGGTTTGCCAGCCACTTGGAGTACTTGATGGGCCTAATGAAGCCTGCGGCTAGCAGGCGCCGTACTTCTTCGGCAATTGCTCGGCGGCGCTCTTCATTCAAGGGCCACAACGACTGCTTCCTTGGTTGCACTTTGGGGTCGGAGTTGAGTTTGTGCTCAGCGAGTTCCCTCGGGACACCAGGCATGATATCTTGATTCTCACATAGGAACCCGATGAGCGCGCTTTCCTATGTGGGGCTCATGTGCGCCCCGGTGGTGACCGTCTAGCTGGAGTCGCCTGGAATGAACTCGATGGTGCGGTTGTGTGTGTTCGCCTTGAAGGTGGAACTTGCGGCGGTTGGCTTCTTTAGGATGGTGGGGTCGTCCTTGTCGTTGTTGCTCGGGTATTTCACGAGCTCGTCCACATGGTTTGTTTCCGTGGTGATGACGGTGTTGGCGAGCTCGACGCCTCTGTCTTCACACTCCACGGCCATGTCGAGGTCATTGTGGACGTTGATGATTCCGCTTGTCCCTGGGAGCTTCATCATGTTGTAGGCGTAATGCAGGGTCGCCATGAATTTGGCGAACGCCTGGCTCCCTAGGACGCAGTGGTAGGGCCTGCGGAAGTTCACCAGCTCGAAGACGATCCGCTAGGTGCAGAAGTTCGCTGGTGTGCTGAAGGTGACTGGTAGCGTCACCTTGCCGATTGGATACGCCTTCCGACTAGGGACGATGTCGTGGAAGTTGGTGAGTGTCGGCTCGATCGCTGACTCTGGGAGGTGGAGCCTCTTGAATGTGTCCAAGTACGTGATGTTGATGGAGCTTCCACCGTCCATCAGCATTTTGGGCAGCCAGTAGTCGGCCACTTTGGGCCTGACCACCAAGGCGACTCGACCTGGTACTTGATCCTGGGCGTGTGATCCTAGGGACTCCAGGGGATGCTTTGCTTGGACCAGTTGAGGAAGCGGGGGATGTCGACATGGGTCACCGCATTGACAGTGACCACATGGGCGAGTACCTTCTTCTCGCATTTGGTGACGAGCCCGGTGAAGGTGTGTAGTGAGCCGGTAGCGTTTCCGAAACCGCCGGCGTTGCCGTTGTCCCGTGGTGGGTTGTTGTTGGGGTCCCCCTTGCTCGTCGTCAGAGACCTGGTTGGGGTCCTCCTCTGCGTACCGCTTGGAGATCTCGAGGAGGTCGGGGATGTTGTTGAGCGTCCGATAGAACCTCTTGATCTTAGCGACCAGGGGTTCGTACCGCCACGCATTCTTGAAGAAGTGAATCGTCGTGTCCAGGTGAATGCCGAAGGCGTTTATCCATAGTTCCTGCCACCTCTAGATCTAGTGGCGGGTCGAATCGCGCTGCCCCTGGATGCATTGCTCCAGGTCCTCGATGGTGGTGGCGCGGGTGTAGGAGCCCTCGAAGTAGCTTACGAAGGTGTCCCGCATCTCCTCCCACGAGTCGATGCTGTCGGCGGGGAGGGTGTTGATCCATTGCCAGGTCGCTCCCTCCATGATCAGGGGAAGGTAGCGAGCGGCTAGCATGTCGGTATGACCGGCGATTCCCATCGCCATGAGGTAAGTGTCTAGCCACATCGCTGGGTCATACGTGGGGTCGTAATTTTCGATCTCCTTGGGCGCCTTGAAGTTGGCGCGGTACTTCTCGCCTTGGATCATTGGCCCGAAGCATTGGGGGCCGACTCGGCTAAGCGAGCCCCTGGGTTCGGGGTCGCCGCGGTTGGTGAGGGTGTGCCTCAAGTCGTTGGGCTTGACGATGTGCGTTCGAGCATCGATGGGTTGCTCGTTGGCAGCGACTGCATTCTTCACCAGCCGCGGCTTGTTGGTGGAAAGCGTGGGGTTGGTGGCCCGTGGCTGGTGCACTAGGGGCTAGGGCGGTGGGCAGGTGACGACGTTGGTGACAGTTGGAGGGCCGCTTGAGGCTGCCCTGCTTGCTGATGAGCGGGAATACATCCGCCCCCGCGGGTCGACTCCCGCGGCTTACTGCTCGATGGCCCTGGCGAGTAGGGACTTAGCATACTGGATCTATAGCGCGCCCTCCCCTTGGATGTCCAGGTGGGCGACTGTGGCGTCGCCGCGATGACGTTGTCCATTGGATTGGAGTACAATGGGAGCCCATTGGCATCGGGGCTTGTGGGGAGATGATTATTCGCGGCTCGTCCGGTGGGGGCACGCGACCAATGGGTGGCGGTTGGGCCCCAGTCGCCGGTGCGCCAGGTGGTGGTTGGTTACTGCCGCCTGGCGGCGCGTCTCGCAGTACTCGCACTCAGCTGCACGTGCCGGTTCGCTTTCGTTGTTGAAGTTCAGGACGCGGCCCTGGACGTTGGAGTTTAGGCAGGTCCTGATGCAGCGTTGATGGTAGAGTGACAGCTCCTGCACTGTTGCCCGCTCGAGGTGGAATTACTGGATCTGGTAGAGCTGGCTCACTGTCAAAGGACTTGGAGGTGGCGAAGGGTACAGAGATTTCCTCTGAGGAGAGGACCAAAGCCTTGAACATTGCAGCGGAGGAGGAGCGGAAGGCCTCCGATTCTGTCATTGTCAGGCTGAAGGGGAACCTCACCGTGCTAGAGAAGTTTTTCAGGAACAACTACCGCAATCTGCTTGGTGAGTCTTCTATCACTTTTCTGGGTCTTAGTTTTGCCGATGGCGAGTCCACGAGCGAGCGAGTTCCTAGGGTGCTCTTCCGCATGAATTTGATTTCCTGACATTGCAGTCATTATAGGTCAAGGGGATCCGGGGGTGCAGACTTTCAGCGCCGAGCAATGCGTGACGGTAGTGGTGAATGCAGTGACCGCATCAACAATGTGCGTCCAGGCTGTCCTCCAGGGCATTCCCCCACCGAAGTGATTCCGGGGGGCCTGACCGAAGTGTGGTGGTACCGCGAGGAGGCGCCTGTGGTTGTCGAGTGGATGACGCGGTCGGCGTTCCACCGCAGAGCCACGATGACACTGAACCTTGGACTCGCGCACTTCCCCAGCGACTTTGATCTCGACGATGTCACCAGCAGGTACCCCTCGACGACTGGTACAGTGGGAATTACGGAAGTCTTGAGGCTGACCACCAATGCCACTCTATTCGCGGAGCGTGTATTGGCGATGGGTGACTTGCTACCGTATCAGGAACGCTGATGGCACCGAACGACCCCGAGCCAAAGCATCGCAACCTGAAATCGGAGCAGCCGTTCCGGTCGTCAATCGTAGGTCAGTTGACGACCTACCTAGCGAATCTCTAGAATCTATTCGTCCGGGTCAAGGGTGATGGGGCGCCTCCTCATCCAAGCCTGGAGAATGAAGAATTTCCCTGAGGAAGAAGTTCGTGTGGAGACTGGCCTTTTGTAATATGTTTTATATCTGAACAATCTATTTTGTCCGCTTGTGAAATATGTCGACCGTCTCGTGTTTAACTTTACAATTTTGTTTTTGTAATTTTGTGCGAGTCCCCGAGCACTTTCGCCCTTTTGTGGGGTTGACCTCGCGTATATGTTTGTTGGTTTGTATTAGGTTGTTAGATTAACCAAAGTTGACTCGCCATGGCTCATGGAGCCAGTCGCTTGGCGACCCAGAGGGGTGCTCTGTACTTGGCATTTTCATGAACGTGAACGTGGTCGGTTAGGCGAGTCCCCGAGCATGGTACTTAATCGTTCGAGTCGCATATACAAGGTAGGTGACTGCGTAGTACATTGTTTGTAACGTGTCATCCCTCCTGACTTGAAAATGCAGTCGCGTGGCGAGTCCTCGGCAAGCTCTCATACTTGCATGTTCTTGAGCCGCGTTAGGGTTGTTTTGGACGAGTCCCCGAATGTGGTACTGTACCATTCGAGTCGCGTCGCGGGAGGATGAGGAGGACGGAGCATTGTGGGAAGCGGAGTCAGTAGTCTTGGCTCAGAAAGCCAGTCGAGCGAGGAGACTCCGATGGTGGCTCTGGGTTGGCGTTTTCGTGGACATGTCACGACCCGGATATTTCAAGTGTCCTTGACCCGCACTAGTTAGCCATGCCAGTCGCTCAACCAGGGTTGACTATCGTGAATAGCATATTAATATATATACGACTGCGATGGGCATCAGGAGAGGCGAGTAGACAAAAATTTTGCGAACCAGGTTTTTATTCCATCATGTGGTAGCTGAGTACAAATTTTAGTTCTATGTATAGAACTTCCGTAGGAGATTTACATTCCATGGTCGCATGACGTCGAGCTAGCCATCACCCCGTATGTCTATGAGGTAGTAGGCATCGTTGCCAAGGACTCGCCCTATGGCGAATGGCCCCTCCCATGGGGGAGAGAGCTTGTGCATGCCCTTCTTGTCCTGGATGAGTCACAGGACCAGGTCGCCTTCCTAGAAGGTGCGGGTCCGGACCCGGTGGCTGTGATATCGGCGGAGTCCTTGCTGGTAGATGGTGGTGCGAGAGCGAGCTAGGTCACGGGCTTTGTCGAGCTGGTCGACCCCATCTTGGCGGGCAACCTCGTTGTCCTCTTCCACGTAGTTGACGACTCGAGAAGAGTTGTGTTCCAGGTCGGTCGGCATGATAGCTTCGACGCCGTACACCATGAAGAAGGGTGTGAACCCTGTCGAGCGGTTGATGGAGGTGCAGATGCCCCATAACACGGAGGGGAGCTCTTCGACCCAGGATCCTAGGGTCTATTCGAAGGGGACCTATAGTCTTAGCTTGAGGCTATGGAGGATGCTTTGGTTGGCACTCTCTTCTTTGGCTGACTCCGGGTGGGCGACTGAGGCGATTTCGATTCATGGGCCATGCTCCTCGCAAAAGTCAGCGATGGCGCCTTTGACGAAGTTGGTGCCTGACATAGGTATGATTACTCAGAAGCTTATAATTGGTTACCCTATATTGGGTAAAAGGCCTACGACCCATGAAGATTACAGATGACAGTCCAAGGAAGCAACCGACAAAGACTTTGATTGTATTAGGAAAGAAACTATGAACCAACATTATGTTGGTATTGTAATCACGCGTGTGTGAAACCTATCCGCATACAGCTTTGAGACCCGTCCTATTATATATAGGATGGGAGAAGCCTAAGCGAGAGTACCGAAATCTAGAGGATAACTCGTAATAGTGTATTTTCCCAATATTTAGGCGACTTTGTCTTCATCGTTTCCCTGACATCCGACGAAATGCCCAGCGTACGCTTTTCCGTGAAACCCCAAGTCCATCATTATGGGCATTGACGAGGTTACCCCTCGTCAATTGGCGCTATTTGTGGGAAACTTGAACGTTGGAAGCACGGATTCGGCAGAACGCTCTCCACCAAGCATCAACTCGACGAAAGAAGATCCATGCCCGCCCACCCGTAAAGCTACGCTGACAGAAGTACAGGAACCTTCCATCGGATCCTCAATGGAAGTCGAAGCACACATTGAAGAAGGCAACGGAAGTGGGCATATCAAGACAATCTGGGGGATCCTGATGGTCTCTATGACAATCTCTCCTTCGGATCAGACCCACCATTCACACCACCACGTGAAGCAAGCCTAGCCAATTCAGAACCCGAAGAAATTAGCGAAAGCATCGACTTTGGAATTCAGATGGCGGAAATCTATCTAGAGCAAAAACTGATGGACTTCACTGGCTCATCTGATAGTGTCTCCATCGGTGAAAACAACAATGTTACCAGTACGTACGCCACTCAGCACCAAGTATGCATGATCATCGGAGACGCCACGACCCAGCAAGACTCCAACGGTAACCCAATTCTTAATCCCGATGATATTCTTTCAAGCCATAATGCAGGAAGTAATGACAATGAAGGAAGTCGAGGAAATGGGGCAGACCCAACAGTCAACCAGGAAAATCAGGAAGAAGAACAACCATGTGAATATGAGAGGCGAACCTTTAGCCTACCAGCAGTGCATGGGAAAAGGCGAGAGCAGCAATCTCGGGTGCGGTCCCAATGACAACAAACGCCGCCCCCGAAGATCTATTGGCATACCAGTATCTGCTACACCGCAAAAAGAGAGACCTCCTCAGGATGCAGAGGCAACTCGACGAAAGGAAAAGGGTAGCCGACGAATCTAGCTTACGACGGGCACAGCTAAGCTCCACCCGAGGATAAAGAAGAGGAACGTCTAGATTACGAGATATACCCGAAGAAGAGAGGAGCGGACTAATACGGGACCTTGATCTATCAGTTATGTTGATAGAACGAGATGGAAATATCGAGGCGAAAACAGTTCAGGCAGCTATTGTGGCTGCACAAACATACCTAATCACAACACAGCCCGCACCCGACGATCCTCGTGCGGCCCTCCACCGCTCCGTCTCGATGAACCTAGGCTTGGTGGGAGAAACTCTTGCACAAGTAAATAAAGGAACCATGAGGCAACTTGACAGGTCCCCACGCCGTCACAGCAGCCCTCGGCAAGGAGGTCACACCCGACGATCACGGTCGCCACATCGGGTCCACTTTTCGGAACCAGAACCGCGCAACGATGCGAGAACCGACATCAAAGGATCGATCCATCAAGACAAGAGCGCAACACCCGAGGGTACCATGACGGTGAGAGCGAGGATGAACAAGAATTATGCGGAGCCAGCTGCTTTACCCGGCGGGTTCACAAAACTCCGGTGCCGAAAGATTTTAAATTACCCCAAGATTGATAAAAATACGATGGCCTCCAAGAACCTTAAGCTTGACTAACGGATTATGGCGACTGTCAGATTACAAGGTGAAACCAAAGCCACAACAATGCAAAGCCTGCAGCTCCACCTAACCGGTGCAGCACGCTCCTGGCTGAAGCAACTACCAGAAGATTCTATCAATAGTTGGAATGATCTCAAAGACAAATTTATCAAAAACTTACAGTCTACATTCAAGCGACCCGTGTCTTTGGAGCAATTCCGTTCCTGCAAGAAAAAGCCAGGAGAATCAGTACGAGCCTTCATCCAATGATGGAACATTACAAAAAATTCGGCTGAAGCAATATTTGACGAAAGAGCAATCGATGCCTTCAATGATGGTCTTCGTCGACAGGAGTTCATTGAAGAACTAGGATGAACCAAGCCAAGGACAATTTCACTGCTGATGCAAATAGCAAATCGCTGGGCTAATGGAGAGGATGCAGTGCACAACAAAAGGGCCCATTCACCCGACGATAGAGACTGGCGCAACAACGACCGGAGACGACGAACCAATGATGGATACCACACACCCAGTTATGTTGCAGCAAGCTTTTCTGGAGCGTACAACCGACGAAGTGATGACTACAACAGAGGATATCGTGGAAGTAGGGACAACATCGGTGAAAGCTAGCCGCGGCAACGATACCAGCCAACAAACTGAGACCCACCAATGTCAGCAGGACAAATGTTGGAAGGACCCTGCAATATGCACTACTACATCGACTCAACAGGTAAAAGGCGATCAAATCACCTCCTAAAGGACTGTCGAACATTCCGAAAGATGCAAGAACTATGCAACACAAAGGCAACCGAAGGAACAAACAGAAACTACGCCCCTACACCTGGCGCTTTGGCCATTGGCGCTCCACCTCCACCACAGGGCCCTCCGCCAACGGGATAGCTGTAGCACCCCGATAAAAACAACTACTAGAAAATTGATGTGTTTTTGTTTTATGCATCATCATGACTGCATGCTCATGTCATCATGCCACATTGCATTTGAGCATCGTCATCATCATGCATGGTTTGCCAAAAACTATTTTCTAAAAGCCTGGTTTTGTTTTCTAAATATCCCTTGTCCTTATTAAAATAAAAACCCCAATCTTTATCGGACCTTTTATTTGTCTAAAAACTATTTACAAAAGTTTATTTAAAAATAAAATAAAAGTTTATGTTATTTTTGGGAGACAGCCAACCAAGCCCAAAAGCCCAGCCGGCCACCTCCAAACTAAACCCTAACCCTAACCTAATATCTAACCCTAGCCGCACGCCCTACCTACCGCTAGCCGCCATCGCCCCGCGCGGCAGCGCATACATGCGCGCGCGTCGCACACGAACCACCCTGGTACACCGCGATGCACGTCCCACACCCTGATAGCGACGCAGCACGCACGCGAGCCATGCGACCCAACGCTCCACCCCGCTCCTCGACAAAAGCCGGCCCCATCCTGTGGGTCCCAATCCTCAACTCTCCCGATGCGGTCGCCACCTAACCATCCCCACGTTGTCTCCATCGCCCTGATCCCGCGATCCCCGCCACCCCCTCCTCTGTGTGACCAGGACATCGCCGCGCCTCCCATCGTCGACCTCGCTAGCAGCCACTAGCTGCGGGCACCGATGGCCCTCATCCTCCACAGCGCCTCGGTGCCCTACCACCTCTGCCGTGAGCGCCCTCCGCTGCCTCGAGCCGCGATGCCGTTGCCAGAGAGCCGTCGTGCTCGTCTCTAGCTAGCCCCTCCCTATCGACCTGGACCGAGGTCCACCCCGACCTCCGCCTCCATGTCGTGTGGCCCGATCTCGCCGTCCCTTCTTCCGGTGCCACGCGGGCCCGTTCCTCGTGGTCCCCGCGTCCTTGTCGCCCTGCTGCATCTCCGTCCTCTGCGAGCTCCCCGTCGAGCCATGTGCTGCCGTCGCTTGATCCCTCTTCGCACCAAGCCGCCGCCACCAGGAGCACACTCGCGCGCTCCTCTCCTCTCTGCCGCGTCGCCCCGCAAGGATCTCCTTCCTTTGAGCGCTGTCGCGTCAAGGTCGTCCGCACCGCCGCCCTGGAGCCTTCTCAAGCTCCGCCTGTGCTGCGACCACCGACGAGCCCAGCCATTGCCACGCCGACCCCGCGGCCAGCACCTCGACCCCGGATGCGCTGCTTCCACCCTGCGCCTCCCTGCGAGTCCGCCGAGCTCGTCGTCCTCTACAAGGGCGCCCAGCCGCCTGCAACCATGGCCGTCCCTTCCATGCTCGACCCCACAGCTCCCCGTCGTCGGGCCCCACGCGTCGTTGTCTCTGTCTGTGAACCAGGCACCACTGATGTGTCCGTCCGTCGCTGCACGTCGTGGTTCTCGACCCGAGCTCTCGACGTCCAGGCCACCTATTCATGTGGGAATCATGATGTTTGAGTCGTGTCTGGTCTTTGGCTCTACACGATGTACCTTGAGGTTTGGGGATGCGAAGTGGTGATGTATGTGTTGTTGTGGTTCCGGTGTTTCGATGTGGTGATGCTAACTCGGTTGCTAGACCCTCGCAATGTACAAGATTGAGGGGCATTCTGAAAAGATCTACGATACCATGCGGGTGACCAAGACCGATGGTTGAAGCGAAGCCGAAGAACCGTGTCGAACCCGGATATCTCGCCAAGACCGTCATTGATGGCAAGACCGAACCCGGAGCCTTCTTCCTCATGGATCCGTAGACCAAACCTCGGCACGCTAAGCTCTCCGACCCGGTATCCGAAGATGCCGAGACCAAGACGCCAAGATCTCCCCACGGATGCTGGACCCTTGTTTCCGGAGTCCAAAGACCGATCCCGGCGAGACTGAACCTGAACCACGTCGAACCAAGATCGCCAAATGCCAATGTGTGACCCCTATCCGAGACCCCTAATTTTATAATATGATATTGTCACTTGTTGCATATTAAATTGTTCATGATGGCATACATATTTTGTGGGTTGGGGTACTTTGTCGATCCACCTCGTAATTAAATATGGAGTATATATGCGAGTTATATTTGTCTTATCTCAACTCTATTTAATTTTGTGTAGCGAATCGATGCCATGTTTTTCCTTGTTAAGCCAACATTTAAATTGCGGGGTATCTAAACAACATAAACCATCTAATTAATTGTCGGGACCCTGGTTCCGCTTAATATTGCCTAGATGCATCGCACCTTTGCCATGTCATACATGCATCATGCCTGATCTTCTATCGTAGTATTAAATAGTGCATGCGGTGTTTCTTTTAGTGTTCGCTTCTTCACGGATTAGGCCGTTGAGTGGTTGCGAGTATCGACAAGTCCTTCGGATATGTACCTTCGACAGTGTTTCCCAGGCGAGCATTCTCCCCATTTCTACCTATTTTGCATTTGTAGTCTTTACTTCCTCCTTTTGATATATTGCTATCCTCGTTGCGATGCTTTAGTTTCCGTGCACCATTTATATTCCCTGTAGCCTCTATATTGCCTTGGACACATCCTATTGCCTATTGTTTGATAGATAGTCAGTCTTGCGAGTCGTAGTCGCTTGCTCATGTGCTGGTTCGCGTCGTTGTCGTTCCACCATTGACGGAAGGTTGGCTTATGCTTAATGGTGGAGATGCTTTACGGTGGAGTTGATCATGACTTTAAATACAACTATTAAATTGCTGGGATAACTAATGAAAGAGGCACCAGTGGGCAATATATGCTATTTGGTTTTTCATGTCCACTTGTGTCCCGTAGGCCTCGAGTACTTGATACCTGTTCCTTGATTATTCGCACTATCCACATCTAGGAGACCCTATGGATCTCCCTTAGCCAGAGCTTAATTCATTTCATATTTCTTGGGGCCACAAACTAGTTAGGGGCTTTATTACTATCTTGTACTTATGCCAAGCTTTACTGCTTTATTTACGATTGTGCGTGGATCACCTGTACTGTTTTGGATGCGGAGTGTTTTCACGGTATCGACAAGCCCAGTCACACTATCGGGTTCCCAGTCGTTTACAGCCATTGACGCAAACCTTGGGTTCGTCTCGGAGCTGGCCAACTTCGTTGCGGGTAGCTTACTAGGGTGCCCCCTGAAATATTTTATGAATCCTGTGATTGCTTTGTCGTGAAAGCCTCATTGGGTTTTGATTTTGTTTTTCCGAGGTTGATCGTGTGTGTATTGTTATTTGTGCACCCCTGCAGGGTAAATCTTTCTGAAAGCCGTGTCCGCGGTTATGGACAACTTGGAGCACATTATCTCGATCATAGACAAGCATAACTAAAGTAGTGCTATAAATTTGACTTAATATGTGACTAGTAATCAACTTCACTACAATGGAATGGATAATAAAAGTGCCAACAACTGGTGGAACTGGGGTGTATCGTGTCATGTTATACCTGCCTAGTAAGTATCGCAACTCCAATGGAATGAAATAAAATTGCCAACAACTTCTGTGTTTGGGATGTCACATGCTAATTGTATTTGACTAGTAAGTACTGCAACTACAACTGAATGGTTAACTAAAACTGCCCACTACTTATGCTATCAGGATGACTCATGCTATCTATATCTGACTAGTAAGTGCTTCAACTATAATGGAAGGAATAACACTGCCAACTATGTGTGTTCCTTGGTTTGACTTCCTCGTTTGGTCTTGAGGGGGAAATACTAGGATGGGTATGATTGGTGTTACTATCAGGTTGGATCCAAAGAGGTCTCTCTTATCCCTCTCTAATAGCCGAAAGTTGCATCGAGTCTCTATAGGTTGTTTAGTGCATGCTGCGCTGCCGCTTCAGTCCACCATTCCTATGTAGGCGAGAGCCGCTGAATTCTAGCCTCGACGTGTACTGGCCTCAGTACTGACCGCTCCTCTTTTCCCTTTGCCCTTTGTCGGCACCCCTATTGTTTTAGCAGGTATTAGTTCGACTTCATTAGCAGGTTTACCCTTACGGCTTGGCCTGGGCAAGGTTATGGAGACCATTGTTTATTCTTCAGGGCTCTTAGCTCAATTTGCCTCTTATCCATACTCGGATGTTGTATCGATTGCAAGGTGATTTGGATTTTTGTACTATATATCTGTATTCTTGACTCATGGAGTTGTTGTTATATATATATATATATATATATATATATGTTCTGTGGGTTCCATCGTGGAGTATTGTGTAATGTTATTACTTCGTTTTCCACCCGCACGCAAGTGCCTGGTGGACATCTTTGAATCGTTTCTATGCGGGTTTGGTGGGAATCACTGAAACTTGCATAGGGCCGATTCAAGGGTGTTACAACAGCCGCAAAATACAAGACAACAAATATCCTAGGTCAAAGGGAGCAATGTCAATGATCCATAAGGGGCCACTCTCCAACAGAACACAAACATTGATCACTAGGCAAGTAAATTTGGCAGTAACAAAGCCACCTCCTACACCGGAGTATCTCCATGGGTCAAAACAAGAAATTACTTTCAGTAGAGCTAACCATCCATTATGGGTCCCTCAGCCAGGCCAGTCAGCACTAATAGTGGAAGCGGAAATCGGCGGGTTCAATATGAGCATAGCCTCCTTGGATGTAGGAAGCAGCATCAATCTGATTTACGCCAAAACTTTGTGCGCCATGAACTGTTCCATGACGAACCTAACACCAACATACACAACCTTCCACGGGATAGTTCCAGGAAAATGCGAAATTCCATTGGGCAAAGTCTACCTTGACGTAGTCTTCGGGTCAAAAAATAACTTCAGATGGGAAAAGCTAGGATTCGAAGTCATGGACTAGCCATCTCAATACCACGTGATCCTGGGATGACCGGCTTTCACTAGGTTCATGGTAGTACCTCACTATGCATACCTAGTGCTAAAAATGCCAGCCCCCAATAGGGTCATCACAGTCAAAGGAAGCTTCAGCCGTGCAGACAGTGCGATCATGAATTCAACAAAATCTCAGAATCTTTCGAGATGGAGGCGGAACTTGGACAACTGAAGTTGGCAGATGAAGAGACGACACACGAAGGGCACACCTGTAAAAAGAAAGTACCGGAAGAGCAAGCACGCAACAGTCTTGCAAAAAGCAACTTATGCGGCTTCCAGTAATGGTCCCGCATAAGAAGACCCACTGATTGACAAGTCACAAGCACCACGATGCGGAAGATGATGAAGATCCCCAAGAACAAGAGTCGAAGTTCCTCTAGAAAACCTCCATTTAGATGCACTTTATATTCAATAAAGGCCAATGGCCAGGCAATCATGCCTTCGCAATGTATTCCTACCCATTATTATCAATAAATAAATAAAGTATTCCGCGAATACAAACTTCTATGGAACATGAACATTAGTTCGTCAGATCTCCAGATTAAAATTATACAGCATGCAATCAAAATCTCGTATGAAACATGCGACCTTTTTGATAAAATGTCTATATAATATTTCGGTTACACAGTACAAAGCTACACAAAGAAGCAGTCAGATCTCAAAGTTAACAAAAAATTCTCCGTCTGCTTCCAAGCACCTATGCACAATCCTAATGGTGGGTCTACGAGCAGCGACATAATGAGGTGCCATAAAAACAAGGTCACCATCGGAAGTGGGAGGCAGACCCGAAGATATGACGTCCAGATCCAATGTCGGGTGATGCGCGTGCACCCAAGAGAGCGCGAGCTTTGCACCCGCCACAAGCTAAAGCTTCACATAATGGTGGATCCTCTCACCTTGCCGAAACTTCGTAATTAAGTCTACCAAGGTCTGAGGCTGATGATCCCGAGAAAACATGGCATTGTAAATAATAGCCAGAGATCTGCGACAGCACTCGACAAATTGCTCCAGCTCTGATATGTGATCCCGCAGCAGCGCCACAGTATAGGCACGACGGCGATCGGTCCAAAATTTTGTTTCAGAACTTCGAGAGGTAGATACAAGAGCGTGCATACGATCACGCAGACGCTAGGTTTCCTCCCTCTCGCACAATCGAATACCTACACATCAGAGAGAAATTAATTTCTAGAAAGACGGAAAAACCAACCGAAGAAAAATATAGCTTACACAATAGCTTTTCGCTCGCCCTGGAGATTTCTTCCAAGAAAAAGCCTCGCAGTTGAGGGCCTGGCGTGTTTTCGATTGGGAAACATCCACCATCGATTGAACAACCCACAGTCGTCCTTCAAGGTTCTTCACTTGTTCTCTCTTTTCAGCATACAACGACGGGTCCACCGTACGCACAATAGCGGAATTGGTCGCACCTACTACAGCGGAGGACGGAACAACACCCGGCAGTTGTGCGGAACCAGAAGGAGCCGAAGAATCACTCGAGATCTAATAATAAAAATAAGTATACGAAACATTCAGCATACAAAAGCAAGGTCACACGCATATAATCAAAAGCTATTTTCTTGTAAAAATAAGCAAAGGGAGGCTAGACAAGTTCAAGATCCATTACAATAAAGGGAGACACGATAAAAATTAAAAAACATAGCCTACAACGTCGTATCCTTCAAAGACAGCGTAGCACTAGTGGAAAGAGCACTAGCTATGACAGCAGCAGGGGTAGCCGAAGAAGGAGCACCTGTCACAGTAGGGGCAGCTAAAGAAGGGGCGGCAAGGATCTCCGAACCTAAACCTAGGCCTAGAAGCAGCCGAGAATATTTTCTGGCCCTCTTAATATGAGTTTCAAGTCAATCGCTTGGCCAGTGGGGGTTACTGGGATAGAGGATCTAACCTTCTCCTAGTCGACCTTCTCACCGTGTGCCATCGCCAGGGCCATTGAAGTTTTGGCACCACTCCTTGATTGCATCAAACTATAACCAACACGGGGGCCAAGATCAGCACCGAAGATGGTGAAAAGATCATTCAGTTTGTACGGCACATACTTGGTTGGAAATATTTTGGCATGAAGCTTCTTAAAGGCGCGGCGAGAGCAGACAAGAAGATTGCGCCCACGAACGCTGTTAGCCTCGAAAATTCTAACAACATCCGACAACGGATCAACCTTCTTATCGTCATTCAGCATCAGGTTCTGGCCAGTCAGTTCTGACAACAAAAAATAGAGAAGAAGAGATTGACAACCAAAAGAAAGAAACAAAACAAAAAAATGCACAGACAGAAACTTACGGGTCAGTGAGTCATTAAGGGCCTCCAAGCGCTGCTGTAGATTTGCATCCCGAGCAACGACTTGCTCGGCCACTTCCTCAGCATCATTTCTCGCCTTCCGATTGGTTTCCTCCAAAGCCTCTGCCGCAGCTCAGAGCCTACCCTCCAGATCATCGGCGCGCTTCATCACCTCATCCCAAAAAACTTTGGATTGCTTGGAAGTGGCTGTATGAGCAAATCACTGAAATGAGGATGAACATTTCACAAAGTGATTACAAAGATGATCAGCACATACCTTTCAGTTCTTCGGCATCATCGTGGATCCTTATAAACCATGAGGCCATAATGACCATCTCGCGCATCAAGAGCTGAGCAAAGAAAAACCATAGGGAAAAGAAATGAAGGCAAAACAAAAAAGTGTATGGGAAGGGAAAAATTCCGGCATCAAAACTGACTTACATCCTTCATATCCACATCAACAGGCTCTTTAGATATCACCACCCCTTTACCCACCATTTTCTTCTTTTTTTGTGGCGGCGGCTTCGATGAAGTGGTAGCATCTGTAACATCCCAATTTCAGGAACCCTGATTAGTTGTCCAGAATGCAAAAGCGGGGGAAAAAAACTTTTTCTTGTTGATTGATGTAGTGTTTGCTTGATTTCTTGTCTGTGCTTATGCATCTAAATGTATAGTAGATAATATACTTCCTACCTCACCATCGTTGACAAAAGCTATTTCACAAAAACTGTCTTGGCTAATTCTTCATATTCTCAAATGTTCCGGCATTTCAAAAACCTGAGCCAAGATGCCTTTGCAAACCAAACTATTTTATTAGCTCCCATCTAAAAAACTATGGAGATCTATATGATATAATATCCCTATGTCTTCAAGACAGAACCTTCAACTATTCTTACCCCTAGGTATCTCCAAAACATTTTATAAGCTTTTGATCTATAATCTTGGTAGAAATACCAAGGAACTCTTATCTACTTCAAAGCACAACCTTTTCAAAATACCCATCCTTTCCTCAAGCTAGGCTTGAAGGTATCCATTGTAGCAGATGGGTTCTGTTTGTAAGATGAGTTGCCTTGATCTACTAAGATGAATTGCGTTGATCTGTGGTTTGACTTGTTCGCTTTGGATCTAAATGAGCTACCCTGAGAGCTCATCCTCTAGCATCTAACTAATCCAATCCTATCCACCGTAAGTAAGTTAACAAATCCGGATATGATTCCTAGCAACTAGGTGATCATCTCAAACCCTTAATCAGCTCCCGTCAGATCTAAATCTTTCTAGAAGTTTCCAAATCAATGAAGACCAATATCAAGCATGGATCTAGCCTATTGAATCTATACTTCACCATCATCCCCTTGATGATGATTTGGAACCTGGCATCCTCCCAAAATCATCTTCTCTTGCACTCTAGTCAGAATCCTCAAGACTGCCAAATATGGCTAAGTCTGGGAACTGTTTCAACATCACTTCTTTGAATACCTCTCTCTCTTTCTCTCAACCCTGGTGTAATTTTGGAAATACACTTGAACCATCTTGTAGACCATCATAAGGACTACCAAGGCCCACTCTTGCCCTTAGTTATACCATCCTATAACCCCCTTGTTATTGATAGTTTTGTAGGCAAGAAAATAATAATTCATGCAAATCTTATCAACATGCCTACTTTCGAAGAAGCTCACACCTACATGTTATCTTATTTTCACCAACTCCTTGCATGATTTTGTTCTACTCATAAAGTTCTAGAAATACCTACTTCATGTGTTCCAAATGGATCCTTGTGCTTCAAAAGCCCACAAGGTTTTGAAGGCTATTTGGTAATCTGCTTTGGCAGTCTTATTTTATTCAAAGTTTGGAATCAATCCTTGGAGAGCTCAAGCATGATCAAGCCCAAACTTCTGTACCATGGTGATCTACATAACTTGGTCTATCTATCCATATATCCCTTGAACCAAGGGGGGCCTTGAGCTCCAAGATTAAACCATGTTTTGATGGTATGAAAATAACATCACCCTAGATCCTTTAATTCTTGTTCCTCACAAAAATCAAGTTGGATTCTCAACACCCAAGGTTGAAAATGCTATATACACCTTTTGTACATCATATAACTTGATTATAAAGATTTATAAAATATTATCCATAATTATTATGGCTCAAATACTATTTAATTCCTTTAATGGGCAAAACCTCCAAAACTCCTTCCATAAAGGAAAGTTTGGTTTTTGCCAAAGCACTTCCCCAACTTTAAGCACATTTGAGGCCTATATATCATACTCTACCCATAGCACGAACCTTACTCTCCTGAATCTCGGGACGAGATTCCTTTAAGGGGGAAAGGTCTGTAACATCCCAATTTTAGCAACCCTGATTAGTTGTCTAGAATGCAAAATCAAGGGGAACAAAAACTTTTTCTTGTTGATTGATGTAGTGTTTGCTTGATTTCTTGTCTATGCTTATGCATCTGAATGTATAGTAGATGATATACTTCCTACCTCACCACCATTGACAAAAGCTATATCACAAATACTGTCTTGGCTTATGCTTCATATTCTCAAATGATCTGGCATTTCAAAAACCAGAGCCAAGATGCCATTGCAAACCAAACTATTTTATTAGCTCCCTTTTAAAAAACTATGGATATCTATATGATATAATCTCCCTATGTCTTCAAGACATACCCTTCAACTACTCTTACCCCTAGGTATCTCCAAAACATTTTATAAGCTTTTGATCTCTAATCTTGGTAGAAATACCAAGGGACTCTTATCTACTTCAAAGCACAACCTTTTCAAAATACCCATCCTTTCCTCAAGCGAGGCTTGAAGGTATCCATAGTAGTAGATGGGTTCTGTTTGTAAGATGAGTTGCCTTGATCTACTAAGATGAATTGCGTTGATCTGTGGTTTGACTTGTTCGCTTTGGATCTAAATGAGCTACCCTGAGAGCTCATCCTCTAGCATCTAACTAATCCAATCCTATCCACCCTAAGTAAGTTAACAAATCTAGATATGATCCCTAGCCACTAGGTGATCATCTAAAACCCTTAATTGGCTCCCTCTAGATCTAAATCTTTCTAGAAGTTTCCAAATCAATGAAGACCAATATCAAGCATGGATCTAGCCTACTGAATCTATACTTCACCATCATCCCCTTGATGATGATTTGGAACCTGGCATCCTCCCAAAATTATCTTCTCTTGCACTCTAGTCAAAATCCTCAAGACTGCCAAACATGGCTAAGTGTGAGAACTATTTCAACATCACTTCTTTGAATACCTCTCTCTCTCTCAACCCTGGTGTATTTTTGGAAATGTACTTGAACCTTCTTGTAGACCATCATAAGGACTACTAAGGCCCACTCTTTCCCTTGGTTAGACCATCCCCTGACCCCCTTGTTATTGATAGTTTTGTAGGCAAGAAAATAATAATTCATGCAAATCTTATGAACATGCCTACTTTGGAAGAAGCTCACACCTACATGTTATCTTATTTTCACCAACTCCTTGCATTATTGTGTTCTACTCATAAAGGTCTAGCAATACCTACTTCACTTGTTCCAAATGGATCCTTGTGCTTCAAAAACCCACATGGTTTTGAAGGCTATTAGGTAATCTACTTGGGCAGTCTTATTTTATTCAAAGTTTGGAATCAATTCTTGGAGAGCTCAAGCATGATCAAGCCCAAACTTCTGTACCATGGTGATCTACATAACTTGGTCTATCTATCCATATATCCCTTGAACCAAGGGGGGCCTTGAGCTCCAAGATTAAACCATGTTTTGATGGTATGAAAATAACATCACCCTAGATCCTTTAATTCTTGTTCCTCACAAAAATCAAGTTGGATTCTCAACACCCAAGGTTGAAAATGCTATATACACCTTTTGTACATCATATAACTTGATTATAAAGATTTATAAAATATTATCCATAATTATTATGGCTCAAATACTATTTAATTCCTTTAATGGGCAAAACCTCCAAAACTCCTTCCATAAAGGAAAGTTTGGTTTTTGCCAAAGCACTTCCCCAACTTTAAGCACATTTGAGGCCTATATATCATACTCTACCCTCCCACTCCAAATATAAATATATTTGAATAGTTTCAATAATTCTCTTTGCCCATTATCTTAAATGGGAGAAACAAGAAATAATCACTTAAACATACTTTTCTTCCTCCATAAATTTCAGGAAAATTCCCCAATGTGTGATCTGGTATCTAGAACCATATCAAATCAAAAACCAACCTTGTTCCATGTAAAAATATCAAATGAGCTTCTATAAACCACTTCTGCACCTTTTGAATAATTGATCAAAAGTGCACCAAATATCATATGAAAAATCTCAATAAATTTCTAGAGGTGTATCCCGATCTCACTTAACTACCGGCATCATTGTCCCATCTCTCCAAGTTCAACTTTTGAGAACTTGTTCATGGTATATTGTTTTGGTAAAATGGGGTACTTGATAAAACTTGAACCAAAAACCAAATGAAACCCTCATCCCTCATCACCATCACACAGTACATAACCCTCCCATGACCTGGTCGAAATGGTATGGTAGAAGCCCCCTCTCCCCCTGCCCTATGTCCCTTGGAAGAAGAGAAATAAGCCACTTATTTCAAATCTTGTAATTAAATCAGCTGCAGCAGGCCTCCTCCACCTCTCTGGTCGTGCTTGGACCCACACACCACCTCCTATAGCCAATGGATGCCTCCAGAGAGTTTTACCGACCAAATTGGAGCGATTCAAACTCTCTGGTAAGTTTTGCATGTACCTATAACATGGGATTGTTCTCAGGCCAAGTGGAGCCCTAGTTTTACAATAATAAAAACAACAAAGGATCCTTATTTTTGAATTTAGAAATTTCCACAGGACAAATGGTGCAAGCTATTGAGCTCATTCAAACCCCCAAAACATGTGCACAAAAATATCTTACGAACCCCAGAAGCCCACAATTTATTAAGCCCTTCTTGATTTATTGTGAATTAAACTACTCTATGCATGGTTGATTCACTAATAAAATCACTCCAGTAGTTTTGTAAATCCAAATAGAGTGATTCCAATTTATACAGAAGGGTATTTCAAATAACTAGCATGTTATTTTCGAACCACCTCAAAAGATCATGTAAAATAAATATGGTGAAAAAGAAAAAAACCCTCGAGAACTGCATTTGGGAATTTCCTGAGGGCATTCTTGTAAATATTTTGAAGTGACTCCAACTTTCCCTGAACCAGTCCATCAAATACTACTTTATCATCCAAGGAAATAATTTTTAGACCTACATAACATTTCTGCTGAATTATTTCCTAAAACTAGAGTTTTATTCACTAGAAAATGCATAGTAAATCGATGGATTTTGATAAAATAGTGAAACCACTTTTGTTGGCTTCATATTATCATTACCTATCTGATGGTATCATTTTTGTATAATGATATTCTATAGAACCAAGCCGTGGACTTAAGTTCCTTAATTAAGTGATGTATGCGACATAAATCATAAACCAAACTCCACCAATGCAAATAAAGTATTTCCAATTGCTATAAACTCAATGTATGGTATAGGTGTTTGTATGCCTGGTGTTGATTGTGGCCTTTGTTTGCTTGCGTGTGATCCATATCTACGATAGATGCGATTATATCGGAGACCAGAAGAAGTTGGTTATTATTATCTAGTTATTATGGTTTTCTAAGGAGAAGTCCAGGGACATATTTTGCAACATTGCTGATCTCAGGCAAGCCACCTTCTTGCTCTTAAGCCTTTTCCTATTGATTTACTTATGCATGTTTTATCTCCTGCTTATGAAAACTGCATTTTTTTTACTATATGTTCATGTATTTATGGCAGTGGTTTGGCTCCTCCGAACTATTACACTTGGGTACTATTAAGTACAACCCCCTTGATGACGCCTACTGGCCCCTAGTAGAATAGATGGTGCATAACACCATAACCCTTTTGAGACCTTGTTTCAGCCGAAGCAAAGCTATAGGATGGGAAGACACCGAAAAAGTTTTACAAAGTGTTTTATGCTAAAATCTTGGTGAGGTTTGACCTACCAAGAGAAGTTTCAGAAAGAAAAAGGTTTTCGTTTTACAAAAGATGCTGAAGGAAAGAGGAGGTAAAATGTATACAAAAGCGCACCCTGTTCTTTGCAACTTTAGCTATAACAACTTAATTCGTGCAACCACATTACTCTAGAATGGGACAAGGCTAGGCTTGATGTTTGTTTACTCTGGTATAAGCTTCCTACAACTACTACAGGGGATTTAAAAATCCTGGAGGGTGGGCTTTCTCCTGCAAAGGTCCATGTGAGACATCGACCTGGAGAAGGAACGGCGGGTCTACGAGCCTCCACGCGTTACTCTGAGCCCCTCATTGAAATCACACACTTTGTGCAGTGCAAAAAGCGCTCTAGTTGGCTTGTGAACTATATAGGGCGCCTCAGTGTTGAGGGGAACAACTCTCATAAGGTAGGCACTTATATTGGAGTGGGCCTCCGGAGAGTCTTGATCGGTTACTCGACCCACGATCGGTGTAGATCAGGGTAGGGTACCCAGATGGTGTGGGTAAAGTGTACAACCTCTGTAGAGTGTAAATATATTTGAATAGCCGTGTCCGTGGTTAAGGACGGGTTGGACAAACTACTGTAGAGCGGTGCTGATTTTGATTTCAAAAAGGATTTCGGAAAAGAAATGGCTTTGGAAATGTTTTGACCATGGGATGGTCAGAAGGAATACATGTTTTGACCATGGGATGGTTGGAAAGTAAGGCAAGGAGTTTGGTTATGGGATGGCCGGAAGGAGGAACAAATGGGTGACCCAGTCCTAATGTTTTCCAGCACTTTTCAAAAAAAAAGGTTTCCAAAATTTTTACAAAGGTTTTCAACAAAGATAAGTAGATGATATATCTACAAGAGAAATTAATTGAGAAAAGAACCTCTCTTGGAGCCCTCCTACTACCACAGCCATATTGCATATCCTCTTGGTATTATTATTCTCTTAAGGTGGTTTGCGAGTACATTCAAAGTACTCGCTGGCATTGTCCTTGGCTATTAACTTGGTCAGATGTCAAGAAGATGATGGAGTTGACGTCTATGCTAGCTAGGACGTTCTCCCAGTCAGTTGCCTGTAAGTTCTGACATGGCTCGGGCTCTACGCTTGATGAAGTTCCGCTAATGAATATTGATGTAGCCATAATGGCATGTAAGGTAAGACATGTATCCGCTTAAGTATTGGATGTTTACTTTGATACTTGTCGGTTATGTGCCACGACTAACTGATCATGGGATCATGGTGTATACATAATAGGGATTCTAGGAGGATTAATCCGGGGGCCCACAGACTTGGTATCAGAGCCATCCTGACTGTAGGATAACCTTAGTTAGCATGGTCGTTAGATAGGAAAACTATCTTTGGAAACACCGGCTTTCGAAAACTACTTTCTCAAAACCTTTTTGAAAAGTTCTACTACTTATCCTCTCCTAATTTAAATGATTGCGAAAATGGGTTCCTCTACCCCTTGTCGAACTTCAAGCATACAGATTCCAATATAACTAGGACCTAGAACCCGATGATGACGATGAGAACGAGATGAAGAGACAGACTACCCGCAAACACAAGGAGACTACTATATCGCCCTACTAGCAGAATCCTCATAATCTGAAGGAATCAAGTAGTACACTATCAAGAGTCGTCCAAATATATGATGAAGGTTTCATCGGCAATATAGCGGCACAGACCTCAACAACATGGCATCTAGGATTAACAGTGTAAAAATAGGATTCCCCTCTATCACGAGTAGTTAACTCCTTGTTCCCCCTAGTTAGCCGTCTTTTCTTGCCTAAGTGCATCATGTGTTGCTTGATGTGTGCTATCTACCAAAGACTTTGCAATCTCCTCTCTCTGTTCACCTTGTATGTGTGTTCTGATGTGTTTTGACCTCCATAACATGCGACTTGATGAGCGATAACACACCTAGTAAATTAGCCACCCCTAGTTGTTGCCGCTAACGAATACCCAGACTAACATCGGGAGTTTATGAGAGGCAAAGCATCGCTAGAACCAGAAGTCCGACCTTGTCAAGTAAGAATCACTTGAAGACAACTCCCCCGATGCTGGATGTCTCTACTTTTACTGATGACTAGCAAGAAGCATCGTTAACTTCTAACCTCCCTAGAGCTAACTCCATTAAGCTTTGTTAGGAAACCGTCCCGACCAGGTTTGAGCATTAAGACGTCACTCGAAGACCTCAACTCAAGACCCAAGGATATACAACCTTCTTTCGCATCATGCCAACACTTCAAGATGGAAGATCTGCACCATTCTTGAAAGACCTTGATGAAGCTCTAAGGTGGAAAGATTGTGTCTTTCCACTCAACTCTCGAAGACCGTCTACCAGAAGATTCTTCATAAAAGATCTCCAGATCTGACATCTTTTCGCCAAACAGTAACTCACCAATCAAGTCCCTCTGCCACTTCAGTTGAAGACCCACCTGAGGGATCACCGGATCACTAACCCCTCAGTTCCAACCCATTTAGAGGACTTACGACTTCAACTGTTTCGATAGGCTAAGTACGAATAACAGTAGTATATAAGCCCGGTATGACCTAGTTTGCGGACATCATCGGAAGACTTCAACTCCAGGCGGAAGAGTGGCGATAGTCTTCAAAACTCATCCGATGACCCCACGAAGGAAGTACTGCGTTATCTTCGAGCTACCCTAGTTTAACCCCAAGGGGGAAATACTGTGTCTTTTCAACAAAATAGACTAACCTCCTATCAGAAGCAACCGCAAGAGTTAGACATGAATTTATGAACTAGGATATGATAAGACCTCAAGAGAAACACCGCAAATCCTTATAGGAGAAAGATCACTCATCGCCATCAGGACTGAAGTCTCCTCGATGCTCGGTGCATCCAAGATGATCGAAGTTCAACCTCACCGACGCAGTGACCATGTTCAAAGACAAATCCGACAAGTTAGTACGCTGGAAACCCATAGCACGAACCTTACTCTCCTGAATCTCAGGACGAGATTCCTTTAAGGGGGAAAGGTCTGTAACATCCCAATTTTAGCAACCCTGATTAGTTGTCTAGAATGCAAAATCAAGGGGAACAAAAACTTTTTCTTGTTGATTGATGTAGTGTTTGCTTGATTTCTTGTCTATGCTTATGCATCTGAATGTATAGTAGATGATATACTTCCTACCTCACCACCATTGACAAAAGCTATATCACAAATACTGTCTTGGCTTATGCTTCATATTCTCAAATGATCTGGCATTTCAAAAACCAGAGCCAAGATGCCATTGCAAACCAAACTATTTTATTAGCTCCCTTTTAAAAAACTATGGATATCTATATGATATAATCTCCCTATGTCTTCAAGACATACCCTTCAACTACTCTTACCCCTAGGTATCTCCAAAACATTTTATAAGCTTTTGATCTCTAATCTTGGTAGAAATACCAAGGGACTCTTATCTACTTCAAAGCACAACCTTTTCAAAATACCCATCCTTTCCTCAAGCGAGGCTTGAAGGTATCCATAGTAGTAGATGGGTTCTGTTTGTAAGATGAGTTGCCTTGATCTACTAAGATGAATTGCGTTGATCTGTGGTTTGACTTGTTCGCTTTGGATCTAAATGAGCTACCCTGAGAGCTCATCCTCTAGCATCTAACTAATCCAATCCTATCCACCCTAAGTAAGTTAACAAATCTAGATATGATCCCTAGCCACTAGGTGATCATCTAAAACCCTTAATTGGCTCCCTCTAGATCTAAATCTTTCTAGAAGTTTCCAAATCAATGAAGACCAATATCAAGCATGGATCTAGCCTACTGAATCTATACTTCACCATCATCCCCTTGATGATGATTTGGAACCTGGCATCCTCCCAAAATTATCTTCTCTTGCACTCTAGTCAAAATCCTCAAGACTGCCAAACATGGCTAAGTGTGAGAACTATTTCAACATCACTTCTTTGAATACCTCTCTCTCTCTCAACCCTGGTGTATTTTTGGAAATGTACTTGAACCTTCTTGTAGACCATCATAAGGACTACTAAGGCCCACTCTTTCCCTTGGTTAGACCATCCCCTGACCCCCTTGTTATTGATAGTTTTGTAGGCAAGAAAATAATAATTCATGCAAATCTTATGAACATGCCTACTTTGGAAGAAGCTCACACCTACATGTTATCTTATTTTCACCAACTCCTTGCATTATTGTGTTCTACTCATAAAGGTCTAGCAATACCTACTTCACTTGTTCCAAATGGATCCTTGTGCTTCAAAAACCCACATGGTTTTGAAGGCTATTAGGTAATCTACTTGGGCAGTCTTATTTTATTCAAAGTTTGGAATCAATTCTTGGAGAGCTCAAGCATGATCAAGCCCAAACTTCTGTACCATGGTGATCTACATAACTTGGTCTATCTATCCATATATCCCTTGAACCAAGGGGGGCCTTGAGCTCCAAGATTAAACCATGTTTTGATGGTATGAAAATAACATCACCCTAGATCCTTTAATTCTTGTTCCTCACAAAAATCAAGTTGGATTCTCAACACCCAAGGTTGAAAATGCTATATACACCTTTTGTACATCATATAACTTGATTATAAAGATTTATAAAATATTATCCATAATTATTATGGCTCAAATACTATTTAATTCCTTTAATGGGCAAAACCCCCAAAACTCCTTCCATAAAGGAAAGTTTGGTTTTTGCCAAAGCACTTCCCCAACTTTAAGCACATTTGAGGCCTATATATCATACTCTACCCTCCCACTCCAAATATAAATATATTTGAATAGTTTCAATAATTCTCTTTGCCCATTATCTTAAATGGGAGAAACAAGAAATAATCACTTAAACATACTTTTCTTCCTCCATAAATTCCAGGAAAATTCCCCAATGTGTGATATGGTATCCGGAACCATATCACATCAAAAACAAACCTTTTTCTATGTAAAAATATCAAATGAGCTTCTATAAACCACTTCTGGACCTTTTGAATAATTGATCAAAAGTGCACCAAATATCATATGAAAAATCTCAATAAATTTCTAGAGGTGTATCCTGACCTCACCTAAATACCAGCATCATTGTCCTAACTCTCCAAGATCAACTTTTGAGAACTTGTTCATGGTATATCATTTTGGAAAAATGGGGTACTTGATAAAACTTGAACCAAAAACAAAAGGAAACCCTCATCCCTCATCACCATCACTTAGGCCATCACCCTCCCATGACCTAGTAGAAATGGTACGGTACCAGCCCCTTGCCCTATGCCCCTTGGAAGAAGAGAGATAAGCCAATTATTTCAAAACTTGTAATTAAATCAGCTGCAGCAGGCCTCCTCCACTTCTCTGGTCGTGCTTGGACCCACACACCACCCCTCTAGCCAATGGATGCCTCCCTAGCTACCCTAGCCCCTCTCTCCTCCACTCTTGCCTCCCCTGTCAAATAAAGAGAGAGGAAGAAATCCCTGCAACAGATGACTCCCCAGTCCACATATGCCCTTCTACGGCCCCACAACCTCCTCCCTAGCCGCCCCTTTCAGCCAATGATGTTCTGTCGCCCTCTTCCCTGGCCAAAGATGGACAAGGTCCACCGTGAGCCCTACTACTCAAAATAAGAGAACATAGACCACCCTGGCCCTGCTTTCCGTCTCATTTGCTTCCTCACCCTCCCACCTACTCTCCTCGAACTCCACTTCTCCTCCCCTTGCCTGTCCAAGCCAGGAGAAAGGAGAGAAGTTCTCTCGATCGTTTTGAAGACCCTACGAGTGTGCTCTCCCCTCTACCCCCAAGCTCCTACATGTCGCCTTGCAATGCTCCCCGGACCCTTTTGCATCTCACCTCCTCTTCTTTTTCGCTCAGGACCGGCTCCACTAGCACTGCCCCCGAACTCTGACGATGTTTCTCTCGGCCTTCTCACGCGAGCCTCTTCTCGGAAGCAAACTAGGCCGTGCCACCACTCTTTCGAACTGCCATCGCACGCCGCTTCTCCCCAGTCCCTCGTCGGCACCCCTCCGTCCTCAGGTAAGCCACCCCACGCCTCCCCGAACCCCTCCAGGGTTTCCCCGTCTACACCGGCGTCGCGAGCTGAGAGATGACGAGATGTCGTCGCCTCCCTTCTAATCCAACGGCCTCCGTCGCACCATACCGCTTCGGCGCTGCGAGACACTGGCCGACGGGCCCGCCCTCTCGTGTTTCAAACACGCATCCCGCGCACGCCGTGGTGCCGCGTTGGGCCATCCCGGCTCCGCCCCGGGCTTGCTTCACAAGATCCAGCCCAAGATCTTCTGACCCCTTTCTTTTTATTCAAATTCCTAGATCTGTTATTTACCAAATTGGTTTAATCCGAAATAAAAATAAAGAAATGCAGGTAATTGCCTAGATAACATTTTTCAAACATTCCCATGTGTTTTCCGAAACATGCAGCACCCAAAGTTGGAACAAATATTATTTGTATATTTTCTGTAACTTGATCCTCTAAATAGTACCTTTGGAAATAAATAATTTCTCCAGAGAGTTTTACCAACCCAATTGGAGCAATTCAAACTCTCTCTAGTAAGTTTATCATGTACCTATAACATGGGATTATTCTCAGGCCAAGTGGAGCCCTAGTTTTACAATAATAAAAATAACAAAGGATCCTTATTTATGAATTTAGAAATTTCCATAGGACAAATGGTACAAGCTATTGAACTCATTCAAACCCCCATAACACATGCACAACAATATATTACAAACCCCAGAAGCCCAAAATTTATTAATCCCTTCTTGATTTATTGTGAATTAAACTACTCTGTGCATGGTTGATTCAGTAATAAAATCACTCCAGTAGTTCTGTAAATCCAAATAGAGTGATTCCAATTTATACAGAAGGGTATTTCAAATACCTAGCAGGTTCTTTTGGAACCACATCAAAAGCTCATGTAAAATAAATATTGTGAAAAGACAAAAACCCTCCAAAACTGCATTTGGGAATTTCTTGAGGGCATTCTTGTAAATATTTTGAAGTGATTCCAACTCTCTTTGAACAAGTCCATCAAATACTACTTAACCATAATTTTTGGACCTATAGAACATTTCTGCTGAATTATTTCCTAAAACTAGAGTTTTATTCACTAGAAAATGCATAGTAAATCACTGGATTTTAATAAAATTGTTAAACCACTTTTGTTGGCTTCATATTATCATTACCTATCTGATGGTATCATTTTTGTATAATGATATTCTATAGAACCAAGCCGTGGACTTCAGTTCCTTAATTAAGTGATGTATGCGACATAAATCATAAACCAAACTCCACCAATGCAAATAAAGTATTTCCAATTGCTATAAACTCAATATATCAAAACCTACTAAAGTGAATAATGCATTCAATGTTTTTTATGTATGGTATAGGTGTTTGTATGCCTGGTGTTGATTGTGGCCTTTGTTTGCTTGCGTGTGATCCATATCTACGATAGATGCGATTATATCGGAGACCAGAAGAAGTTGGTTATTATTATCTAGTTATTATGGTTTTCTAAGGAGAAGTCCAGGGACATATTTTGCAACATTGCTGATCTCAGGCAAGCCACCTTCTTGCTCTTAAGCCTTTTCCTATTGATTTACTTATGCATGTTTTATCTCCTGCTTATGAAAACTGCATTTTTTTTACTATATGTTCATGTATTTATGGCAGTGGTTTGGCTCCTCCGAACTATTACACTTGGGTACTATTAAGTACAACCCCCTTGATGACGCCTACTGGCCCCTAGTAGAATAGATGGTGCATAACACCATAACCCTTTTGAGACCTTGTTTCAGCCGAAGCAAAGCTATAGGATGGGAAGACACCGAAAAAGTTTTACAAAGTGTTTTATGCTAAAATCTTGGTGAGGTTTGACCTACCAAGAGAAGTTTCAGAAAGAAAAAGGTTTTCGTTTTACAAAAGATGCTGAAGGAAAGAGGAGGTAAAATGTATACAAAAGCGCACCCTGTTCTTTGCAACTTTAGCTATAACAACTTAATTCGTGCAACCACATTACTCTAGAATGGGACAAGGCTAGGCTTGATGTTTGTTTACTCTGGTATAAGCTTCCTACAACTACTACAGGGGATTTAAAAATCCTGGAGGGTGGGCTTTCTCCTGCAAAGGTCCATGTGAGACATCGACCTAGAGAAGGAACGGCGGGTCTACGAGCCTCCACGCGTTACTCTGAGCCCCTCATTGAAATCACACACTTTGTGCAGTGCAAAAAGCGCTCTAGTTGGCTTGTGAACTATATAGGGCGCCTCAGTGTTGAGGGGAACAACTCTCATAAGGTAGGCACTTATATTGGAGTGGGCCTCCGGAGAGTCTTGATTGGTTACTCGACCCACGATCGTTGTAGATCAGGGTAGGGTACCCGGATGGTGTGGGTAAAGTTTACAACCTCTGCAGAGTGTAAATCTATTCGAATAGCCGTGTCCGCGGTTATGGACGGGTTGGACAAACTACTGTAGAGCGGTGCTGCTTTTGATTTCAAAAAGGATTTCGGAAAAGCAATGACTTTGGAAATGTTTTGACCATGGGATGGTCGAAAGGAATACATGTTTTGACCATGGGATGGTCGGAAAGGAAGGGAAGGATTTTGGTCATGGGATGACCGGAAGGAGGAACAAATGGGTGACGCAGTCCTAATTTTTTACAAAACTTTTCAAAAAAAAGGTTTCCAAAATGTTTACAAAGGTTTTCAACAAAGATATGCAGATGCTATATCTACAAGAGAAATTAATTGAGAAAAGAACCTCTCTTGGAGCCCTCCTACTACCACAGCCATATTGCATATCCTCTTGTTATTATTATTCTCTTAAGGTGGTTTGCGAGTACATTCAAAGTACTCACTAGCATTGTCCCAGGCTATTAACTTGGTCAGATGTCAAGAAGATGATGGAGTTGACGTTCATCCGAGCTAGGACGTTCTCCCAGTAAGTTGTCTGTAGGTTATGGCATGGCTCGGGCTCTACGCTTGATGAAGTTCCGCTGATGAATATTGATGTAGCCATAATGGCATGTAAGGTATGACATGTATCCGCTTAAGTATTAGATGTTTACTTTGATACTTGTCGGTCTGTGCCACGACTAACTGATCATGGGATCATGGTGTATGCATAACAGGGATTCTCGGAGGATTAATCCGGGGGCCCCATAGACTTGGTATCAGAGCCATCTTGACTGTAGGAGAACCTTAGTTAGCATGGTCGTTAGATAGGAAAACTATTTTTGGAAATACCGGCTTTCGAAAACTACTTTCTCAAAACCTTTTTGAAAAGTTCTACTTCTTATCCTCTCCTAATTTAAATGATTGCGAAAATGGGTTCCTCTACCTCTTGTCTAACTTCAAACATACGGATTCCAATATAAGTAGGACCTAGAACCCGACGTTGACGATGAGAACAAGATGAAGAGACAAACTACCAGCAAATACAAGGAGACTACTATATCGCCCTACCAGCAGAATCCTCATAATCCGAAGGAATCAAGTACTACACTATCAAGAGGCATCCAAAGATATGATGAAGGTTTCATCTGCAAGATAGTGTCCTAGACCTCAACAACATGACATCTAGGATTAATAGTCTTAAAAAGGATTCCCCTATATCACGAGTAGTTAACTCCTTGGTCTCCCCTAGTTGGACGGGTTTGCTTGCCTAAGTGCATCATGTATTGCTTCATGTGTGCTATCTGCCAAAGACTTTGCAATCTCCTTGCTCTGTTCACCTTGTATATGTAACAACCTCGGACCCTACGCTCTAAGTTCAAGCCTGGATGAACCAAAAGTGGATAAGGGATTTTACAGCGGGGGCCCAAGGCCACCCACGTGTAGGCCCGTTGACCGCCCTAACCGCTTCCAAGAACATCGGGACAAGAGCGAGCGGCGTAGGCGACAGGCGAAGAGATCAAATACATACACAAGTGAGTATGTATGCAAGCTACCTTACAACGCTTCTTAGAGCCATACCATCTAAAAGAAATAGAAATATTGCAACACCATACGGCAAGATCCAAATATCCTAGACAAAGATAATAGTTTAGGATAGCTCCTCATACATCAATCACCAGGGTATCAAGCGGAAGCGGGAAACAATATCCGGGTACGGATAAGAACAAATCGGCATAAGATGCCACATAAATAAGCACATCCCGCCCACAGATCTCACAGATCTCCATCCCCGAAATCTCTACACCGAGTGATCGTTGCCAAAATCATCTGTTTCCTCCACCCAGTATCCATCTTGCGAATACACATGTTCATCTGAATCAAACAATTTATCGTGTGGAGACCCTAGGGGTACTCAGCATGCCTTCATGCCTCTAAAGGGGACATATACCTAGGGCAACGCAATTGCAGCAAAAGATAATAACTAACAAGTCTACAGATAATCACTAACCATCCGCCTAACCAATGATAGACAGATGTCCGTTAATTAGAAACAACAGTTATAACTGTATAAAGTAACAGATCCATCCTCCTTCTCGCTTACCAACGAGAAAGCGGACGAACAACCCATATGTTGGCAGTTTTATTAATCATTCCATGAATATGGCACTAATTACTAGTCAGATATTTAGTCAAATTAAAGACGGTACTTTAGTTATGCTTGTCTATGATCGAGAAACTGTGCTCCAAGTCGTCCATAACCGCGGATATGACTTTCAGAAAGATTTACCCTGCAGGGGTGCACAATTAGCAACACAAGAACGATCAACCTCAGAAAAACCAAATCAAAACCCAACGAGGCTTTCACGACAAAGCAATCACAGGATTCATAAAATATTTCAGGGGGCCACCCCACTAAGCTACCCGCGACGAAGTTGGCCAGCTCCGAGACAGACCGAGGATTTGTGTGGACGGCGGTAAATGACTAGTAACCAGAAAGTGTGACTGGGCTTGTCGATACAGCGAAAACGTTTCACGATCCCAAAACAGTACAAGTCCTCCACGCATAATCGTAAATAAAATAGTAAAGCATGGCATATGTACAGGATAGTAATAAAGCCCCAAACTAGTTTGTGGCTCCAAGAAATAAGAAATGAATCAAGCTCTGGCTAAGGGGATTCATGGTCCCACATGCGGATAGTGCGATAGTCAAGGAACAGGTATCAAGTACTCGGGGTCCTACGGGACAAAAGTGGACATAAAAACCAAATAACAGATATTGCCCACCGGTGCCTCTTTCATTAGTTATCCCATTACTATTCAGGTTAAGTTGTTTAGGTACCTCGTTATCCATCAGACACTCACATACCCTACACATGTTGTTCTACGACTCGCATGGCTCAAACAACTCCTGTAGTAATGGCTCATGGGATGGAGGAACAAGCTCGGTGGGGTTTAAAAGTAAAGGCTATGTAGTACTTGGGATTCAATTTAATGCAATCGTGACTCCATGATGCAAGAATAAGATAGAAGCAATAGGTACTATATGTATGAAAGCATGTGGTAGTGCTTGCCTGGAAGCTCAGTTGAAGCAAGAGATGGATCTGGATAGTACTCCTGGGATTTCTGATAATTCCCCTCCTCGGCGTCTATTCGAAAAGAGCCAAACAAACAAGGGACAATATAAATAAAGTGCGCAAGCATATTAATAAAATGCGAAAAGCAACCAAGCATGCCATGATGAATGATGCACAATTTACATGGTACAACATAGCATGGCATGGGTGAGGTGTGGGGTACAAGAATAAAGCATTTTATTAGGCTTTTAGTCATGTTTTGCTCCCATAAATTTTTTGTATACTTAATATTCACATGACGCCTGCTCCAATTCATATCATAGAATGCATAAACAGAACGGGCTCGTCGAGCTGATCGATTTAGATATATTATTTGTCAAATTTGGAGTTATAGAATTAAAGTTATTAATTAATTGAGGAAAAAGGCATATATTGCAATTTAAACAATTTCGAAAATTTAAATTAGTCAAACATTATTTTGGATGGCATATTTGAAATCCTCACATTTTTCTGATCTCGAAACATATAATATTTCTTTTCGACTTCCGATTCATAGAACTAAAGTTATTAATATTTGAATATCTGATATTAAAATAGACAAATGTTTAATTGTTTGGATAGTTTTAATAATCTAGCCAGTAAACAGAAAAAAATGTTATTTTAAATCTTTCAATAACCCCAAACTCTTTCGGTTTAGATAATTCTGGATTTGGTTTGTATGCATATAACTATAAGCATAAACCGATTTACACAGGTCAGAGGTTTTAGAGAAGGATGTCGCTACAGCCTGCAGGGACCTATTTATGCAAATAGGATCACAAGCACCGGGCTAGCGCGTAAACTTTCTAACGGATCAGCTATAGGTTCAGTTAACACAAGAAGTTTAGAAAAAAACAGAGAATTCAGAGGGAAAAAATAGAGGGTTGGAAAGGCCATGGGGATTTGATCTCTCGATCAATCAAACAGAGGCGCCAGGGAAGAGCCACTAGGCTATGCTCGAGATGGTGATAGAGATCATGGCCTGGCCATACATTTGAAACATCTCCACTTCAGAGTTTGCACAGATGTAATAACATGATTAAAAAAATGTGGACTATGCGGTAGCAACAGGAGTTGAACTCAGGATCTCGTCTTGCGGGAGAGATTAAGGAGCCAAACAGCTGGGCGAAGCATTTGGTTGAAAAACATCTGGACTGACGGAAACTGAACCTGAATACTGTCAAGTTAACTGAATTTTTGGCGCAGATAGACAGAGAATCGCGCCGACTTGAGATGAAGATTGCGAGCGCGTCAATGATCCAAATGAAGCGTCGTTTGTTTCTATAGATAGAGGGTTCATAGGAGATGCACTGAGGTTGAAGCGATTCACCGGAATACATTGGTGCTGGTCGGAAAATTTCGATGAACAGAGGATGAAAAACATAGGCATTAACTGACAAAACTGACAGAATATACTGCGAGGTTATCTTGATTTTCGAGGATGATTATGTCGCTGTTGCTGATCAGATTTGAGAGACGTTTGTTGCATTAGAGAGAGGGGACAACCGAGATCAACGGGGCCTGAAGATTCTCACTGGAGGAGGACCATAGAGGAGGAAAACAAGCACGGAACAGAGGGGCTATGCGACATTGCTGCAGCTGTGGCGTCGAGCGGCAAGGCAACAACGGCGAGCGGCGAGATGAACTATAGGGGGTGTACAGAGGAGGGAGATGTGGTTCTCACCGGGGTGCGACACAGCGCTACATCGACGCGGAGGCCGGAGAGGAAGAAGATGCGCGTAGTGGCAGGCGTCGCGTTCACGCCAGGACGGCAAGATGCTGTCGACGGTTCACGGCGATGTTGGTGAAGTCCTGCAGCTTCTCCTTCTCGCTCCTTTCTCAGTACGGCTCCAGAGGCTCCACACGCAGCTCCTGGGCGCATCGGCTGGCTCCGGAGGTAGGGATCAGCGGCTGCACCAGGAGGCCGACGACATGGCTGGGGTTCGCATGGTGAGGTGGAGAAGGCGTGAGGAGGCGGAAGATGGAGGGGATCTCGATCTAGATGGAGAGGCTCCCTCTCTGTGGCTGCTTTAACAGGAGAAAGAGAGAGAAAGGTAGAGATATCACCAAGAGAGGAGAGGTGCACGCGGGGTGCGTGCGTGCGTGCACATGGGCGCGAGAGAGGCAGGGTAGGAGGGCCTGTGGGTGGTGGCGACATGAGCAAGCTCGTGCTTGCCTCTGTTTCTCGATGAAGACAAACAGGAAAAGATCTCCACTTGGGCCAATGGGTTGTACGTGGAGGTGAAGAAATTTATGGCTGGGCTGCTGCAGACTTCTCTCTCTGATTTTTTTTCTGTTTATCCTTTGTTTGTTTTCCAAATTCAAACAGGCTGTTGTTTACAGTATATATGGAAAAGATCAGTGATCTACTAGAAGATGTAGAGATAAGATAAAGAGAATAAGCTATACTACCATATATGTGGCAAGGCATAAATCCAAGAACAATTGAATATGCCCACATACAGGTATATAGTTGGATGAGGTATTGTCCTTACATGGGACATGCACATGTGGTAATGCCACCATCGTAGTTGTTAAAACAACTAAATCTCCACATGGTCATATACTCTATTCATGCATTCAAAATTTGAATAAAGGCCCCATAAAAGAAACAAACTTGCTACACATATGGAGTAGATGAATATCAACCATAGATGAATATAAATAGGCCATGCTAGTGTGTGTGATCCACTAGCCATCATATGGCCACAATTATATTCTTTCATGAGCATACATTCAAAAACAAACCATATGGAAGCTTCATAAGGCATTCTACTCACATAGCATGCAAAACTGGCCATGTGGCTATCCACATATCAATATTGTGAAAACAACATGATGCATATATGGGAGCATGTGGAAGTAGAAGTGGATCCATCTTAAATATATGTGAGCTAGACAAGAGCCAAAAGAAGTGCAAAAGCCCACGTATAGTTTGGATGGTGGAATTATGGGGTGGTGACAAAGAAAGGTGGTGGAGTTAAAAGAGAGATGCCCCCAACTCAACTTGGGCAGGAGCAATTCATCAAGAAGAAAATACATTTTATTAAGAACCAAGTACAATTGATAAATGCATATGAGACAAAAACCAAATGAAAAGGGTTTTATATGATGCTCAAATGCAATGTGGCATGATGACATGAGCATGATATAATTATGATGCAACAATTATATGTAGGAATGTAGCATATTATCAGACCATGTAGCATTAAAGATGTTAGACAGATGGGATGCTACAGTATGTGTGTTCTGATGTGTTTTGACCTCCGTAACATGTAACTCAAAGAGCGATAATACACCTAGTAACTTAGGAACCCCTAGTTGTTGCTACTAACGAAAACCCAGACTAACATCGGGAGTTTATGAGAGGCAAAGCATCACTAGAACCAGAAGTTCGACCTTGTCAAGTAAGAAACACTCGAAGACAAATCCCCCAAAGTTGGATGTCTCTACTTTGACTGAAGACTAGCAAGAAGCATCGTTAACTTCAAACCTGCCTATAGCTAACGCCATTAAGCTTTGTTATGAAACCGTCTCGACTAGGTTTGAGCATTAGGATGTCACTCGAAGACCTCAACTCAAGACCCAAGGATATACAACCTTCTTTGGTATCACGCCAGCACTTCAAGATGGAATATTTGCACCATTCTTGAAAGACCTTAGTGAAGCTCTAAGGTGGAAAGACAGTGTCTTTCCACTCAACTCTCGAAGACCATCTACCAGAAGATTCTTCAGAAAAGATATCCAGATCTGACATCTTTTTGCCAAACAGCAACTCGCCAGTCATCAGAGGAGAAATTAACTAAAGATCCTACGAAGTCCCTCCGGCACTTCAGTTGAAGACCCACCTGAGGGATCACCGAATCACTAACCCTTAGTTCCAACCCATTTAGAGGACTTACGACTTCAAATGTTTTGATAGGCTAAGTACGAAGAACAATAGTATATAAGCCCGGTATGACCTAGTTTGCGGACATCATCGGAAGACTTCAACTCCAGGCGGAAGAGTGGCGATAGTCTTGAAAACTCATCTGATGATTCCATGAAGGAAGGACTGTGTTATCTTCAAGCTACCCTAGTTTAACCCCAAGGGGGAAAGACTGCGTCTTTCCCACAAAATAGACTAACCTTCTATCAGAAGCAACCGCAAGAGTTAGACATGAAGTCATGAACTAGGATACGACAAGACCTCAAGAGAAACACCGCAAATCCTTACAGAAGAAAGATCACTCATTGCCATCAGGACTGAAGTCTGCTCCATGCTCAATGCATCCAAGATGATCGAAGTTCAACCTCACCGACGCAGTGACCATGTTCAAAGACAAATCCGACAAGTTAGTACGCTAGAAACCCATAGCACTAACCCCAACACAAAAACCCCTAACCTTACTAGTTGTCCAGCATTTCAGCAACCCTGATTAGTTGTCCAGAATGCAAAATTAGGGGGAAAAAATTCTTGTTGATTAATGTAGTGTTTTCTTGATTTCTTGTCTGTGCTTATGCATCTGAATGTATAGTACATGATATACTTCCTACCTCACCACCGTTGACAAAAGCTATTTCACAAAAATTGTCTTGGCTTATTCTTCATATTCTCAAATGTTTTGGCATTTCAAAAACCTGAGCCAAGATGCCTTTGCAAACCAAACTATTTTATTAGCTCCCATTTGAAAAACTATGGAGATCTATATGATATAACCTCCCTATGTCTTCAAGACAGAACGTTCAACTACCCTTACCCCTAGGTATCTCCAAAACATTTTATAAGCTTTTGATCTCTAATCTTGGTAGAAATACCAAGGGACTCTTATCTACTTCAAAGCACAACCTTTTCAAAATACCCATACTTTCCTCAAGCTAGACTTGAAGGCATCCCTAGTAGTAGATGGGTTCTGTTTGTAAGATGAGTTGCCTTGATCTACTAAGATGAATTGCCTTGATCTGTGGTTTGATTTGTTCGCCTAGGATCTAAATGAGCTACCCCAAGGGATAATCCTCTAGCATCTAACTAATCCAATCCTATCCACCCTAAGTAACCTAACAAATCCGGATATGATCCCTAGCCACTAGGTGATCATCTAAAACCCTTAATTGGCTCCCTTTAGATCTAAATCTTTCTAGAAGTTTCCAAATCAATGAAGACCAATATCAAGCACGAATCTAGCCTACTGAATGTATACTTAACCATCATCCCCTTAATGATGATTTGGAGCCTGGAATCCTCCCAAAATTATCTTCTCTTGCACTCTAGTCAAATTCCTCAAGTCTGGGAACTGTTTCAACATCACTTCTTTGAATACCTCTCTCTCTCAACCCTGGTGTATTTTTGGAAATGCACTTGAACCATCTTGTATACCATCATAAGGACTACCAAGGCCCACTCTTTCCCTTGATTAGACCATCCTCTAACCCCCTGTTATTGATATTATGTAGGCAAGAAAATAATAATTCATGCAAATCTTATCAACATGCCTACTTTGGAAGAAGCTCACACCTACATGTTATCTTCTTTTAACCAAATCCTTGCATGATTATGTTCTACTCATAAATTTCTAGCAATACCTACTTCTCGTGTTCCAAATGGATCCTTATGCTTCAAAAGCCCACAAGGTTTTGAAGGCTATTTGGTAATATGCTTTGGCAGTCTTCTTTTATTCAAAGTATGGAATCAATCCTTGGAGTGCTCAAGCATGATCAAGCCCAAAATTCTGTACCATGGTGATGTACATAACTTGGTATATCTATCCATATATCCCTTGAACCAAGGGGGGCCTTGAGCTCCAAGATACAACCATGTTTTGATGGTATGAAAATAACATCACCCTAGATCCTTTAATTCTTGTTCCTCGCCAAAATCAAGTTGGATTCTCAACACCCAAGGTTGAAAATGCTATATACACCTTGTGTACATCATATACCTTGATTATAAAGATATATAAAATATTAGCCATAATTATTATGGCTCAAAAACTATTTAATTCCTTTAATGGGCAAAACCTCCAAAAGTCCTTCCATAAAGGAAAGTTTGGTTTTTGCTGAAGCACTTCCCAAATTTAAGCACATTTGAGGCATATATATCATACCCTACGCTCCCACTTCAAAAATAAATATGATTGAAGAGTTTCAATAATTCTTTTTTCCCATTTTCTTAAATGGCACAAACAAGAAATAATTATTAAAAATATTTTTCTTGCTCCATAAATTCCAGGAAAATTCCCCAATGTGTGATGTGGTATCTGGAACCATCTCACATCAAAAACCAACCATGTTCCGTGTAAAAATATCAAATGAGATTCTATAAACCACTTCTACACCTTTTGAATAATTCATCAAAAGTGCACCAAATATCATATGAAAAATCTTAATAAATTTCTAGAGGTGTACCCTGACCTCACCTAACTACCAGCATCATTGTCCCATCTCTCCAAGATCAACTTTTGAGAAGTTGTTCATGGTATATCATTTTGGCAAAATGGGGTACTTGATAAAACTTGAACCAAAAACCAAAGGAAACCCTCATCCCTCATCACCATCACTCATTCCATCACCCTCCCATGACCTGGTCGAAATGGTACGTTAGCAGCCCCGTTTTCCCCTTGCCCTATGTCCCTTGGAAGAAGAGAGATACGCCACTTATTTCAAATCTTGTAATTAAATCAGTTGCAGCAGGCCTCCTCTACCTCTCTAGTCGTGCTTGGACCCACACACCACGCCCTCTAGCTAATGGATGCCTCCCTAGCTACCCTAGCCGGGGCTACCGGGCTGTGGTACCAAAGTTCGCGGGCGAGTGCACCACGGTACCTAAGTTGCCTAAAATTGCCGCGTTTCAAAATGTTGGGCCGCCAACTACCGAAAGGGGCCATTTCGATGCAAACTCATCTCACCCCTACCAAATCCAAACATTCCGTGAAACTGCCCTGTGAAGTAGACGGTCGGGACCCCCATGTCAGTAATATTTCCGTGACGTGAGCGCCAATGCGTTAACCACGTAGGCGAAACGAGAGACTAAAGGAGCATGGTGCATTAACCAAATTCACAAATCCACTCCCTCCCTCTTTTCGCATGAACCCTAGCACCGGCGGCGTCGAAATCCCCTCTCCAACCAGAATGACCTCTTCGGGCATTTGACTTCCGGTGCCAAGTTGCTGCGTCTACTCTTTGCTACCGAGCTCTAATGTCGAATGTCATTCCAACCGTTGCGAGGATCTAGCCCGCCTCTACCGCAGCCGAGCTGAGCAGCGAAGGATGGCAGATCCATTTGCCGAGGAAGAAGTACTTCTAGCTAATTGTGGGTGAGCTACTCTTCTCTTTGCTATTCGCACTACCTATAAATTCTAGCTGGCTATTGGCATTACAGAGATATATCGAACATAGAATTGTTTGCTAGCACGACGCTGACAAACAATTCTTATCTTTTCTCTCCAATTTTCTGTCAACTAGGATCTCCGCTGAAGCCAAATACACGGTTTTGGTCACCATCTGCGGCTACCTCATTAAATTAGCACATGGGAAGAGCACGTGGAAACAAGCTCAGAATATGAAGATGGAAGTAGCGCCTGTGCAGTTATGCACTATCCCCGGTTTGGTTGTTGCTATGCATGAACTTGATAAAATGAGGCCAGAGCAGACTGCACGGTTCATCATCGTTGATGAACGAGACTTCAAGGTTCCTATAGCATGTGACAGTCAGCTAATTGGGTTGATGAAACAGCATGTTAGGCCTCGCGTGGTTATGCTGATGTGTAACATACTGGATGAGGAAGCTCCTCCTACTGGGAGTCGCCCAGCTATTATTGGACAGGGAGGTCTAACTCGAACCCCTACTGTTGTGGAGAAGAATGTGGTTCCTCGTCCGCGACATGCTTCTATCAGGCAACCTCCTCGTAGGAGTCCCTGTATTGCCGTTGTGGAAAACTCTGCTCTGGAATCTGCTGGTACTGGTCATCCCCGTCCCCGTGCTCGTGTTGCTGCGGCTACTACTCACCCAATCCATGTCGCTGTTGAGCAAACTAAGGCTTCCGGAGGCTGCCCTGCTGTTGTTGCCAAGACCGCCGCCTTGTGTGCTGCTCCTCCTCGAAACCGTCCTCAAGTTGTGCGAACCCGTGCTCTGGAATCTGCTGGTACTGGTCGTCCTCGTGTTGTTGTTCATCTGGCCATTGTTGACCCAATCCCTGTTGCTGTTGAGCAAACTAACGCTTCCGGAGGCTACCCCACTGTTGTTGCAAAGACTGATGCCTTGTCTCCTCGTCGAACCCGTGCTCGGGTTCAGCGAGCTGCTGGTCTGGAGCCAGCTCATGGTCTGGACGCTGCTAGCACTCGAAACACTTTTGCTGTGGGAACTGCTCCTGATCGTCGATGTGTCATGGTAGCAGCTAATCCTATTGTGGTTGTCGTTAGAAGGGGCCCTGCCTGTCCACCATGTAATGTAGCTCCCGCTGCTAAGGGCCCTTGCCTTGCTCCTGGTCTTGGTACTTCCACCGAGGTTGATCCAGCTAACGATGATGCTGGTGATGGTGGCGGTGGCATTGGGGCTGGGTCTGATGGTGCCGCTCCATCTCTCGAACCTCTCGGAGGTTTCTATCCTGAAGAACCTGATGATGGCAAAGTAATCTTTCGTATCGGTGTTGCGGATTATAGTACAAAAGTAGATGATGGCACCGAAAAATTCTATGACGAGTTTGATGTAATCCTTGGTGGATACGATCCTGAAGTGGTAGAGTTATCTGACCTGATGGCATCGTTTACGTGCGAAGGTGCTGTGGGGGTCCTCCCAGGAAGCAGGTTTGTTATATTTTGGTTACAAGAGCAAAAAGGCTATCGAAGTAAAATATATCAGGGATTTAGTCGTACTGTTTACAAGGAAACATTATAGAGGTGAAGTGTACTTCCACTTGATAGTGCAAATGGTTGGAGAGGAATTGGAACTCGACAATAGAGATGATGGACTTTTAGAAGGCATGCGTGACCTGATCCATGGCATCACTAGGGCTAGTGCGACTGAGGGTAGCTTCGAACATAGGAGAGTCTTACAGACGAGCGTCATAAAGAGGAGCAGGAAGAGCATCCCCAGAAAGGGCACCCTAAAGAAGAACGTCACCAAGGAGACCACGCCAGAGAAGAGGACGCCCATGAGTCGCACGAAAAAAGGAACCACGCCCCAGAGTACACCCCTGAGATCCAGTCAAAATGCCACATCGAACGGTAGCAGCAAAAATGCTAAGAGGGCTAGCACGGTGGTGAACACTCCCAGGAGTGGTAGCAAAGAGGCGAAGATGGCCTGCATAGAGGCTACCACACCCAGTGGGAGCAGAAAAAATACTAATTTGGAGCAGAACACGCCGCTGTCAGGGAATAATGCCAGTACGAAGGAGAACACGCCCAATAGTAGCAGCAAAATGGCTAATTTGGAGCGGAACACACCGCTGAGGTCAGGCAATCTTGCCAGCACGAAGGAGAACACGCCCAATAGTAGCAGCAAAAGGGCTAATTTGGAGTGGAACACGCCGCTGAGGTCAGGCAATAATGCCAGCACGAAGGAGAACACACCCAATAGTAGCAGCAAAAGGGCTAATTCAAAGAAGAACACGCCACAGAGGTCAGGCAATAATGCTAGCACCCTGGAGTCAACACCCGTGGGGGGAGGCAGTAAGGAGATCACACCCAAGAGCGGCAGCAAAAAGCCTAGTTCGATGGGGAATGGAACGCAAATGTCAAGCCCTACTGATACCATCAGGAAAGATTACATTAGGAAGGACGATGTACAGAGGAAGAGCAAGAGGGTTCTGTACAGTCAAGATGAAATTGATTATGACTGTTGTTTGTCCACTAAAGTACCCGGGATGTGTGCAAATGTAAGACCACCCCATGTGGTTGCAGCAAAACCAACCGAGTGTCTTGGAGAAAATAGTGTTACCGGTGAGGTGGATTGGGGCAATGTTCCGGTCCATCCGGGTGGCGACGATGGTGCAGCCCCACCCATGGGAGTCAATATGATGTGTGCAGTACTAGGCATTAGAGACGATGGCGAGGATTCTGAATCAGATGAAGAAGAAGGAACTGTAGAGGATCAAGAATCTGGTGATGATGAAATAGACGAGGAACGTAATGATGAGGATGGTATTCTAGTCGATGATTTGGGTGTTGAAGTAGAAGAAATGAAACATGACCACGAGTATCCTATAATTTCGGTCGGCACCGAGTTCGGGAGCATGCATGAGTTTAGGATGTCATTCCGGCATTTTTGTATCAAGGGGGAGTTCGACGTTTATCGACTGAAGAACACTGCCTAGAGGTATGAGGCTGTTTGCAAGTTAACGTGGATGAATGGACGGGCCGAGGTACATTGTCCATGGAGGATCACAGCAAGAGCCTTACCTACGTCGAATGCAATTAGGGTACTGGGGCAATGAATGCAGCAAACCATTAGAACTCTCTCTCTCTTTTCACTCTATAACTACAATTGATGTGCGATATCTTTCTGGCAACTAGTCGACTCGCTTATCTTTTAAATGAATATGTGTTGTAGGTGAACAAAATGGGCCCTCCACACACATGTGTCCGACGGGCAGCAAACTGAAATCCTCAATGGCTGATACGGAGTGGGTGGCTATGCAATCTATGTCCATACTAAAGGATAACCCTAAGAAGACCGCAAAGAATATTCAGACTAGCCTCGGTTCTAAATACAACATTATCCTTCGGTATTACACGGTTTGGAAAGGTAAAGAGAAAGCTCTAGGGGTATTGCACGGGGATTGGACCAATAGCTTCAGGATGCTATACAACTTCAAGGCAGAGGTACAAGCTAGGTATCTGGGGAGTGTTGTGGAGATTGACACTGAATCAGAAGGTGGTAAAATATATTTCAAAAGATTTTTCATGGCGCTTAAACCTTGCATCCAAGGATTCAAGGATGGTTGTAGGCCATATATGAGTGTAGACAGCACTGTCCTAACTGGCAAATGGAAAGGCTGCCTGCCATCTGCCACAGCACTTGATGGTCACAACTGGATGTTCCTAGTGGCATTCGGGTTGTCTGAAACGTAAACAGAGGAAAACTCGGTCTGGTTTATGAGGCAGCTCAGGAGATCAATAGGCCACATGGATCCATTGGATATATCCACGGATGCATGCAAAGGGCTGACGAATGCAGTGAAGGGGGTGTTCCCACGAGCTGAAGGTAGAGAATGCCATGCCGATATGATGCTCAACTTGTACTCACACTACGCAGGCAGCGTATTTTGTTACATGTTTCCTGCTGCAAGAGTTTACAAACCTAGTAGCAGCGAATATTTCATGAGCAAGATTTTAGCGGAAGCCCCTGAACTTCCAGAGTAATTAGCCATCCATTCGCAGCTATGGAAGAGGAGTCAATTCAACCCTGACATCAAAGTTGATTACATAAACAACAACCTTGCAGAATGCATGAATAACTGGGTGAAGGACATAAAAGTGTGTCTTGTTCATATCTTGATGGACAACATATGTGGTATTGATCATGAAGCTGTTAAATATAAGGAGAGAGATCGGTAGGATACTTAGAGGACATATGCTACCGCCAGTTGTATAGCAACTACATAAGCGAAGCCGAGGACTTGCTCATCTTAAGGTTCTCCCGTCAACTAGCAAAAGATGTGACGTGGTTGATATGTCCAAGAGTGGCAAGAGGGATGGTGTGAAACATCCAGTTGTGAGAATGCACCTGCTTAGAGTGGCAGCATACCAGGAAACCTTGCGGCCACGCCTTGGCCTTCTTGGTGAAGAAAAGAACACTACCACATTTGGATCAGTATTTGTCAGACTACTACTCTATGGAAAAGTTCAGAGTTGCGTACGCTAGATCCGTCGAGCCATGTACAGACCCATCTTAGTGGCCTCAAGTCCAACTGTCTTTCGAGCTTTGCCAGCTAGTTACAAAAAGGGGCAGAGGAAGACCTCAGGTGAATAGGTTTAAGAATTTTCTCGAGAAGAAGGGTTCAGTTTTCGGTGCTACAAAGAAGGGCAAAAAACAGATGCAAGACCTGCCATCTTATAGGCCATAGAGCAGCAGGCTGTCCCCTTAAAGCTCCCAAACCTAGGTATGAGATGGTACATTCACACAAAAAATTGTTTATAGTATGTAGATATAAGGTAGTAATTCATGTACTGTTTTTTTACAGGAAGTGCAAGGTAAGAAACAAGACAGCCGACTCAGTGATTTTGCTGCGGGAAGAAAACCAAAATGAGTGGAGTGATGATGCCGAACAAGATTCTGGTGCTGATTGGCCTGACTTCCCTCAACCCGAAGATGCAGGGTACGTGAAGGTAAGAAAATTGGCACCCAGGAAGAGGAAGAAGGCAGGAGATAAAGAAGCCAGTGGACATGAAGGTAAGAGGAAGAAAGTTGGCACCCAAGCAAATAAAGAAGGCTAGCAGTGTAGAAGCCTAATGATGTATTGAACTTGAACCTATATATGTAGTTCGGTTAAATTCTGGAGTTGTGCGCGTGGAACTTGTCAGGCAAAACAATCTGCCTCCCGTACTCGGAGTAAAATGTATCGTGACTTTAGGATTGGATACGGCCGAGGCCACTAGTTGAACCCAAAATTGTGACTGTGCCACTACTATCTGAACAATCGCGATAGTTGAGAGGTTAAGGGGTCTCCAAAATCGATGGGTGTTAGTGGCACAAACATGAATTATTTATAGGCGCTTAATAAATCCCTATTGTTGGCATTACACTTATGATAAGTTTCTGGGCTGAAAAACAATTTCTTAAGTTGGCTGCTACACTCCATGAAGCAGCAACTTATTTCAACCGCTGGACAACGACATGGCAACATAAACTGCAAATGCAGCAGATAATGCCCAGATAATGAGTAAATTGTTTCCACTATCTGGCCTAATCTTGAGCCCATCTGTCTCACCACCTCCTTGCCCCTGCCTCCCCTGCACCTGGCGAAGCTCCCAGATCTCTCGCTCCATCGCACGAATCTCCTCTTTCTCGTCCCACACAGCATCACGCAGATCCTGAACAAGCTCTCTATGAAAACCTGTCAATGGCTTTTCGATCCACACAAACTTGTCACACCCAGTCCCCCTCCCTTCCTATGTGGTAGATCGAAGGAAATAAAAAAAAGAATTACATTACGCTTTCCGGATCCAGGTTACCATTGTACCTACAGTAGGAACTTACCGCTCTGATGCTGAAGTTGCTGAATTTTCCTGCAGTATTTTCGTCGGTCCATGAAATCCATCTCGGCAACTTCTCACCGCACAAACACAGCATATCGGGGTAGTAATCGTAGGGCGCCCTCCGGTACCTGATGAGGGCACCTGCCTGACGGTGTTAAGCCGACCCTGATTCCGCCCGAGACGAACTACACGAGCTGCGAGCCATGAGCGAGGGGAGCGAGGGAAGAGGAAAGAGGAGCCTTTGGATGTCAGGGTAGTGGTGAAGCGTGATTTATCCCTACTTAATAACTCGGGAAGAATCCTACCATCGACATTCAGCTGACAGGTGGGGGACCTAACGTGTGGACTTGTCAACCAAACCTCACGCCTTCGTGGTTCAAAAGCCCTCTTGTGCGCATTAGACGAATTTTTTTGGCACCTTGCCCGCGTACATATCACTGGGAGGCCTTGCTCAGGAACCAGACACGCCTGGCCCACAATCTTACTCCCTCCTAGGAACTTGTCATGGCTCGCGCCGGCAGATCCATCCGCTCCACCGCTTCCGGTAGGGCTCGCCGCGGTGGATCTACCCCAAGATCCTACCGTCGCGGTATCAAATGGCCATGGTTTCTTGAGAGGAGCGACGACGCAACGTATCCGAGCTCGGCCCCTCCTACCTGTAGAAGGACTGATGCGGCGTCGAGCTCGAGTAGGAGCCGCCAGGCGCGACGGCGCTCGGTCCACACCAACCCCGTCACCTTCGTCATTTTCGATTCTGATGTGGAGGACGACGGGAACGAAGCTGTGCAGAACGCCATTGTTGCCTCCTTGGCGAAGGGCAAGCCACAAGTGGGATTGCATGTCGCTGGGAAGGGCACGGTGGTGTCACCAATCTAGGTGGACTCCGATGACAGCGGTGTGATGTGGGTTTAGATGTTGTTTAGGATGGTTGCAATTTCGGTTGTGTTTATTGCGAGTACAATTATTTTAATGGGTTTGTCGAGCTATATTGACAAATATGTGCAATAGTAGCGTGTGAGTGCTTCCACTTTAGAAATTGTGTCTGTGCCATTTTCATGTTGCATTTTCAACGTAGATTACATGTAAACAATCCAACGAAAATCAGATACAACCATCAGACGGGAGTGGCAGGATGGAAGAGAAGTTGGGACAGTGGCTTCGAGGGGAAGGAAGAGAAGGGGGCGTGACACTGGCAGGTGGGCCCTCGGAACACATGACACTGACATGCGGGTGCGGGAGCACACGGTATTGCCGGTCTGTCCAGAGAAAGTGGACTTTGCAACATGACAACAGCAAGCTGATTGGACCAATATAATATCTCGTCGAATTATTAAGGAGTACTAAAAACTACAACTGGGGTACATTTGCACAACATGTATGCTCTACGCACCTGAGAAGCATCGCTTAAGTCTAACTGTAATGACAACACAAGTACTACATTTCCCTGCCGGTCTTCTCGATACAAATGTAGAAATGCATCTGCATGTTCGGTCCAGCACCGACAAGGTACTGAGATGGCACACATAGGATCGACCTTAGGTCAACATACTCCACCTCCCGCAGCGTCGGGCAGCTCGGCGCCTTGGCTAGCACAAGAATGCTATCGGACGACGGCGGCTGGGCGTTCACCCACATGCACACCGTGTATACGGGCCAGGCGCACGAGACCGACCTGACGCATACGACACACACTATGCTGGGCCCGGCTCTGGTTCCCAGAACACCGGCGGTGATGGTCAGGACGAAAATAGAGCCGTCCCCCTAGAAAATTAGCCGGCGGCGTGACGAGTCAGTGAACGACACCTGCTCTTGGAGAAGTTGGGCTTGCCCGTACGAGATCCTAATCACTTCGATTAAGTGCTCCTCTGCAAGGTGGACGACGAGCTCTGCCGGCGGTTCGGTGTAGTTGTAGCCCGGCTCCGTGCAGGAGCACGCGCCGTGCGGGCACGCAAGCTCGTGGAGCGGGAGCTCGTGGTAGGAGTAACGGCGAAAGCATCCTGGGTGGGAGCACATGAGCGGGAACGTCGTTGCGAAATTGCGTGCGAGGATCTCCAGATTCTTGGGCTACAGCATCTACCACATCTGAAGTTCGTCGAGAAATCGGAAAAAAAGATCAGCAGTTAGATTGGCGAATAGCAGGAATATGTAGGATAAGTTCAAAAGCTTGTAAAATGATTTCTTAGCATGAAGGTAGCAACCTGAGAATTGGCGGATGTCATCGGCTTGCGGCTACGGCAGGATGGGAATGAAGTGGGGAAAGTGGCTTCGAGGGGAAGGAAGATAAGTACGGGGAGGAAGAGAAGTAATGGGGACATGACACTGCGATATGGCCCACTAAACTCGTGAGTCGTGACACTCGTAACATGCCAGTTTATCCAGAGCAAGCGTGGCCAATCATGCCGTAGAACAGCCTACTCGAGGATCGCTATCACGAAGACCATCCCAATCGTCCAAGCGCCCCGATCGAATGGTATGTAACAATCGTCAAGCAGAACAATTGTGTTATGGCGTGCCTTCTAGAAGACTCGGTCTAACGGTGGATCCATTGGGGGGCTAAGGTTAGGGCTCTCGTAAGGTTAGGATGCATATGCGGTTTATGAAAAGAACACACATCCAATGACACTAGTGGATCCTTATGTGGTTTGTGAGAAGAACAGACATGCAATCACACTGGGTGAATTCATATGTGGTTTATGGGAGGAACACACATGTAATGACCATTGGTTATCCATGTGTGGTTCATGACAGGAACACACATGCAATGCCATTGGTTTATCCATTTGTGGTTCATGACAGGAACACACATGCAATGACTCTAGAGTATCCATTTGTGGTTCATGATAGGAACACACATGCAATGACATTGGTTGATCCATATGTGGTTTGTGGAAAGAACACGCATGCAATGACCACTGGTTGATCCATATGTGGTTTGTGGAAAGAACACACATGCAATGACTCTGGTGGATCCATGTGTGGTTTGTGAAAAGAACACACATTCAGTGCCATTGGTTGATCCATATGTGGTTTGTGAAAAGAACACACATGCAATGACTCTAATGGATCGATATGTGGTATGTGGAAAGAACACACATGCAATGACTAAAGTGGGTCCATATGTGGTTTGTGAAAAGAACACACATGCAATGACTCAGGGGGATCCATGTGTGGTTTGTGGAAAGAACACACGTGCAATGAACACTGGTGGATCCATATGTGGTTTGTGGAAATAACACACTTGTAATGACACTAGTGGATCCATATGTGGTTTGTGAAAAGAACACACATGCAATGATTCTAGTGCTGGTTTTAGTATAAGAACACACATGCAATGACTCTAGTGGGTCCATATGTGGTTCGTGAAAAGAACACACATGCAATGCCTCTAGTGGATACATATGTGGTTTATGGAAAATAACACACATGCAATGAACACTGGTGGATCCATAAGTGGTTTGTGGAAAGAACACACATGCAGTGAACACTGGTGGATCCATATGTGATTTGTGAAAAGAACACACATGCAATGCCATTGGTTGATGCATATGTGGTTTGTGAAAAGAACACACATGCAACGCCATTGGTTAATCCATGTGTGATTTGTGGAAAGAACACATGCAATAACTCTGGTGGATCTGTATGTGGTTTGTGGAAAAGAACACACATTGACCACTGGTTGATCCATATGTGGTTTGTGGAAAGAACACACATGCAATGACTCTAGTGGGTCCATATGTGTTTTGTGAAAAGAACACATATGCAATGACTCTAGTGCTGGTTTTAGTATAAGAACGCACATGCAATGACTCTAGTGGGTCCATATGTGGTTTGTGAAAAGAACACACATGCAATGACTCTAGTGGATCCATATGTGGTTTGTGGAAAAGAACACGCATGCAATGACCACTGGTTGATCTACAAGTGGTTTGTCGAAAAAGAACACATATGCAGTGAACACTGGTTGATCCATGTGTGGTTTGTGAAATGAACACACATGCAATGCCATTGGTTGATCCATATGTGGTTTGTGAAAAGAACACACAAGCAATGACTCTAGTGGATCCATATGTTGTTTGTGGAAAGAACACACATGCAATGACTCTATTAGGTCCATATGTGTTTTGTGAAAAGAACACATATGCAATGACTCTAGTCCTGGTTTTAGTATAAGAACGCACATGCAATGACTCTACTGGGTCCATATGTGGTTTGTGAAAAGAACACACATGCAATGACTCTAGTGGATCCATATGTGGTTTGTGGAAAAGAACACGCATGCAATGACCACTGGTTGATCTACAAGTGGTTTGTGGAAAAAGAACACATATGCAGTGAACACTGGTTGATCCATGTGTGGTTTGTGAAAAGAACACACATGCAATGCCATTGGTTGATCCATATGTGGTTTGTGAAAAGAACACACAAGCAATGACTCTAGTGGATCCATATGTGGTTTGTGGAAAGAACACACATGCAATAACACTGGTTGATCTATGTGTGGTTTGTGGAAAGAACACACATGCAATGAATCTAGTGCTGGTTTTAGTATAAGAACGCACATGGAATGACTCTAGTGGATCCATATGTGGTTTGTGGAAAGAACACGCATGCAATGACTCTAGTAGATCCATATGTGGGTTGTGAAAAGAACACACATGCAATGACCACTGGTTGATCCATATGTGGTTTGTGGAAAGAACACACATGCAATGACTCTGGTTGATCCATGTGTGGTTTGTGGAAAGAACACACATGCAATGCCAATGGTTGATCCATATGTCGTTTGTGAAAAGAACACACATGCAATGAGTCTAGTGGATCTATATGTGGTTTGTGGAAAGAACACACATGCAATGCCACTACTCGATCCATGTGTGGTTTGTGGCAAGAACACACATGCAGTGACTTTAGTGGGTCCATATGTGGTTTGTGAAAAGAACACACATGCAATGACTCTAATGCTGGTTTTAGTATAAGAACACACATGCAATGACTCTAGTGGGTCCATATGTGGTTTGTGAAAAGAACACACATGCAAGGACTCTAGTGGATCCATGTGTGGTTTGTGGAAAAGAACACACATGCAATGACCACTGGTTGATCCATAAGTGGTTTGTGGAAAAAGAACACATATGAAGTGAACACTGGTTGATCCATGTGTGTTTTGTGAAAAGAAGACACATGCAATGCCATTGGTTGATCCATATGTGGTTTGTGAAAAGAACACACATGCAATGACTCTAGTGGATGCATATGTTGTTGTGGAAAGAACACAAATGCAATGACTCTAGTGGGTCCATATGTGGTTCATGTCAGGAACAACCATGCAATTACATTGGTGGATCCATGTGTGGTTTGTGGAAAGAACACACATGTAATGACTTAGTGGGTCCATATGTGGTTTGTGAAAAGAACACACATACAATGACACTGGTGGATCCATATGTGGTTTGTGGAAAAGAACACACATTGACCACTGTTTGAGCCATATGTGGTTTGTGGAAAGAACACGCATGCAATGACACTGGTTGATCCATGTGTGGTTTGTGGAAAGAACACACATGCAATGACTCTAGTGCTGGTTTTAGTATAAGAACGCACATGGAATGACTCTAGTGGATCCATATGTGGTTTGTGGAAAGAACACGCAGGCAATGACTCTAGTAGATCCATATGTGGTTTGTGAAAAGAACACACGTGCAATGACCACTGGTTGATCCATATGTGGTTTGTGGAAAGAACACACATGCAATGACTCTAGTTGATCCATGTGTGGTTTGTGGAAAGAACACACATGCAATGCTATTGGTTGACCCATATGTCGTTTGTGAAAAGAACACACATGCAATGGCTCTAGTGGATCCATATGTGGTTTGTGTAAAGAACACACATGCAATGCCACTGCTCGATCCATGTGTGTTTTGTGGAAAGAACACACATGCAATGACTCTAGTGGGTCCATATGTGGTTTGTGAAAAGAACACACATGCAATGACTCTAGTGGATCCATATGTGGTTTGTGGAAAAGAACACACATGCAATGACCACTGGTTGATCCATAAGTGGTTTGTGGAAAGAACACATATGAAGTGAACACTGGTTGATCCATGTGTGGTTTGTGAAAAGAACACACATGCAATGCCATTGGTTGATCCATATGTGGTATGTGAAAAGAACACACATTCAATTAATATAGTGGATCCATATGTGGTTTGTGGAAAGAACACACATGCAATGACTCTAGTGGGTCCATATGTGGTTCATGTTAGGAACACACATGAAATGCCATTGGTGGATCCATGTGTGGTTTGTGGAAAGAACACACATGCAATGACTCTAGTGGGTCCATATGTGGTTTGTGAAAAGGACACACATGCAATGACTCTAGTGGATCCATATGTGGTTTGTGGAAAAGAACACAAATGCAATGAACACTGGTGGATCTATAAGTGGTATGTGGAAAGAACACAAATGCAATGACTTTGGTGGATCCATATGTGATTTGTCAAAAGAACACACATGCAATGCCATTGGTTGATCCATATGTGGTTTGTGAAAAGAACACACATGCAATGCCATTGGTTAATCCATGTGTGGTTTGTGGAAAGAACACACATGCAATGCCCACTGGTCGAGCCATGTGTGGTTTGTGGAAAGAACACACATGCAATGACACTGGTGGATCCATATGTGGTTTGTGAAAAGAACACACATGCAATGACTCTAGTGGATCCATATGTGGTTTGTGGAAAAGAACACACATTCATTGAACACTAGTGGATCCATAAGTGGTTTGTGGAAAGAACACACATGCAGTGAACACTGGTGGATCCATTTGTGATTTGTGAAAAGAACACACATGCAATGCCACTGGTTGATCCATATGTGGTTTGTGGAAAGAACAAACATGCATTGAACCTGGTTTATCCATGTGTGGTTTGTGCAAAGAACACACATGCAATGCCATTGGTTGATCCATATGTGGTATGTGGAAAGAACACACCTGCAATGACTCTAGTGGATCCATATGTGGTTTGTGGAAAGAACACACATGCAATGACTCTAGTGGATCCACGTGTCGTTTGTGGAAAGAACACACATGTAATGACTCTAGTGGATCCATATGTGGTTTGTGAAAGGAACACACATGCAATGAGTCTAGTGCTGGTTTTAGTATAAGAACACACATGCAATGAGTCTAGTGCTGGTTTTAGTATAAGAACACACATGCAATGACTCTAGTGGTCCATATGTGGTTTGTGAAAAGAACACACATGCAATCACTCTAGTGGATCCATATGTAGTTAGTGGAAAAGAACACACATGCAATGACCACTGGTTGATCCATAAGTGGTTTTGGGAAAGAATACACATGCGGTGAACACTGGTGGATCCATATGTCATTTGTGAAGACAACACACATGCAATGCCATTAGTTGATCCATATGTGGTTTGTGAAAAGAACACACATGCAATGCCATTGGTTAATCCATGTGTGGTTTGTGGAAAGAACACACATGCAATGACTCTAGTGGATCCATATGTGGTTTGTGGAAAAGAACACACATGCAATGACCACTGGTTTATCCATATTTGGTTTGTGGAAAGAACACACATGCAATGACACTGGTTGATCCATGTGTGGCTTGTGGAAAGAACACACATGCAATGCCATTGGTTGATCCATATGTGATTTGTGAAAAGATGTCAACACCTGGATTTTTAATCCCAGCTGCCCGTTATGCCATACCTCGCAATCCCAGAATTACCATTTTTGCGAGACATAACGGATTGGATATCACAGTACATCATCCATTACAAACCATACATAAGGTCTTACACAAATAAGGATCTCATGATCCCGTCTTAATACAACAAGCAGCGGAAATAAAAGATAAGCGTAGCGGTGGGGTCCATCTTCAGGGGCACAGGCAATGCTGACGAAGGCAGATAGTCCTAGTTATCATAGCCGTCCTGCTGACCATCATCTTGATAATCTCCTTCATATTCTGGCCATGATAATAGCCAGGGACAAAAGCCATGAGTACTCTTTAAGTACTCGCAAACTACCACTAACAAGTACTATAATTCTAAGTTAAAGTGTTAAATCCAAATTTAACTATAAAGTTAAGTTTGAAACCTAAGCTGAGTTCTGAAGCATAGAAAGATAAATTAAAGTTCTAGAATCACTTAATTGGGAAGCTAAGGTCATAAACACAACCCTGTTGTGGTCAAGTCAAAATTCGTCATTCATTTCAAAGTACTTAGAAAACATCTGACAACGAAACAGTATGGCCATTCAAACTGTCCACAACCGCGGACGGGGCTATTCGAATAGTTTGACACTCTTCAGAGGTGGTACACTTTCACCACAAGTTTCGATACATCTGTCAGGGATAACCCTGAATCATCATACTTAGTATGCAGATAATCAAACATAACCTTCCCTTTACACACCCTAGTATAAGCACCTCTCCTATGAGCATGGCCTCCCAACCAGGACCATCAGTCATCTTGGGCACTACATAGGTGGACAACATTGAGAGGTAGCCTGAGCTCAAACCTCTCCCGTGAGGGAACTAATACTAATGCATATAAATTTCTAGCTAAGCCTTAGCCAATTTAGGTAGTGTGGTTGTACGGTAAATTTGGAATGGTATCGCATCCGAATCCAACCATCAGTTTTATAAAAGGGTTAAGGCTCATGCCTCAACATTTTCATCATCATCAACCATTTTTGTGTTTCTCAACACATGTCAAAACATCTCAATAGAATGACTCATCATTCCAAGGTTTTCATCATTCATTTTAACCAAGTTTTCCAATCTAAAGTGACTCATGTTTTTGATCTACTCTAAACTACTAAGTTAAGAGTGTTCACTAAGGTGTAAAAGATGGGTTCAATCTCATGCCATAGAATGACATCTAAAGGGTTCTGAATAGGTCAAGTTTTATACTTTTTATGCTACCTTTAAAACAAGTAAAGAACTTTGTGTAAACTAAGAGAAGTAAAACTTGTAATTAAGACTTGAGGTACTAATAGTCAAAGGGGTGTGATCAAAGCATGCTTAAGGCATCTTTGCTAAACCATCTAGTTTGATCCTAACTTGCGAAGCAGTAAACTTGCAAGTGTTAGCTTGCACTGTTAATGGTGGCTTGCCTTGGTTGGTGCAGTGGTTGAAGTTTTCTTCTTCTTCTTCTTGGTAGAACTCCTCCTCCTCGAAAGCTTGGTCGGTACTATCGTCTATAAATACATATGGAGTACACAATCACCAAACAATACTTAACTAGGCTAAGTAGCATTCTAAGACACATATTTGATGATCTATTACCATCACAAGCATCACAAGTTTAATTCAATGGTTTCATCCTTTTTATTTTAGAAAAGTAATTTCTACTGATTGAAAAATTAACTAAAATTTAATATTCACCACCTAAAATATGGAATCATGTTCACACTGGTCATCACCACATATTCTAATATGGGGAAATGAGATTTAAAGGTTGGATCAATATTACTTTGGTTTAAGTTCATTATTTAATGATTTAAAGTGACTAGAAATGCCTATATAGCATTATTTTGGTACTAGTCCAAAGTCACTATATGTAAACATTAATATTACTACATATTTAGATAGATATGATGAAATGTGATTTTTGAGAGTTGGAATCAACTCAAAAGCTAAATTGGTTGATTTTATCAAAATGTTGCAAGGTGCAAAAGCTTCTGTTTTATTATTTTTATTAGGAGAGATCTATAACTCTAATAGAATTAAATCCAACAGGCTTGGACAGATCATCTTAATATCTTTAAGACAGAACTGGTTTCATGCAATTTGGATTTGTAAAACTCTCAGAATTGAATATTAAACTAGTGGATAGAAACTAGATTCAACTTAAAAAGAAAAATTAAATTTTGAATGGCTGGGCTAGCGCGGGAAAGAACTTGGGCCGGCCCAGTGGCGTTCCGCAGCACGGGGCTCAGCTGATAGGGGTGTCCCGCCTATAAGCGGGTCTTAACACGTGAAACGGTACGCGCGCTGTGGGCCGTAGGATTAGAAGGGGGATCTACGACTGAGGGTCGTCGTCAACGACGAACAGGTCGCCAGCGAGCTCGAACCCTACCAGCTCAGTGGGGTTCTCCTAGGGACGTACCAGGGCTCCAGCGACGATGGCGAGGCGGGCAACGAACAGGGAGACGACAGTGAGCTCAGGGACGGTCGAGGTAGCTCCGAGGGTGGTCGCAATCAGCGGCGCCCTTCTCCTCCAGAGGCGGCGGCTCCGGCTCCAATTCCGGTGAGCTGCTGCTCCCCTTGTTCCGGCTAAAGGTGTGGGATGGTCAGTGAGAGGTGGGGAGTGAGTGGGTGTGGAGAAAAGAGGCTGGGGAGGCCGGTTTATATAGGCCCGACGGTGAGACCTAAGGGTATGGGCAGGTGACTCCGGCGACACGGCTACGGGTGGCTAGCGGCATGGCTGCGGGTGGCGATCGACAGGCGGTCTCGTGGCGGTGCTCTAGGAAGTGAATGCGGGTGTAGGGGCGGTGGTATGCAGTCTAGGCAAGGTGGCGCTCTAAGCGGCAGAGGCGGCGGTGTCCACGGCGAGCGGTGGCTGTGAGGCGTTGGGCGGCCAGCGGGGGTGTCTGGGGTGTTTCCAAGGTCGTGGCGGAGCGGTGGGCGTGGGCTGCGGCCAAGGGGCGGTATGTGCATGCGGCGACAGAGCGTGCTCTGCGGGCGGCGTCGGCATGGTCGACCAGCTCCGGGCGCGGCTGTTTCTGGCCGTTCCTGTCTCTGGCTCTGGCCTGGGGCTGGTTGGACGGTGGCAGTGGACCACTGGCGACGTGCTAGACATGGCGAGAGAGGCTGCAGAGGTCTGCTGCTGCGAGTGCACGGTCGGCCGGCGAGGAGTGGCTTGACATGGCAATGCAGTGCAGCTAGGAGGTAGGGGATGTGCTGGTGTGGGTCTGGTTGGGCTTGAGGGAGACAAAGATGATCTAACCACTTCAATTTGCTAGACAAAAATCAACCCAAAATAGTAATAGTTAGGCCACTTTGATCTTGCCCACCAAGTGTTTGATGAAATGGCCGAAAGAGAAAAACTTTTGAATTTTGAGTTCAAAATTTTTGAGTGATCTTCACTGGTGCTAGGTAGTCTCTGGTTGCAAGGGTTTTGGAAGTGGAGCTCAAATAGGTGGTTTTTGAAATAGGGGTGATCTATGCATATCCATTCGATTCAATTTTCAAATGCCATTTAAAATAAGTAAAAGAATGTTTTTAGCAGATCAAAAGGTGGCCTTGGTACCTCATTATGTGTACTAGCAAGGGGTACAAAGATCATGAATTGTTTCTGTTAAGAAATGAGTGCTAGGAACACTCAAAGTAGTGTAGTGGATAAAAATAGCCAAAATGACCATTCCTCCTTTTTAATTCTTTTTGATTTGATTTTCTTTAGGAAAAGTTTGGGAAAGATGTAGATGATGTTTAAATCACCTAAGAAACATTTTAAAAGCAAAGAATCACAGTACCAAGGCAATTCAAATTAATCCCTATTTTAAATGCACATACACATGAATGCTTTCATTTTTAATTTGGAAAAGTTTTTGTTAACCCCAAATTTGATGATTTAGATCTTGATAAGCTTGGATTGAAGTTTTGGGATGTTACAAACCTTCCCCCCTTAAACAAAATCTCGTCCCGAGATTAACAAAGAAAACTAGGAACTAAAGAGATCTGGGAACTCTGTCCTAATGTAATCTTCGCGCTCCCAAGTGGCTTCCTCCTCGATATGGTTGCTCCATTGAATCTTGAGAAACTTGATATTCCTAGTCCTGGTGGTTCGGTAGGCTTCTTCTAAGATACGGATGGGTACTTCTCTATAGGTCAGGTCCTTGTTGATTTCCATAGCTCTGTGATCGATGTTCTTGAAAACTTCAGTCTTCTCGGGCACTTCCAAACATTTCCGAAGTAACGAGATATGGAACACATTGTGGATGGCTGACATCTCTTCAGGTAGTTCCAGTTGATATGATACTTCTCCTCGACGGTTCAGAATCTTGAAAGGTCCGATATATCTGGGGGCTAACTTTCCCTTTAGACTAAAGCGTTGAGTTCCCTTCAATGGTGAAACCTTGAGATATACAAAATCTCCGACATTGAAAGTCAGGCCTCTCCTTCTTTTGTCAGCATAACTCTTCTATCTGGATTGGGCCATCTTGAGGTGCTCACGGACTTTGTGAACTTTCTCTTCTGCTTCCCGAAGGATGTCGGGTTCGAAGATCTGACTCTCTCCTTCTTGCGACCAATTCAAAGGGGTACGACACTTTCTTCCGTATAGGAATTCAAATGGTGCCATCTGCAAACTAGCTTGATAACTATTGTTATATGATAATTCTGCGAAAGGCAGGCAGTCTTCCCATTTTGATCCACATTCCAACACACAAGCTCTAAGCATATCCTCTAGGATCTAGTTGACTCTCTCAGTCTGTCCATCTATTTGTGGGTGATACGTTGTGCTAAAGTTCAACTTGGTTCCTAATCCTTCTTGGACTTTCTGCCAAAATCTTGAGGTAAACTGGGTTCCTCGATCTGATACGATGGTCTTGGGGGTTCCATGCAGACTAACAATCCTAGCAATGTATAGCTCTGCTAACTTTGCACTCTGGTAAGTTGTCTTGACAGGTATAAACTGGGCTACCTTGGACAGTCTATCAACTATGACCCAGATTGAGTCATTCCCCCTACTAGAAGTAGGTAAACCGGTTATAAAGTCCATTCCGATGGAATCCCATTTCCATTCCGGAATCTGCAATGGTTGTAGCAGTCCTGCAGGTCTCTGATGTTCTGCTTTGACTCTTTGACCGATGTCGCATTTGGCGATGTAGCTTCCGATCTCTGTCTTCATCTTGTGCCACCAAAATTGCTCTTTCAAATCCTGATACATCTTTGTTCCTCTCGGGTGGATAGAATAAAGACTATCATGAGCTTCCTTCATGATAACTTCCTTCAGCTCTGAATCTGCTGGTACACAGATACGTCCTTTGTACCACAATACTCCTTCTTCATCTCTAGTGAAACCAAGTACCTTTCCTGTACCAATACGACGTTTGATTCCGTCGATACTTTCATTCCCCTTCTAGGCTTCCTTGATTTGGCTAATCAAAGTGGGTTGAAGTTCAATGCTAGCTAAGAATCCTTTGCTAACTAATTCGGTCCGGAATTGCTCCAACTCTTCATACAAACTTGGTTGCTTCTCCTTGATCATGGTGTTTAGCCTACACGGCAATCTGCTAAGAGCATCCGCTACCACATTGTCTTTGCCGGGGTGATAGTGAATGTCAAGGTCATAATCCTTGATTAACTCTATCCATCTTCTTTGCCTCATATTCAGCTCCTTCTGAGTGAAGATATATTTTAAGCTCTTGTGATATGAGTAAATCTCACAGCGATTACCCATCAAATAATGACGCCATGTCTTCAATGCTAGAACCACAGCTGCTAGCTCAAGATCATAGGTCGGATAGTTCTGCTCATGCTGCTTCAGTTGTCGAGATAGATACATGATGACTTTGCCTTCTTGCATCAATACACATCCTAGACCAATCTTGGATGCGTCACAATACACATCAAATGGCTTCTTGATATCAGGCATGACCAATATTGGGGTTGATATCAATCTCTTCTTCAGCTCCTAAAAACTGGCTTCACATTTGTCTGTCCATTCAAACTTCTTGTCCTTCTTCAACAATTGGGTCATGGGTCGGGCGATGCTCGAGAATCCTTCTACGAACTTGCGGTAATATCCCGCTAATCCGAGAAATGCACGGACTTGGGTTTGAGTGGTTGGGGCTTCCCATTCTTCGACATCTTTGATCTTGGCGGGATCAACAGAGACTCCTCCGGTAGACACGATATGTCCTAGGAATCCTACTTCCTTCAGCCAAAACTCACACTTGCTGAACTTGGAATATAGCTGATGCTCTCTCAGGGTTTCTAGGATAACTCTCAGATGTTGCTCATGCTCTTCTTCTGACTTGGAGTAGATAAGGATGTCATCGATAAACACAACTACAAACTTATCCAAGAAATTCATAAAGATCTTATTCATGAGATTCATGAAATAAGCAGGGGCATTGGTTAATCCAAAAGACATAACCGTATACTCGTATAAACCATAGCGAGTAGTAAAGGCGGTCTTCGGAATATCCATTGCACGAATCTTAAGTTGGTGATAACTAGTCCTAAGATCAATCTTTGAGAATACCTGAGCTCCGGTCAACTAATCAAATAGATCCTCTATCTTTGGCAAAGGGTACTTGTTCTTGATGGTGACATCATTCAACTTTTTGTAATCTGTGCATAGACGGTTGCCTCCATCTTACTTGTCGACGAATAACACTGGGGATCTCCATGGCGATGTGCTTGGTTGAATCAAGCCTTTCTCTAACATGGCATCCAACTGCTTCTTCAGTTCCACTAACTCTGAGGGGTTCATGCTATAGGGTCTCTGGGCTATAGGTCCGGTTCTGGGGATTAGTTCGATAATGAACTCAATATCCCTATCCGGGGGCATACCTGGCAATTCATCTGGGAATACGTCGGGGTATTCACAGACTACTCTGACTTGGTCTATGGTGGGCAGGACTACACTCTTGTTCCACTTGAATTGACAGGGTAAGGGTTCAGAGATATGCTCTACTGTGACTCCAGAACTACTGGTCATGGTGATGGCTTTCTTAGCACAGTCTATCAATCATGTATGCCTTGACATCCAGTCCATACCTAGTACTACTTCCAATCCTTTGGTTCCAAGTACAATTAGGTTGGCATAAAAATCTATCCCATGTATTCTGATAGGTACAGCTTTGCAAATTTTTCTAGCTTTGGTTGTTGAACCGGGGATTTGAACTATCATGACATGCTTCAGGTTGGTTGGACAAATCTTACTAGTGCATGCAAATTCTTTGGTGAAAAATGAATGCGATGCTCCCGAATCAAACAATACTCTTGCAAAAACTGAGTTGACAGAAAACATACCCAGCACTACATCTGGCGCTTCCTGGGCTTCTTCTGCGTTCATGTGGAAGAGACGGCCATTACGGTTGTGAGGGTTCCCTAGGGCAAATCTCCTTCCTGGCTGAACACGACGCTGCTGCTGAGCTGGGGCATTCACATTGGCATTGGCTGCAGTCTTCTTGGGACACTCATTGGAGTAGTGACCCTTCACTCCACACTCAAAACAAGTGATCTGGGACTTGTCCTTGACTGCGACAGACACAAACATTGCTGCCAGTTCTGGGTGAAGTGTTGTTGTTGTTGTGGTTCTTGGGAGGGGCACGGCTGAAATTGTTGGCGTTACCGGAGTTGTGATTGTTTCCTCCGGGCTTCACATTGCCTCCGCTACGGTTGAGGTAGCTTGGGCGAGACGTTGGGGGTCGGTTGTTCCTTGGTGCATATCCTGGTGAAGGGTTGGGACGGTACTTCTGGTGAATGTTGGATCCAGACTGCTGCATCATACGACGCTTGCGGTTGTCGTTTGCCTGATTAATCTTCCCTTCCATCTGAATGGCAGAGTCGACTAGCTCTTCGAGATCCTGGAAACGGATGTTGACGAGGACAGTCTGCATCTCATCATGGAGTTCATTCAAGAATCTCTCCTTCTTCTTGGCCTCCGTGTTGATCTCATCAGGTGCATATCTGGCAAGTGACAGGAATCTATCACGGTACTCCACCATAGTCATCCTTCCTTGCTTTAATTCGCGGAACTCATCTCTCATTCTGTTGACTAGACCTTGCGGCACGTGGGTGCGTTTGAACTTGATTTTGAATGCTTCCCATGTCATCACTTGACCATGGTTCATATTGCGGATGCTATTCCACCAAGCTCTTGCATCTCCTGCCAGATAGTGGGTGGCGAAGAGAACTTTCTCATTTTCATCAACTCTGGCAACCTTCTAAGTTGTTTTCCATGGTCTATAACCAATCATCAGCATCTAATGGGTTTTCAGATTGGTTGAAGATTGGGGGATTGTTGTTCTGAAAGTTTTTGAGTTTGGATCCCTGGTGATCCTGATTTCCGTGCCCTTGGTTGTTGAGGGCCATCTGGGCGATCTGTTGAAGTGTTGCTAAGTTGGCTTGATGTTCTGCCCTGCTTGCTTCATGGTCTGCTATGAGATTCTGCAAGATCTGCAGCATTGGGTCTTGCGACGAGCTGCTCCCTCCTTGGTTTCCACGAGACATCTGAAGATTGAGAAGGATATAGAGGTAAGAGGGAAATTCTAAGGTTCATGGTTTTGGGTTTTCAAAGCTAAAACTTTGAGTTAGACTCAGGTTTTTCAACTAACTTCATTTTCATTCATGCAAGCAAGCACACGATACAACACACACCACAACAATCAAAGGGAAACAGATGGTTTGAAGAACCATTCTGTAAGCTACGATACAGTGAGATCGATACATATCATGCTACGATAGTGCTCTAGTACATCTACTCATCGTCGATGAAGTCGGAGTCATCATCATCAGTGTAGAAGTCCACGACATCCTCCTCCAGAAAGTCATCAATCGTTGCTGAGGTAAGAATCCATGTCTCCTGGATGTCTTCACCCTCATCTTCTTCTTCCTTTGCTGCAAGCTGAGCTTCCTGCTCCTTGATGGTCTTCTCGAGGTCGGCCACCTCTTGCGAAGATGGGCGATGGTGCGATCCTTCTTGGCAAGTTGGCGGCAAAGAGACTGGCGGTCTTGGACAAGCAGTGCGAAAGTCTGGGCCTTCTGGTCGGCAATGGCACGGTTCTGGTTGGCTAACTCTCTAGCATTGTCCAGTTCCTGCTGTCTGTCATGCAGCAAGAAGTCATGGTTCTCCACTTGACGCCTCAACTTGGGGTGACCCGGCATCTCCATTGGCATTCCCATGAAGTCACGTCTTGCATAGTGGGGCAAAACGAGTTCCTTGGACCTTGTTGACGCTGAGGGCACATAGACGTGCGAGAGCTTCATGCATTGCCCTAGCTAATCCATCGAGCCAGTTGTTTCTCTCTGATGGAGAACTGAATTCTCCCAGAAGTTGGTGCTTCGATGCTTCCTCTAAGATCTGCGGTGACTAGCCACTTTAAGTCTCCTCCTGGGGGTCCTAGAAGTTGAGCTCCAAGAAACTCTGGATGTGGGCGTCCTAGTAACTTTGACAGTGAGTCCAGATCCCTCTCGAAGATCAGCTGACCTCCGTTCCCCAACTGGTAAAATTTACTGAACTGAGTCTCCATCTACAAGAATTAAGGATGAGGAAGTTAGTGAAGTGATCAAGTGTGTCAAATTTTAAGTAGTAGTGTAAGAATTTTGAGGAACATGAATTTTTGAGAAAGAATCCACAAGGGTAAGAGAGGAGATATTTTTTCATAAATACTCACTTTGGTTTTTAAACTAAGTTTTTGTTTGAACGTCCATTCTAACTAGGGTCTCCTATGGTCAGGATGGCTCTGATACCACTTGTCAACACCCGGATTTTTAATCCC